>JABFEB020000079.1:5290832-5301254 GCA_019775895.2 Stomatorhinus ivindoensis
CACACCTGAAAGAGCCTTTACCACTTAGAGCAGGGTTCCCGACCCGTACCTTACACCTCCCCCCATTCGTGGGGATGGACTCCATCACTGGCTGCAGACAGAAGGTGTGGTAGCCTTTGTCGCACATGTCACACACCAGCATCTTGCTGTCTTCTCCCGGGTTTCTGAAAGGAGGCCGATCTCATATGGTCATCGTTCCTTTAGCCGCTGTATGGGTGACTATTGATAATGACGACACCACCGCGATGGGGCGACTCGGGCAGGGACGGCCACCGCGCTGCTCCGGCCTCTGCCCACGGACTGCTGTTCCTGGCTCCAGCCCCTATCGTGCCACTCAGTTTGCGTGTGGGCGGAGTGAGCCCAGGGTGACACCAAGCCACAACTTCCGGCTTGCCTGAGTCAGGGCCACGTGAAACTCTGGGGCACCGGTGTGAGGGGGGTGGGGGGGGGGGGCAGCAGCTCAGCCAGGAAGCCGCAGGAGCGCCAGGCTCTGCTGAGACGCTAAAACCTCACACCCACGGGCCGGCACTCTCAGAGCGTTCACTGGTTTCAGATCCCCTGCTGACGCAGGCTCACCTCTCGTTTCCAGGGCAGCGTCTGAGCTTTGGGCTACGCCTCGATAAACAGGGCTAGGGCTCCTGGAGCACACTGTCACCCACACCCCCGCCGCCGACGTTAAACTGGCTCCACAGATGGGTCATGGTGTCCCGGTTGCCGGTTAGGCGGGACTCACTTGCATGTCTGGCACACCTTGCATTCAGGGCACTGCCAGCCGGCCCGCTTGAGTGGGGTGGGGGCCACGTCCAGGCACACGCCGTGGTAGTGCTGCCCACAGCTGGTGCAGAACAACTGGTCATGCAGATCGCCGGGGCTGTCACACACCGCGCAGTTGGCCTGCTCCTTGGCTGTGGGCAGTGGAGACAGACATGGGGACACGTGTCTAGGGACAGCGAGCTGCATCGTTTGTTCATGCTAACTCCCTGGTTTCACTGAGTTGTGCTAACGCTAAATGCGAATGCTGACATTAACACTAATGCTTCTAATGTTTCTGAGGCCCTACTCAGAAAGTCACAGGTAGTGACTGCTTATGGCCAATGCATCATTTGAGTGGTGGTAAACCCCAACGCTGGCTAAGACTAATGCTGACTTGACAGATCAGTGCTATCACTAACCCTGATGGATCCATGCTAATGCTAAAGTTGATTTGACAGATCAGTGCTATCACTAACCCTGACGGATCCATGCTAATGCTAAAGCTGACTTGACAGATCAGTGCTATCACTAACCCTGACGGATCCATGCTAACGCTAAAGCTGACTTGACAGATCAGTGCTATCACTAACCATGATGGATCCATGCCAACGCTAAAAGTTGACTTGACAGAGCAGTGCTATCACTAACCATGATGGAATTATGCTAATGCTAAAGCTGACTTGACAGATCGGTGCTACCACTAACTATCATGGATCCATGCTAACGCTAATGCTACAGCTGACTTGACAGATCAATGCTATCACTAACCATGATGGATCCATGCTATCGCTAAAGCTGACTTGACAGATCAGAGCTACCACTAACCCTGATAGATCCATGTTAGCGCTAATACTATAGCTGATTTGACAGATCAGTGCTATCACGAGGAATCTCGAATCTCACACACGCACAGTGCGACACACCTTTGAACCAGTTCACGCGCTCACACGCCACACCTTGTGTTTCTCACGCTGAGAAGTGAAGGGATAACGCCCACCGAGGTGTCCCGCTATACAGAATCATTAGAGGAGGGGTAGGCTTACGGAGTTTTCCTCCCCGAGTTCATAGCTGTACCGAGTTATACACGGTCAATAACCACCTACCAGCCAATTTGAAACAAGCATTTGTTTTTGGGTAAATTCCTAAATACATTACATGTGGTCCCGCTGCAAGCACATTATTATACATAAACATACACTTGGAGTTCAGACAAGGTGGAAGTGGAAGAGCAAGACCTCATCAGTGTAGCAGGCAGGGATCTCAAGTTTCCTGCCTTGACTGTGAGACACACTGACAGATCTCACTCCAAACAGGGCTATCACTAACCCTGACGGATCCATGCTAACGCTAGTGTCTAAGGTGATCTGCTAACGTTGCTAGAGGGCATGTTTTTCTCAAGGAAATGAATATATTACTAGCGAACAGGTGAACTGTCTTTAGGCAGATGTGCTATGAACTCAAGCTAGCAACATGCAACTCTTCCGTCTGACTTACCGCGCTCGACGGCCTGCTGGATGTGCTCGGGGCACAGGAGACTGTAGCTCCGGATGTCCTGGAAGGTTCCGGCGGCAGGGGCACACGGGTAATGGTACGAGCGCTGGCACGTCTCCTCACAGCACCTGACGGACGCTCCAAGGCGTTTACAGTACGCACAACGCTGCGTGAAGGGGGGCAGGGCAGAGATCGGAGAAGAGATATTATTATAAACATGCAGAAATTTTTGGGAGGTATGCGTACAGAGATATAATTATGTTATAACTCACACACACTGATCATATTGCTATCAACAGCACGGGAAGCTTAGACAGGCTCAGAGCAGATAGCCTTCCCCAGGAGGCGTTTTAAAGCCCCTCCCACAAAGTATCCAGCTGACGGTCACCAACGGCAACGTGTCCGTCTGTGGATGGTCCGCGTTGTCAAGCCTCCATCCAAACCATGTCGGCAACATAACTACTGACTCCATAAGAAACAGACTCAAAGTCACCCCTGGAGACAGCTCTGTAAACAACTGGGCTGAGGCCGTCCCTGCAGTTCTTGCCAGAGCGCATGTCACGGAAATATAAAGATAAACAGCAACAAACAGGAACCAGATCGACACACAGCTCGTCTGACTGATGACACTCTGGGCCAACTTTGTTCACGCTTATTTTGTTTACTTTCAGGTCTGGATCAATCGATGGCACCATCTGGGGGCTAGGACTGGTCTACCACTAAACTAGAGCACCTCTCTCTCTCTCACACACACACACACACACACACACACACAAATGAAGCGGGGAACTGAACTTTAAGGCATCTACTCTTCCAAATCAAACAAGGAACCGGTCAACATACATCTCCAAGTTTGTGAGATGGGCAGCTGTCCTTCACCTGCCCCCCAAGGCAGCATCACACACACCCACAGCGCCCCCTAACTCCAGGCTATCATCACACACACCCACAGCGCCCCCTAACTCCAGGCTATCATCACACACACCCACAGCGCCCCCTAACTCCAGGCTATCATCACACACTGACAAACATTATTGGGGTGAAGACGGCCAGGCGTCTCCTCACTTAGGACCAACCATTGCTATGGCAACAAGCAATTGGGATTATGCGAAGGCAACCCCATCGTTACAGCAACGGGGTGTCTGCGTTCAGTGTCCCATACCTCCGGGAATGAGGAATTACACAGACTCTGCGAGAGTTTATATATCTGAGGTAATTAATTAATCTTCCTAGATGCAGCATTTAGTAAAGACCTAAAATAACCATTTATAGCAAAAACCCTCCTATCTCACAAATCACTGTCCCAGCTCGGCCCCTTTTATTTCATCTGCTGATTCAGACCTTGGCAACAGATAAAGTCCTAATTAAAATTAAAGTTGAACAGTGTAGCAGTCGGTGGCATCTAATTAAAAATATCTAAAGATCACAGGACCCTGCTATGCCTCTGGTCGTCTGTCCCACCAAGGAACAACAATTCTTAATTAATCACAGTTAATTAGCACAATGATATGGCAGTTTGTTTCCATGATATTCCTTTAGCACAACTTATCTTTTTACCTAAGAACATCCAAAGTCCAATGCAGACAAAGGAACTATTTGCTGGTAGAGGAAATTCATGGTTCCTAACAAAACTATGGCAAATTTGTCAGTCCTATCCCCGCTAAAAACAGTGAACATCTGCAAACCGTCTGTCTGTCCCTCCATCTGTCTGTCTCTCTCATGTCTACCTCTCCATCTGTCTGTCTTCCTCTCCATTTGTCTTTCCATCCGTCTTCCTCTCCATTTGTCTTTCCACCTCTCTGCCTCTCCATCCGTCTGTCTGTCTCTCCATCCGTCTGGCTCTTTCCAAGCCTGCCTCTGTCCTCACGTCTGTCTTTCCGTCTGTCATTCTGACTATCTGTCTGTCATTCCATTTATCTGTCTGTCTTACTGCCATTCCGTCTGTCTTACTGCCGTTCCGTCTGCCTGTCAATGTCTTCCATGTCAGCTTTTACGTCTGTCTGTTGCTATCTGTCTATGTCTGTCTGCCTGTCTTTCCGCCTGTCCGTCTGCTGAGAGAAGCAGGAGGAGAAGCACACGGGGGCCCTGGGGCCCGCTGTCTCACCTGTGTGCTCCCTGAGTGGATAGCTCTCTCCACATGGATCAGCGCCTGGTCTTCCCCCCGGTTGACAGCCTCAGACCACGACGCACAGCGCTGGTGAACGAGGCATCGCCCTGAAAGAGGGGGGTGGGGTGTGGGAGAGAGGCTTCAGGAGGGTGAGTGAAGGCCGCCTTAGTGCCATTGGTGGAGGGGGCCATGCTCCCACACAGGCCCCGCCCACACTCCCACACAGGCCCCGCCCACGCTCCCACACAGGCCCCGCCCACCTGTCGACGGACACAGCATCCCTCCTTTTTTAAAGCCATTTTTAAAAAACTGCAGACACCAACTGGGAGGTCTGCTGAGGAAGCGAGAGTCATTTGTCGACACTCAGCGCTGTAAGTGTCGAGTGGGAGCTGAAAATAGTACGGCGGGAGAGGCTGGTTACCGTAACGACGAGATAAGCGTGCAGCCAAGCAGAGGTGCCGTGCGGGGGCCACACGGCCAATGGCCTTGCGGTACGCTCGCCCCGGCGCACTCTTTGACGACTCACCTGCCGGGTCGAAGAGCGACCGCACGTCACTGTCATCGGGGAGGCCAACCTGGCCCAGCTCGTCCCACAACTTGCTGGATGGCTCCTCTGCCGGCCAAGAGGGGGCAGTACTGGGAAAGGAGGAAGGGGCATCACTACTCAAAGATCAGTCTCTGAGCTCTGACACAGAGTACTGAGGAATCAGAGCTCACAGGGGCTTCTGCCAAATGTAGCAGGTCAGCAGAAAACAAACCAGGAACGACTCAGCAGGCACTAAGGAGACTGGGAACTCTGGGAATCCTGCAAAGCCCACAAGATATCACAGTCTCACATCCATACTCTTCCGAATAAAACAGAACACGATTCCTTGATATGAGATCCTTGCAATGGTGAAGAATTTTCTTCCGTCGGAAGATGACCGACATCAAGGAACGGCGGCGACCACGAGGCAGAGCCAACAGTGCGGTCTGTCACGGCACCACAGATGCGATCGGCCTTTTACTCATCCTCCAGATTCTCTCCGCCAGATTCACAAATCGTCACACGACCCGAGTGCCGGCATCTGCCTCCGGGCCGGGGGAACTCTCCTCGTCTTTCAGCGCTTGCTGTGTCTCTAGGCCGGCCAAATGGGTGGGACTGAAACGCAGCCAATTTGAATTACAATAAGCGGCGTCCGTGGGGCGCCCATAATGGCACCAGGTGATTATCCGTTTCTGGGGAAGCCCCGGACCTCCTCCGAAAGCTGCCCTCCACCTGCCATTAAGATGCATCGGTCAACTGAAGTCATTCAGCTTTGTTTCCTGTTAGCAATTTAATTGCTCACAGCGTCCGCTCGACGGACCCAGCCATACAGCACCCTGCATCAGACGCCTCTCTTTGTTTTTGTTTTCATTCCTCCACCAACCAACCCACCCCCCCCCCACCACCACCACCACCTGGCGCTGGTCCAGCCCCGCTGACCAATCGCACGCCTCCAGCGCAGCAGCAATGCGCCGATTGGCCGCCTGCCAGCACCGTACTTCGTGCCCATTACATCACCGGACCCCTCTCGGGGGGAGTCGATTGGCTGTGCTGAGCCAAAAGAAATGAGTGTGGGGCCCAAAACCATGACGGAGCTCCTCAGGGAAGGAGCCAGTCTTACAGCGTTCATGTGTCGACCGCGCACCATCCAGGCCAATAACTATATTAAAAGCAAAAAATGTTGATTGCTTTTCTTGATGAAACCAGCAACAGTTCGGCCATTTCAATAAATGTAGAAACAAAATTTTACATGACAAACTACAGTGAGCTCCAAGTGTCAGAACACGAGTTTAGACATAAAATTCCTGCCAGTAAGAACAATAAAAACCAAAAAACTACATAAAAATGTTATTACTCCATTAATGACCATTTTTGAGATGTAAAAAATGAGAAGGGCTATAATCACAGAAACCTCATCTCTAAACGTGACCTGACTCTCAGCTCCCAGTGTCCCCTCCCCCACACCGGGAGGTTTGGACTGTTCCATCAGAGATGATACAGAATATACAGACTGGACTGTTCCACTCAGGGAAGGGGGTGCACACACTGCTTCACATACGGGGAACGGGTGTCATTTTCATCATCCTCGACAACAGTCCCCGTCTGCCCTCTGCCAAACTCCAGCACAATATGAAGACATAATTTCCCCGGTCTGGCACTGAGCAGCTATTAATCGGCAAAAAAAATAAAATAGAACCAGCACGCACGGAATTATTTAATCAAACAAAAAGGCAAATTATTTTGGGCCCGGGGGCAGATGAGGCTAACCGGTTACACGGCATTACACAATACACGCCGGTGCTTCAGCAGAGAGCTGATTAGATCAGGGCACTTAATTGCTTTCCTAGAAAACGAGGCTGTCTGGGTGAAATATATCGGACTCCCCCGCACAGGTTACAGTGGTCCATTCCATCCGTCGGGAGCTTTTGAACAGGATCCCCGGCCCTTGATACCTTAAGGGTAATTCGTAGATTAGCATCCTGCCCTCTGCTGCTCTTTGGGTCTGAAGGAAGGCCTTTCACAGAGAACGTCACGCTTACCTTGCAGGGCTCTGCTCCTGGTCTCGCTGCCCACCGCTCCCCCCGGAATCGGCCTGGGGAATCTGTTCCGGTTGCGGTCCGAACCACCGCAGCTCGCCCTGCCCCAGGAGGCTGCGTGCCCCACAGTGGCACAAGGCGCACAGCTGCTCGCTGTAGGGGAATCAGCATCAGGCTCAGTGCCAGTTTAGCTCCCCCTAGTGGCGAGCCCATTCAAGCCTTTCGACAGAACTTTTCATCTCGTTGGGTTTTTTCTTTGGTCTGCTTAACTGATCTGTTAAATTGGATCCAATGCAGCAGCCATACTGTGACAGTAAAGGTCTACTAGAACGTAAAGTGGACCAAATCGGACCAATTAAGATAACTGATAAGCTCTGCTGGTGTCGGATGGCATTTTTCCCAGGGCTGAAGGGTTAACACCCCCATATATTTAACTGAAGCTGAACTCTATGCTTCACACATCCACTCGCACACACACACAGACACAAAAAAAGCTAAACACAGGCTCTGGCATTCGCTCACCCCCACCCGCATCATAATGCCGATTCACCTGCTTACGGTTAAGAAGATAAGACTGGGGGTGTCTGAGACCGGCGACCACACCAAATACACACGGTATCTTAGCAGCCCCAAAGCTCAGCTGCGCACCAAATGAACCTTCCTGAACGTGTGCTGGATGTAATCAGCTGCAGACATGTGACTGGCTGTTTGGAGGAGCGTCTTGGACATCCCAGCGCAGATCATCCGGTGCTTCCTCTATTCCACGAGTCACTGCCAGTCATGCCCCCATCATGCCCCCACCCCCCACACAGTGGACGCAGTGGACCTGGGCCTCGTGTTGCTGATGGGAGTTCAGCCCTCATAGACCCTTTGCAATATGGGAATGGGGCGTAACGGAACAGTGTTAACTGTTCGACGTAAATTTGAAGCACAAGGACTTGGGAAATAAAACAAAACAAAAAAAAAGGCTTACTATCCCATCCACAGTCCACTTCTGTTTTACTGAGGAAAAAACGGCACTAAAAGACAGCCTTACAGACAGGGTGCTGTAAATATTTATCAGACGGCCAAGTACAAAATGAGGGTCTTTAATAAATTCTCACCCATTAAACCTGGGTGGGGGGGCTGTCACAGAGATGGATTACAGGCCTTCTCAGAGAGTGTTGGGTCGGGCCGTAGTGTCCCCCCTACGTGTGTTTAACGGCACAGAGGTACCGATCGCCATTCCCGTCACAACGTGGTGACACAGGAAACTGCACCCGGTGGTCAGCGGCTCAGCACGGACGACACCGTTCCTCTGCACCACGGCCCTTTAACACGGCACATTCGCGGCTTGCCGCTCCAGAGGAACGCGCTGGGCCATCTACACAAAGCGAGAAGAGCACCCTCACCCGTGTCACTCCGGGACACCCCGGGGGCCCGGCCAGCTTCCTTTGGCTCGTGGCATCTCCTTACCCAGAATTCAGGGCTGTCGCCCTGTCACATCCTCACCCACCAGACCACAAGCACACGCAGGCACACGGGCACACGGGCACTGGGCATGGCAGCTCGCCCGAGGACAGGCATGGGCGGCTTTAACCGCCCCCATGTGCACACGCGAACACACACACTGATACGGGAAGAAACCACAGATATAACTTCCACACAGACACACACACGGACATGTCAGGTATACCTATCCTTATGGGGACTGCTCGTTCGCTTCTATGGGAAAAAAGCAAATGCTAACGCTAACTATGACAACCTTAACCCCCACCAAGCCCTAACCATAACCATAAGTAACCAAACAAGATACAAGTTTTTGCATTTGTAGTTTTTTCATAGCAGTTACCGAAATATTATATAATGGAGTTTTCCCTTACGAGAAAAGAAAAATATTTATCATGTCATGGGGACATTATGTCCCCATAAGGATAGGTATACTCGCTCACTCACACACACACACACACACACACACCATGTCAGAGTCTCTAACCTCCGTCTGGCCTCTGATGCAGCTGATTCTACCCAGGGCTCTGGCTCAGAGCGCTGGGGTGGCGTGGACGGCGAGATGGCTGGTGCTCCGGAACCTTCTGTGGGCTGGCCTCCCTCGCTCACCTCCTGCGGCTCCTTTGTTTCTGTAGGGGGGAGTAAACGCCTCAGGTTGACCATCTCAGACACCCCCCCGGCCCACATTTCCACAAGCCAACCCTGCGGCTCCCTCACGGTACCGAAACCGGAAATGCACAAATTACATTCCCTATTTAGATGATATGGGGAAATAGAGAGCTTCTCCAGCACAGACACCTGTGGAGAAGTACGTACCTCTGCTGGAGGTAGCGTTTGAACGCTAGACCGTGTGATGGGCCACCGTGACATCACCTCTGGGTCACACTCATGACAATCGTAATCAGTAAGAGACCACGTGAAACCCCAGCCTGCCTGCAGAGGGCGCTACACGCAACACCGTGAACAACAACAGGTTGGGGGCCTGGACTCTGAGGGTGTTTTCTCAACATGCGCACTGGCTGCCTTGAGGGACCAGCTGAAGACCAGTTCCAACATTCGTGAACAAAAGTACGGAGGAGGGTAAAAATCCCCAGATGTCAATCTTGCCCTGCCCCAAATATCAAAGATGCATCACTCGCATCCTCGCTGAATGAGAACTAATCTTATGAGTCGCTGTCCCCCAAGATCATTCTTGGAAGGAAATTTAGCAAGACCACAAGTACAATCTTTGCAATTCTTGGTATTGAGATTCACCCCTAGTCTCACAAAGGGGTCCAGCTGTTGTACCCTGAAACACCCTCTAGTGCTGCTCCATCGCACCCAGGACGTCAGGCCACGAGGAGGGTCTTCTGTGGAAGCTCCCATCTTCGGATCCCGGCACGTTTCACCAGAGCTCTGGCGATCGCTGATCTTTGAAGTCCCCAGGCAACCCTACGGTCATGCTCTGTGTCGGCAGGCTCATCTGTCACCAGCTAAAGACCCTCTGCCAGAGGAGGGGGGTGTAAACAGGGCCTGCTAACAGGGGGGGTCAGTGCTCAGAGGCAGGCCGCTCAGGAGAGCTCAGAGTCACCTGCCTAAGGAGTGCCATTATCTGACAGTCATTGCGGGCCTGGGAACAAAAATCCATCCATCCATCTTCCCACTACCACCAATTCCAGGCAGTATAGTCCATACGCCACAGCAGATAATGGGCAGTATAGTCCATATGCCACAGCAGATAATGGGCAGTATAGTCCATATGCCACAGCAGATAATGGGCAGTATAGTATTTACGCCACAGCAGATAATGGGCAGTATAGTATTTACGCCACAGCAGATAATGGGCAGTATAGTCCATACACTACAGCAGATAATGGGGAGTATAGTCCATACACTACAGCAGATAATGGGGAGTATAGTCCATACACTATAGCAGATAATGGGCAGTATAGTCCATACGCCACAGCAGATAATGGGCAGTATAGTCCATACGCCACAGCAGATAATGGGCAGTATAGTCCATACGCCACAGCAGATAATGG
>JABFEB020000079.1:5316523-5326793 GCA_019775895.2 Stomatorhinus ivindoensis
ACCCCCACCCCCACCCCCACCTACGAAGCAACACCGGAGCCCTGGAGTATTCACAAAGCAACCGATATAGGTTTCTAACCCACAAACTTCACACACTGCGGTTCCTCACTCTTAAAACCCACGAAGCAGTCTGTGTGTGTGTGTGTAAGCGTGCTGGAGGAGGGGGGGGGGGGGCTGTAAGTGATGGAGCCCAAGCCTCACTCCTTCCGCTGGCATTATATAAGCACCTGACGGACTCATTGTCTGCCCCCCTCTGCACACACACACCTTAAATTCACACATTTTCTGTCGTTAAGAGAATCGTGCCCACTGTCGCTCGGACAGAGAAGTGACCTCTTTCAGGCCGCCTCCCTGAGTCCGTAATACCGAAATACGCCAAAAACCACCAGCAGTTCCACATTGAGGAACACGGGCACTAATTACCACACGAGGCCATTAAAGAAAAAAGAAAAAAAAAAGCAAAACCACAACATATGCCGCGCACAAATATTATGAGCTACATCACACAGTGAATAAATGGTTATATAATTAAGGAAATACCTGAACAAATGAGAAAATATTAAAAATACATGCAAAACGCAGATGTGGCCGTTATTGCCATCAGTATTTCCTGTGCACATACTGTGTGCATATGTATATATTTATATACAGAAATAATATATAGCAGAAATCAGAATAAAAACAACTGTTCGCTGACGTGGGGGAGCCCAGGGTAAAACGCTCAAAACGTCAATGCGAAGGTATAAAGGATGAAATACTCAAGAAAACAACAAAAAAAACTTACCTTTTTAACCCTAGAAGTTTGGGATTATCTCCTTCATGACCTTTAATGTCATATGTGAAATGTAATACTTTGTTTAGTATTTTCTGAGTGTTGGGGGTTGGGGTGTATACATATATATGAATATACACACATATATATATATATTACTCTCCTGTGCGAATGATCTAGTGGAAACAAGAAATGCAGTTCATGCGTTTCGGAGGCACACAGTTATAATCCAACAATAATTTGTCCGAATGCGCAAAAAATATACATATGTATATATAAAACACATGTAGAATCCAGCACTGCGATCAGCGTCTTTCCCTTTCAATAACAGAGAGGCATACGGTCGCTCTCCTTTCTCACAAACAAAACCACATTACATCCCTTGGAACTCATTCTGCATCCTTGGCGAAAAAAACAAGCCATGTCCGTGTGATCCTGTCAAAATGTCACCGGACACGCACAAGAAAACAATAACAATTCAAAGGAGGAAAAAAATGGATATAATTCTATTTTCTTCTCCAGCCCTTATGCAATGTATAAGAGCGGGGGGACCCCCGAAAGGCTGCCGTGGGGCTCCAGCATGGATACCGTTACTTGCGGAGCGGGTATCCCGCTGAAGGCTGCCCGTTTCCGCGGCGAAGAAAGGGCCACTTTCCCCCTTTTAAAATCCGAATTTTAAAGTTGCAGCTTTCGCTCGGCTGCGGCGGCCATGTTTAAGAGCGGCCGAAGAACCGCCTGTCGACCACTTCTCAGACAAATAGTGCGCCACTTCAGATTTTAAGTTGTGCGCCGGGCCTCGGTGTCACCACCGCAAAGGGGAAACGTCAGGGGGAATGCGGACTTTCGTCAGTTTATTTTCCCCCTGTTTGTTTTTTCTTTTAATCGGAGTGACGTTAAAATCGCTACGGGCGTGAGTTAGAGGCTCCGGACGTTTTATGAAAAGCCTCGCCGACCCTGCGCATTGATACAGCGGAGCACGCTCCAGGTGAGGAGTCTTTTTTTCAACCAGCAGCCGAGTGGAGAAAGTTAAACGCGGACATGGAGTCTGCGGAGCGGATTGGGTCGTGTAACGGTGTTATTGTTTTACGTACACTCCTATTTAAAACAACACGTTAAACATTAAGTCATTGTCTAAATAATTCGATAGCACATTCAGGAAAAGTGAATGATCAGGCATGTATAATTTTCCGTCTTCTTTTTTGTGTTTAGTATAGGCTCCTTTAAGAGCTCAACGTCTGTGCAATTGAAAGCGATGTGTCTTTACACAAAGGGGTGTGTTGGCCTAATTAGTGTGGTCTAACAGTACACAAAGTAAAAGAAAGCATCGGAGAAACAACAAAAATATACGATTTTCATTGGTGTGTATTATGAAAGGTTATTCTGACTTCTCCCTGTGCAATGAATTTAACAATGGCGTGAAAATGTCTGACAGAGACATAGCTACTCCCTGAGCTAAATCAACCCCATAGCATGCCTGATGCCAGGCAACTTGAAAGTCAACATCCGTTAAGTGGGGCCACATCTATGAAACGGTGGGTGTTCAGTTTTGTGCATTGATTGCTTTGCATTTGCTTGCTGCGAGTTTTATCTATATGCCACTGTGCAACTGGCACCTGAGCAAATGGTGGCTCATCGGTACATGGACCAGAGCCACGATGATCTTATGCCGTCCCTGAAGTCAACAGGACGCTCCAGACTGAACAACAGGGGCAGAAGGTCACTGTCCAACCCCCAAAACATCAATGATACCTTAATGCCTCTCTGGTCTGACATCATGATTTACAAACCATGATAAAATGGTTTTTTTATTTAGATGAAAAGATAAAAAATGTTTCATTTTGGGTGAGACAGACATTTAATTCAAGCCAGATGAGTAGCCTTAACCCCAAAACAAGCTTGTTGTTCTGTTTGCTGTACAACTTATCAAGCCTTTGTGGTTTTTTCTCATTCTACGTTTGTTCCTCGAAATTTGCTTTTATTTGCTTCAGAACCCCACAAAAGTTATTGTTTCACTGGTGACACCATAGCAAACCTTGCCTTCAAATGCAACTTTGATCTACATCCATAGCTGCCCAGTGATTATACATTATAACCAAGTTAGCTGCCCCCCCCAAGAGGAAAACAGACGCACAAATGTAGCTAAAGAACATGGCTCAGCTTAATCCTGCTCAGAACCGGGTTTTTAAAAGCACTAGTTAGGCTAGCAGTTCTGCATATTTATCAGTTATAACAGAGCAGTTAGACCTCATAAGAGATTGGTGGACTTGAGCTTTCAGCACGACAGCAAATACTGAGGACATTGGGAGGGGAAGAGGCCACTTCTTAGTGTGATGTTAAACTTTTGGATTACTCAGATGCAGCATTTTACTCCAGCCCACATGTGGTCATGATGCTGCCCTAAGTAAAATGACAGAGAACAGACAGAATCTATGTCCTTACTTCCTTATTTAAGACATTCCTCTAGGAAATTTCATTATTATTATTATTATTATTATTATTATTCAGGCTCATCATAATTGATAAAGGTAACCATCGATCATGGAAAATCTCCCACCCATGGCGTAAATTCACGCAGGGAGACCCCTTCCCTTCGACTGGCATGAGCTACCAGTCAGCCACAGCCCTCTGTTGGGGGGTGTGGAGTGTATGGGCACGAGCCAGGAAACAACCCACCGCAGGGACACTCACACACCTTTCAGTGACACATGCCTACCTATTGGCAATTTAGCAACTCCAATTACCATCACCGTGTTTTTAGACTGTGGGGGGGGAAACCTGAGTTCCTAGAGGAAACCCAGTGATGACTTGGGGAGAACATGCAAACTCCACACGCAGAACAATGGAGGAGACTCAAATGCTGGTCCTAAAGGTGGGAGGCAACAGTCTTAACGACCGTGCCATGATGCCACTCACTAATTACCGTAGTTTTATGTTTATCATAAAAATGACACCCTTCGTGTGTCATAGTTCAGCCTGGTCACCCATTGTGGCCTGCAAACCAGGACGTCACCTTCTATGAGATACTCTTCTGCGTTTGGTCTCCACAAAAGCACATCTCCTTGGTACTGAAACATTTTTATTTCATGTTTGTTTTTATTATTCGATATTTCCAATATTTTTTAAATGCGTTATATAAGCATATGATATTATGGCTGGCATCCGGACATAGCTGAAAGTGGATTCCAGTGATTTAGGGTTCTTTGTGGAATCTGGCTGTCATAGTTATTTACTGTACATTTATTTTGCTGCAAGGCACCGTCAGCAGTTCTGATCGAAGCACAGTCTTCGTCCAGAGCCTCTGATTGCTCTGTGATTTGTATCTTGGACAGAAATTATGAATGGACACAGCTTGTAAATTTCAGGTGTCACGCATGATTAGATTGGCTGGGGTCTGGCCTGATAAACGTTTACTGCGGCAGCGATTCCCATGTGACACAGCCCCACCCCAGAGTGGGAACTCTAATCAGCCAGGAGACAGTAAGTGGTATGATGGGAATCAGTCAATGTGTTATTGGCGAATGTGTGATTAGTAAATGCGTGACTCATTGCAGGGCAACTAGTAAGCGGTATGACATACTAGTGTAACCAAGGAGAGCAGATTGAATAACTGGGGACTGATCGGTATCCTTTTTGTGCCGTTTACTCACCTGGATATTAAGTTATCTCGCTATCCAGAGGTTAGCTTAGAAGGAGATTTATATTTGCAGTGTCCTTGGGCTGCAGTTTGGTGAAATGTAAAGCTGGTCATTAGAAAGTTTCATCACCCAGTTTTATTCACAGAGGTGAATAAAAATTTAAGTAAAACTGCATCCTTGAGACACCGCAACGTCTGTATGGGAAACTTGTCCACTCTGCGCTGTTGTTTTAATCAACCTTTTTTCCCCTGTGTTTTCTCATTCCCTGCAGGTGGCGCTCTCAGCAACACGCGTTAAAAAAGATATTAGCCTTCGGGGATTTCTGTATTGATTACTTGCTGAGGGTGAAATTTGTACCGTCTGGAAATCTTAGCAGTGGGGGGAACGGCAAAGTCATTTTAATCTAACATAAATCAATAAAGATGTAAACAGAAAAATACGACATTTCTAACATAGCACGTGCCTCAGTGACATCCCAATAAATGATATCTATTCTTCGCTTGAAGTCATTCAACCAAACCGTTTTTTCTTGTTAAAACTGGCATAATTTGGCAGTAATTCTGATAATGCACAGTACATTTCATGCTACATGTGCGCATAATCAAACTTAAATCGGTTCAAATATTTTTATTTAACCGTGTGTCAGTTCAGGCATAATTCTATCTAGATGTAGGCTTACAACATTTTATTGATATGACCATATATTTTATTGTTGACATTTCTATGTCATCGAAAATTTGTATAACCTGAATTAAAAAAGAACATTACGTTTCACTCAAAAAGTGAGCGTAAAGTTTTGCACTGTTAATTTATCATAGGATGCCCTCTAGTGGTTGAATTAGAGAACTGGCGATTCATGCCTTATACACGTTCTGTCTAAATGCATCGATTAACATTAATGGATCCTCATTGTGTTTTAATTGATAAGTATCGACATGCATTAGATATGCATCTGTACTTAAGACTAAAGTTCACTGCTAACACTGTTATCTGTGCTGTACTGAATTCAACACATTTTTAAATCTAATTATAAGACTAATGCGTTCTTAGAGATTTCATGAATCATGTCCTCAAAGTATTTCGTTCTAAGATACACGAAAGATGGATCGCTTTGAAATTTGTCATTTGTCTAGCCCACAGCCCTTTCGGAACTGCACAAAGAATAACTAAACGAAGAAATAAAACATCTAGAATTGTAGGTGAAAATGAAAACTTGAAGTGAAGCTTTAAGTATTGATCCAAAGGTTTGACCATTTCCTGAACTCGTTTATCACAAGATATCTATTATAAATCCCCATAGGTTACTCCCTTGCCCGTACCCTCCATTTGCCATGTTCCTAGTCACGCACCCATGCTAACACGTGAAAACCTGGCTGCTTCCGATTCCAGAAAACACTGTAGGCCTATCGTGTACATTTTTAGGAAAGAGTGTTCTTCTGCATATAAAACCGGTTCGGCTTTTAAACATTAACAAAATGACGCCCCAGTCCGGATATGATCTACTAGGTAATATGCTGTAATCGAAGAATTTAAATTAATCACTTTGTAATCAGTAGTAAAACGCAAAAGGGCAAACGGGTCTTGATGAAAATCCTCTTAACAAGACTCTGGAAACAGATGTATGCAGCGGCCAGCGAGAAAATTTAATGTACAAGCCAGATTACAATGTGAAGCGTTACCGGAGAACTGAGCAGACATTATTATAATCTCACGGTGGGTGTAGATCTTACATTACAGACGGACATCAATATTTAATTACAGTAAAAAATAGTGCCCCGCTCCCTTGGTCGTTTGCTCCTTAAGATTCCTTAAATTCCCCTTTAATACTTTTCATTGGACTCTGAATAATCAGCATGTTTTGGTGCTTGGTATAAAATGTATGTTCACCTGTAAATTAAATGGAAAATGGAATTCCTAAGGAACCAATTTAAAAGAGGAATGCAGGCAAGGTTTAATGTGGGCTTCTTATCATACAGGGACAGATATATCATAGGTTGAATGAAAGAGAATCATATTATATTTATATATGGTATGTAATGTCTCGAACTTTTACAGTTTGGGCTAAAATAATACAGAAAGGGATGCTTTTCAGTACTAAAACCTCAATGAATACTTCCATTTACCTCTGTTGTTCACTAAATGCTAAGGAAGTCCTTGAAGGACCAAAAGCAAAAAAAAAAAAAAATCTACAAAGAAAATGAAAATATTCCTTAACGTGCACTTTCAACCTAACAGGAATGGATATAGTCCCACGGACTATGCATTGTGCCGCAATAGAAACACTCCCGTAGATGGCCAGCAGGGGGCATACTGTCCATTCCAAACTTCCTGTACTACAGCATCAGTTTCAGAACGCACGGACTTCACACAATGTCTCATAGTTACTGAGACTTGACTAACGCTGTTCAAAGCCATGTAAGTGAGGAAGCTCTAGGTAGACCAGCAGGGGGCATGGTGGCTAACAGCACATATCCGCAACCTGAAATACTGTTACTGTAAAAATTAATGTAATGCAGTGACACTGTTGGTGCTGCAATAAATTAGCAGGAGTAGAGTTCAGGTGATCTGCTGTCTGGGACCTTAGATCCTATATCTTAGTGGGTTTTTTCCATATATGGAGGAATGTCCCATTGTTAGACCTGGGGGGGGGGGGGCTAGTTCCGTGTTTTTATTTTTTAAATGCTGCTTGCATTTTATACCTATAATATACCTATGCTTTTATCCACCATATAAATCAGTGCTGGATGAAATGTGATGGAATAAGGATTGCAGTTATTTCGAGATCCAGGAAGGAACCTGCCGTTGTACCTTTGCGCGAAGCAGTTTTTCCTCAAAAACAAAAAAGAAAACAAAAAAAAAAATTCCTGCTATAGATTATAATATCAGGCTTGCGGGCCTTTTGTGAAGTCCTGTGGAAATGCACAGCTGCTCTCCAGACTGCACCAGCCAGGAGGACTACCTTATTGTGGTCGAGTGGGTTAGGCCTCCTCCCCTGTCACTGGGTGGTCGCCAGTGTGAGTCACATTTAGCAGGCCCTCCACCCCAAAAGAACCGCTCTGAGTGCAGGATAGATGCCTGAGTCTGTGCTCAGACCCTGGGGGTCCTGCTAGACATTTCGGGCCCCATGATATACTCTCAAACTGGCCCCCAGACCCAGACCAACCCAATTATGTTCCAAATGTTAGGGCTCCTGTTGCTCTGGAACCTTTGAATTGTTCTTATTCCTAACAGCTATGCTCAGACTCAAAGCTTTGCACTTAACGGTAGATATGTGTGTATGTTTCAAAGGCGAGCATGATGGGATATATGAAAGCATTTCAATACACCTGTACTAATATTTGTGCAAATGGCAAAATTCAGCACCCCTGCTTGGATTTTGGCCATTATTTTGGAGGGAATCTGAACACAGTATCTGTCTGCTCTGAGCCAGAGTAAACTGCAAGCACTGAGGAGAATGTGTGAAGCTTAGTGACTTCACCTATCTACCACCTGGACACAGACTGGAAGCTTTGGTCTGGTGGGAGAGATTCCCGAAGAGAAATTCCAAACATGGAGATCAGGAGGAACATCATTCGTAAATCCAGGTGCTTGGACTTAACGCCATGTGGTCGTCGTAGTCATGCCCCAAGTGCTTATGGGTAATGACACCCAGACACTCAGCTTCCTGTAAAAACTACTACTGTACCGTAAACATGTGTCCCAAAGAGATTCTATACGTTTGTGGCGTCAGATTTCAAGAAAATGGCTTCACAAAATAATAGTTGCAAAACAGTTAGTTTGACAGTTTTTGACAGAAGGTTTTTAATACTTTTCTCTGGACAAAAACTTTCTAAGGAAGCTTACCGTCTGTAAATGTGAAGTGAACTTTCAAATTAATAGTCAGTGTCCATTAATATTATACTTCCTTGTTTATTTGATACGGTACTTGCTGAATTATTATCTTATTGTAACCTGCCTGCTCATAGGTTTCTAGTCTAGCCAGTTAGTTTACTAAAAAAAAAAAAAAAACAGCAGCATCACCAAACAGCTAATTGTCAATGAAGCCCAACAGTCAAAGAAATCTATCTATGTACATTTGATTTACTTAACAGCAAGGCTGAATTCTTTTGTCTGATTTTTAGTTCAATTGTGCATTAAGTTCCTGTATGTTCCTAAAATCTATCTGTTCCTATGGCCATTACTGCAGAGCAGTAATTGGTACAACAGTCTTTTAAAAAGTTCCAGGAAACTCGGTTTTGCCGGTTAAACCTGATGCTTTGACGTCCATGAAGATGTCTCCTCGTTAGGAACAGGTCAGTCATGAGTTTCAGATGCTGTAAGTGTTTCATTCATGTGGAATCCTGTTAATTAAGCAGCGGAATCCCGTTAATTAAGCAACATTTACTCAAGTACCATTGACCCTCTAATTTCAAATGAGGCTGCACTCAACTGTTGAAACTATTTGACTGGATGATCCTTTCAGCTTTGTGACCTTAGGATGATACGTCACTGTCGAATGGCGGGTCTCACATAAGCCCTAATTACTTTAACACCCTTTTCGATTGAATGAAGTAAGTGTCCAGGCTGACTCCATTACAATTATCTGTAGGCTGAAAGAGAATCAATCTCCCCTCTGAACTGAAAGCTGTTAGACCTTCTGAAACCTGCTCCAGGGTATTTATGGGGTTTTGAAGATTCTTGAATATGGGATGGGGGGGGGTAGGTACTTTGTAAAATATGTGAATTCTCAGGGCACTGGAAAAACAGTTCTCTGTGAAACCTGTAACAAAATAGTTCTTTTTATTTTAAAGTATGGGAATATAGGACCAGTTATGTTTTCTTGATGAGGTCACATGTGAAGACCAAGACCTCATCAAAACCGGGATGGACTGGAGTTGGATCATGTAGCTGGGACCGCACACAGACGTGGGGGGGGGGGGCAACTTTTCTTCATGGCCATGGGACTGCATCACTCACTGGTGTTTCAACAAATGCAAAACAATACCTTCAAAGGCTTTGGCGACAGTCAGGAGCGTGGAGTCAAAATCGTTCGCGATTCAAAGGTGAAGAAGATCAAAGGGAAACTCCACCGCGATCTAGACAAGCATGTTACGTACTTCTTCTACCAAACCACAGAACACGCATCTCCGTTGGAGTCCAAACTCAGAATTGTTCCTGGGCACCTCAGTGAAGTGGGGGTTGACGGGTAAAAGGGTGTGTGTGTGTGTGTGTGTGTGGGGAGGGGGCAGATGGCACAGACATTAGGGGGGCAGAGACTGGACTGGCTCATGTTCACAGGTGTCCGACTACATCTCGCTTTCAACCAGGTTGATGTCAGGGAATGTGGAGACATCAATGGAAATGCAAACGAGGGCAGGGTAATTAGAACAGATTCGGGGTGTTCAGCACGGCGATGGGCGGATGCTGTGGTGACGGGGAAGCGGGCAGTGGGGGCTTTTTTTCCATTCATTTACACTCACATCTCTAAAAATTGGAAACGAATCCACAGTTTTGGTCATTGGTGTAGATGGACGAGTGTCATAAGCAGGGATTGAGCAGGATCATACACAGATGGAGCAGCACTAGACATATAGAGGGAGCTGCGTCACACTCAGAAATGGAGCAGCGTTACATGCATAGATGGAGCAGCATCACACACATAAATACACATAAATGGAGCAGCTTCATCAGCATAGATGGAGCAGTTTCATATGTACAGATGGAGCAGCATCACACACATAGATGGAGCAGTTTCATACGTACAGATGGAGCAGCGTCATACGTATAGATGGAGCAGCATCACACACATAGATGGAGCAGTTTCATACATATAGATGGAGCAGCATCACACACATAGATGGAGCAGTTTCATATGTACAGATGG
>JABFEB020000079.1:5366310-5377885 GCA_019775895.2 Stomatorhinus ivindoensis
CGAGAGCTCTTTGCTACTTTACTCTCTTCTATGCTTAGTTGTGTTGAGAAATTGGGGGGCGGAGCTGAGATGACGAGGCAGGGGGCACCGGGGAATCTGTGTGCATTCAACTTACGGCACGTAACACCCCCCCACACAAGAACGAACCCACAGGGTTCACTAACTAACACATGCCCCAAAACAAAAACAATAATAAACAAAGGAAAACAGAGCCACAAACACAAGCGAAAAATACACAGATCACATCTGAAATGCTAGGACCTTGAAAGGGCATCGACTACTACATTACTTGCTCCTTTCTTATGCCTGATCTCCAATTGGAAAGCCTGCATAATTAGGGCCCAACGCATGAGGCGCAGGTTCGCATTTCGCATACGAGATAGAAAAACCAACGGATTATGGTCAGTGTACACGACCACCGGGTTCACAGCATCTCCCACGTACACTTCGAAGTGTTGCAAGGCCAGGAGGAGCGCAAGGGCCTCCTTTTCAATGGTACTGTACGCCAGCTGATGTTTCACAAATTTCTTTGAAAAATAACATACAGGGTGATCCAAGCCATGGTCATCTTCTTGAAGAAGGACGGCACCGGCACCTAAACCACTGGCAGTGTGTACTGCATTTGTACTTAAAGGGACAGTTCAACCCTTTAAGTATGTTTGTTTATTGCTATCTACCTGTATAGGTTGCTATAAGTCTGTGCATTATGTTTAATAACCAGGTCATAACTTCTGGCAAGAGACATTGCTGTTGAATTTTCCAAATGTATTTTTGGTGCTTTAACCACCACATAAAGAATGCCATTTGGTCCCATTATATTTGAGAGAACTCCTATATTTCTGCAGCTGATGCTGGACCAAGGCCAAGAAGATTGTGAAGGACCTCAGCCACCCCAGCATTAGACTGTTCTCTCTGCTGCGGTCTGGGAAGCGATTCCGCTCCCTGAAGGCAAACACAGAGAGACTGAGGAGGAGCTTCTTCCCGCAGGCGATAAGGTCTCTCAACCACAACATCACACAGGGCTAACAGCACCTTTCTATACAATCAAACATACTGGACATTCATGGTCATATTACTATATTACTAGTCACTTTATTTTTTTACGACACTTTATGCATATTTGCACACCCCCAGTCATTTGCACTATTTTTTTTACCTCACTTTTTCTTCTTTTGCACTGCATTTCTATTCTATTCTAGTTTTACGCTAAATTCTATTTCTATTTTTATGAAAATCTATATTCGGTCGGTCGTCTAAGCATTTCACTACATGTCGTACTGTGTGTGAGTGTGTATGTGACAAATAAAATCTGAATCTGAATCAGGAGACCGTGTCAGGAACACTGGGCTGCCCCGCTCACCTCCATCCCCAGCCCTGCCAGCTTCTGCTGATCACATTTTAATTAGCGGCTGACTGACACCTTAAACTCCGGGAGACTTCCTGTATAATTAATGCGGTCAAAACAGCAGCCGCAGTGGAGTGAAAACCAGCCCGTCCTGAAACTCGGGGGTGTGACCCCCCCCCGCAATGACCCCTCCCCCTTAAACACCCTCCCTTAAATACCAAGTACTTTAGATGCCCGGCGCCAGATACTCAATGTATTCATTTGCAGGACAACGACAAGAATTTAAATTAGCGTCACTGAAGGGTACAGATTACAGAAAAGTCTCTTCTCAGCTCTTCGGGGATCCGCACGTGTAAATGTGCAGAGTAAGCAACCTGTAACTAAGTGACCGGTGTCAGCAATCCCAGAGTGACCTTTGCAGTCATCTTACCCACTGGGGATTGGCTCCAGCTAGGTACCTGTTCAGACTGCAGACAAGTAATATGTGTGAAAAATCCTGCGTATCCTGTGGTCTTGGATGCGACCGCATCAGTTTGCGGCGTCCGTGAGTAGCCGATGACCGGAGGCGGGTTATTAACATGCGCCGCTGTCAGATAACGAGCTGGGGGCCAAGCGGCAACGGGGGCTGAAATCCACTGAAAACAGCTAGAGGGGTAGTGGGGGGGTTGGGGGGAGGGTGAGGATGCAGGAGGGTGTAGGAACGTGCTACCTGCTTAGGGTGTCAGGCGAGAATAATTACCTTTGATAAATTATGAAACAGGCATCTGCTATAGCCATACCCTGTGGCACTGAGTATTACTGCAGCAGTGCTCACACATGCACAGTCACACACACACCAACAGTGACTGGCTAGATACAGGTGTAGTTAACGGGTGAATGTCAGCTAAAGACTGACGTGTATTTTTTTGGTCACCGCACTGACGGTGGTGAAGTTTTGTCGGGATGAACGAACGAACGAACGAGCAAACAAATAGCACAATTCAAACGACGCCTGAGCCGTGGCGTAAATGGAAACGCTCGTATTATTTTTGTTCGCTTTCAGTTGCGAGTCTGTCATTCTTAGCCCTTGAGGGATTAGCCTAGACCTTGATTGCTAAAAATTAAGCGGAGCACGAAATTAATTTTTATGTCTGTTTGAACTGTGATATATCAGCTTGATTTTCAGAAATTATGGCATTTGTTTAAGTCAACATCCTAGTCAAAGACAGCCAATATGGGACAGTACAACACGTAAAAGTGCCATGAGGGGGGGCAAGATGGCCACGATTAAGAAACACACGTGATTTGATGGTCGTGTGTGTTTCAGCACCAAACGTCAGAGGCAGATTAATTTATCTGCCGACTTTAAGATGAGGGCAGCACGGACACTCAGGTGTTGCAGATTTAACTAAACCAGGAGTCTGAAACGTAAGTAAGGGGCTAGGAGGTCTTCTCCCAGGGGGCCACTTCAGCTGTTTTTTTTAGCCGAAAGAGAAACGGGAGACTATCAAAAAAGATGGAATATCAACAATCCGATAATCAGCGCGTGGGATGCTGGCGCTATAAAGCACAGGGAAACAAACTCATCACATTTGCGAAGTACCCTGGTCACGTGGTAGGGCCCCCCAGGAGCTGGGACTGATCTACCTCCACGGACTCGGGCTGACCATGAGAGACGTTCCCTTAAGCGAGCACAGGAAATGACACCGCCGAGGCCTTTATTCGGTCTCTTTTCTCATTCGTCAAACAGGAAACAAATGGCTTTGTTGAAGGGGTCCTCTGAAAATGACCTGTGTGTGTATGTGTTTGTAGTGAGTGAAGCAGCCTTGAAGCACCTTCAGAACGCGACCCCAGCTGCATGGAGGAACTTATGAGTCTCCTCACGATGTGATTTATGGGTCAATATGATGACGGCAGTGAAAAGGCCACGAATGAAGAAACCCAATCACCGAAAGGGGTGTGTGTGGGCGGGGGGGTTGGGGGCGTTAACACGTTACAACACACCTTAGTGGGGAGGGCCAGACCCCTCAGGGACGCCTTCAGAGGATCATCGGCTTTGGGTGGGGGATTGTTCTGATTCGTGATGGTCAGATTCATAGAACAGATTGTCTCGGAATGTACTGGAGCGATTCCTGTGCGGCGTGATTTGGGTCAGGATGTTTGGCTGAGGCTGGGCAGCTGCAAAGAGCTTATAGAAGAGCTGGTGCACCAGGTTCTTGCGGCAGAATGTGCCTGCAGCTGCATCCTGGAGGTCGGCTATGATGCACCAACCCTTTATGCTATCATGCTAATTACGTCGATTAGTCTTATTAATCAGTAACTGAGTACATTATTAACGTGGCGCTGCAACCTTCCACCTCTGGAGACAGGATCTCCCTCCCTTAAAAAATACTAAAAACCCCTCCCTCCCTTAAACTGAGGAATCCACCTGGTCTCTCCATGTCTTGTGGGTTTTCTGCTGGGTAAACCTAGTTTCCGCACATAGCAGAAGGACATGCAGTGACGTGAACAGCAACCAGTCCATATCGTCCACCGGCTTCATGCTGACTGAGACAGGCTCCAGCTCCCTTGACATTGTTACCAAGATAAATGGTCAGAAGATGGATGAATTCAGCTGAAGTCTCCCTCTCAAAGGTACAACAGTAATTCCCATTTACAGGCCTCATAAGCGGATTTGTGGCAGCACCTGAGACTGCTGCCTTTTTTATGACTAGATTCTCTAATTTTGCCCCATCTTTCCTCAGTCTGGCTTGCAGAGGGTCATAAATCACGCGCTATTTTCTCGCCCACAATGCAGCCCACTAGATGCCGCTGCTGACCAAAAGTTTAACGTTAAGTGAAATTTGTTCATACACTTTTCAAGTAGAAACAGTACAAAAAGAGTAATAAAATAACTGTGCATAATTCGTAACTGGTATTCCAACAGCGGCATGCATTTTGTAATTTGGAATATGGAAGTGACTAAATAGGCCACATATCTAGTATTAAAATACTAAAGGAAGGGAAGATTGTATGCGCTGGCAAAAAAAATGATCATTCTTTATTTTTGCCTGGGTTTCTGCGTCAGGAATAGCTTAAGAAAGCCTGAGGCTCTTCCGGTCATTTCGGCTTCCAGCCTGCGTGACAGAGGACAGGCACAGATATTCTCCAAATGAGACTCGGACGGGCGGAAAACCGCAAATCTCCTGACCGCTCAAGGAGACGTTCGGAAAGCCAAAGAAAATCCGTAGAGTCAGCTTGGAGACTCTGGGGGCAAATTATGAATTCCTGGCTATCAGCGTGTCGAAAAAGAGTGTAATGAGTAATTGTAACTTTTAATAGTGAGACAGGCAGTTCTAGTCCTTGTTTCTGCAGATCAGCAAACCCCCCCCCCCCCCAGGAGTTGTTCAGTGTCCTTTTAGTCGGGTAGCGAGATTTTATTTCGGCTTGTTAACTTGTAACATTTATTCCTGGTCCTGATTTAGTTGTAATGGCCACAAACAATATCAGTCGATATCATCTGAAATATAATTATCTGTAACAATATTTTGAACTGAAGTCCACGAAGTCTGTTTTAGGATTAGTAGACACCAGTGAGAATAGGGAAATGGTTGAAAAACGACCGATCTCACAGCCTTGTTTCATTTTTAAGCGCGCGCTACAAAGTAATAAATGTCCGTCCTTATCTTATCCCGAAAGCAAACATTCACCGCGACACGGGTGTGATAATGAATAGCGGAAGGCTGCAGTCGCCGAGAGCTCGGAATGAAGCGGCGCTGAAATGGTCTCAGTCTGTATAATTTTATGGCTGATGAAATCAGCCGTCTATCTGTTTGTTTTAATGAGGTTGTAAAACTATTTGCCATATAAGCATGGCTGGTATGTTCCTCATCTGTTATACCTCATATGATTTATTGTGTTTATAGTAAAATGTGTTACGATATTAGACAATAAACAAGTAGGCGTGTTATTAACCATAAGAACTTATTCGTGCAGTGTTCTTATTAAGGGACCGGCGCTGTCCGTTGTTCTGAAATCCGTTTGTGAGAACTGGAGTTTAAAATAATCTGCATGCAAGATTTTGCATTCTGTAAATCTATATTTACTACATAATCACACAATTACATACATTTTGCAATTGTGATATTAATTGGCTTATGTAAGATTTATATTAACTATTTGTCCGATTAAGCAGATATTTTGAGAATGTTGGTGAACGTTTAACTGGTGGCTATTTACCGAGGCTTCAGCAAAAATTCAGCTGCAGTGAGTCACTCCTTTTCTCAGAGATTTGTTGTTCCTGCTCCCATCAGATTGCTCTGTCTTATGTCGGAGACACATTGCTCTTAATGGCTCGGCGTCTTTGGAGCGGCCCAGATCCCCTCGCACCCGCGGTCTTACTCAGGTTTTACCGCGCAGTGGCACTCCAGCACTCCTAATGACCGCTGCGGCGCCGGCGAGCGAACAGGAGCCTCAAACTACCCATGCAAAAACTGCACGGAGCTTGTTGTAATGCCGCGAGCTCTCTTTGTCTAGCTGACAGACCCGCTTTGCGCTTTGATATATCTTGATTATCGCGTAGGGAGTCGAAAATCGGCGTATTTTGCAGATGACGGTCGCTGGACAGTTTGCACTGTGGTTACTTCTCATGCAGAAAACATCGTCTCAATAACACGGCTTCGCATTCCTCTCCTTTTCTATTTCTGGATATTTTTTCTCATTATCTAAAGGAATAAAATAATACATCTATATTACATCTGAGGTCTTTGCTATTCGATCACAACAGGGGTCGGAAAACTAAATCTTTTGCCTTTTCATAGGAAGGACGGAAGGACTGTCCCCCCAACGGACTAAGCAGGAGAAACAACGTGCTTTGCATGTAGAGCAGACTTCAACTAATATTGACAGCACGGCTTTCTGCTTTTTAAGAAACAAAATACACTGAAACCTCGTACTTTATTTTTTCCCTTTCCATTTTCATTATTGATAATCATAATCGGACAAAGTCTACTTAATTTTAGTGTTTTTCCGGATTGCTTTGAGTACAGATTGGAGCAGCACTTTGCCAGTAACTGCTGAGAAGAAACGTGGGGAAAATATATAGGCTATTATAAACGTGCCGATGAATTAGATATATGGTAATTTTTGAATTAACATTTTAAGCGAGTTATGGCTACGTTGTATCAAAGATTTACCGGGAAGATCAATACGAACAGGTCTTTCCCCAACCCGCCGGAGGCCAGTCACCTTCTCGGCGGGCAGACTGTGGAGGAGGGCAGCGCCAAGAAGACTTCCCGACCCGAGCGGGACCATCGTGCCCCTTTCCAGCGTCAACCCAGGAGCGGAGCCGAGGATGAGGATGTAAGGGATCACCCGCCACAGAGTGCGCCATGCCGGTCCAGGTCGCTTGTCTTTGGTGTCGGAGGTGCTGAACTAGTTGCCATTTCGTTTGTGTGTTTGCGTGTGTGTATGTGTTGGGGGTGGGGGGGGACAGAAGTTCTTTTTCTCTACATCGTATTTTTCATTCATGCCCCCCGTATTAGTAGCAACGAACGTACACGACGAGACTGCTCTTTGCAGAAAGCATAATCACAGGCGTGTTTATAAGCTGCAGAGGTCATTTAAAGGATCGCTGATCATTTTGCATTAACGTTCGTTGAGCTCATTTCTGATTAGGATCAGGACGGGAGCTGGTACCCGCTGGTACTGCCTTTGTAGCGACTGAGTCTTTCTCATCATCATCATCATCATCATCATCATCATCATCGATGGTCGCGAAGCCTGCGGATAGTGTAATATGTAAACAGCTCGCAGATCTGGCGGCCTCCGTCTTCACGCCTGAAGCAGATGGCACTCCGTCCCTGGTCTTAGTAGCGCCGGTAGCTTAATTCCCCTCATCCGGCGCGTGGGAATTAAGCCCTCTCCGACAAAACTCAATTATTGCCAAGTTCTTCGGCCCAGTGGATAAAAAAAAAATCAACTTTTTTTTGCACACCTGTTGAAATAACGTAAAAGAATTGCATTGGAGAATATCTTATGACCTATTCGTTTGGACAGGGAAATTTGAGATAAGACTAAAACACGATTTTGAAATTTCATGCAATTCATAATTCCCGGTAGCCTACAAGAGATATCTTTCCCTTTCTATTTATCTTCCTGTGATGAGGATTCTCTTGGCTTCTAATGCTCACATTTAACTAGGATATATCAATACTAAGCGACCTTTTCTAATCGCTGCACCCGTGACTGCAGTGTCTGCAGGGGCAGTAATGCTGAGTACTTAGTCAAACTAATTGGCTGCGGTTTGACCATTTATCGTTCACGTTGTTGCTCTGCGTCCTTTTCCTGCTGCGCATTCCCTGGTGACAGGTGATTCCATCAACAGCTGTGTGTCCCGTTGAATTATTAATGTGCGTCGTGCTGGCAGTCAGTGGAGTAAAGGTCAGACCAGACCTCTGCATCAGATAGCTTTAGTGCCGGCAAGCACTGATGACAAACTTGTTGATTGTATTTCAGTCGCGCAAGAAAAATAACGATGTTTCCAATTGTCGTCATACCTCGGAAAAAGCAAAAAATGTAGATGTTCTGTCAGAGAAAGCTGAAATTAATTGTGGTACTAAGTACTATAACCCATGAAGTGTTCACCGTCTGTAGGCTACCTACCAAAGGTAGCTAATAACAGTACATTCAAATAGAAATGAGAAATATTGCATGAGAATTGTGGATTTACTCTAATTTCTAATACGTGAAAGCACATGTTATGTATGTATGAATCACCGGAACCATATTACTCTGTTGCTATCATTGTGTTTGAGATGGATACTCACACCTTCAGGCCTGATCTCATCCTCTCATCATTGTTTAGCCAAAATCAGGAGAAGTCAACCCTACCTCATAATTACATGTTATGGTATAAAGTCTTCAGAGAGCCAGGTCCATATTTTGAGCATCCTGCACAGATTTCGCTGACTTGGAGGCTGAATCAAGTTTTGGGGGGGGGGGTGGAATTGTCAGTTCTCTACCTGGCAACATGCCCGCTGGCAGCTAGATTGGTCCCATGATGGTGTAAAAGGGAACATTTAGCCTCTTAAGTTCCCCAACAGATCCAAAGAGTTTCTGTTGGATTATTTTTCACGAGGGACCTTTTCGCTTTCAGCTGTCGTGCAATGGCTGGGGCACTCGTACCCTGAACCTATAAGATCCTTAACCTGTAAGATCCTGAACCTGTAACATGGAGGGGAGTGGGTGTCGACATCTTGGGGGGAAAACTGGAGTGCCGGTGTGATCCAGGCAGACGGGTGCTGCAGACGCCGCATCCGGCTCCAGATGAGACAGCGGCATGGCGTGGTGGAGGAACGGGGGGGTCGCATTGATTCCTCCTACTTCTAATGTCACACTGGGAATCTAATAAAGTCTCCTTAATTAGTGATAAAAGGCCTGCTGCCGGAAATGGGCTGACATTCAGGCCTGTGGGTATTAATCCCAGGTGGTTA
Organism: Stomatorhinus ivindoensis; assembly: GCA_019775895.2. Classification (NCBI taxonomy): domain Eukaryota; kingdom Metazoa; phylum Chordata; class Actinopteri; order Osteoglossiformes; family Mormyridae; genus Stomatorhinus; species Stomatorhinus ivindoensis. The sequence continues at coordinate 5,375,107 of JABFEB020000079.1, forward strand.
GATGGGTATTGACTCTCCTTTGTATGGAGTTAAAGGCAGCGGCAACCAGACGACTCTCGCCGCAGACCACTGACACTCACGAGCTTTCTGCCATTGTACAGGAACCTTTCAGAACAGCTAATGTTTAACAGGTGGATACAGCTGGGGGGGTATTGATTTAGGGTGGGTGGCCTCTGTGTTATACACAAAGACCGCAGCTGGTCTTTCTGTTTTGCAAATCAAAATGTGGGAAAATGAGTGTCTCCTACTAATTGCCTCTGTTTTTATTTATCATTTTTCGTTGACTTTCTTGTTTGTAAACCAGGAAGCATCGGCAGACTTGCTAAATATTTTATGCAACAAGTCAAATTAAATTAGTGGTGGACATATATTTCACTTGGTGCCAGCTAGCAGAACAGACTTAAGCAGGATGCTGCAGCCAAAGTTCATACTATCTGATCATATTAGTCCTGTGTTGTTGTTACCACATTGGCTTCCAGTTAGGTATCATATCGATTGATCCTTTTATGCTACTAATATTAACATACACGGGACTTAATCTAGAGTACTTGTGCAGCTATTTTGTTCCACACGATCCCCATTGTTTGATTTACTCTCAAGGTTGTCTGCGTGTTCCCCGAGTGGAATGGGCTATGTTGGTCCATAGTTATGAAGAAGTCTTCCAACAAATGTGCAGGATTCAGGCTCACTCTCAAGTCTAAGACCTATAAACATACTTGTTTAGCTTAGCTTTGAGGGACTGTCTGGGGCGTATGGCTGGGTGGGGATTGGTGTCATCGATTTTGGATGAAGGGTACAGTCACTCTAGCATACCAATGCGGCCCCTTGTGTGGCTGGAGTGCTGTCATTAAGAGGTTCCTCGTTCCTACGTTCCCACCATCTAGTCCTTCCTAGTTGCTTTGTCATAGTTAGGCCTGCCACAGCCTTGGTGCTGCATTCGTCCTGCTGCCTTTCACTGCCATTTATCTGTTGAGCACTTGCTGATGCACCCCCCTTATCCCCCCCGCCATACTAGAGTGTAGGTCCGGATGCCCTACCTGCCAACCGGCCTGCCTGCGTTGCTACCCGCCTGCCGGCCGCCCACTTGCGCCTCCCTGCCTGCATACCGTCTGCCTGAGCCGGCCTTTTGTGTGCCGTCCTGCTCTTCTGCCTGGATTTGCTTTACTCTAAAATTATATAAGATGGTACTGCCCAGTGCCAACCAATGGGGGATGGGCTTCCCTCTTGAATTCCCCCGTGAGAAACTCCTCAAAGGGGGACTATCCTTGCTGCTGTCGCCTCAGACTTAATCTTTGTGGACCTTGGGCCTAGGACTCTGTAAAGTGCTTTGGGATGATGTTCCTTGTCAAAAGTTGAATTTGAACATGCAGAAATTCCTACTATTCCTGCTGAATCAGTCATTAAGAACTGATATATAATCTCAGCAACAACCATGTGGAGAGTTGACCTGAATTATCAGCCCTGAATCTGGATCACAGATAAACTGGCTAGGTTGTGTTGGTCACCCAGCCGAAACGGAGTGTCTCTCTGCGTCCCTCAGCGGTAGTGAGTCATCTTGGCTGAACTCGAGTTGCCGAAGAATAGATACGGAGTTAGACATCAGAAGGATTCTCGAATGATGAGAGAGCCCAGAACGGAATCAGTATCACCAGAGCGTCGCTGTGACGAAGAGGTCGGTGAGGAAGAACCTCAAAAATTGGGAGATGGAAGAAGAGCAGAAATAGAGGTCTGTACAGGGGGGATTGCAGACACATCTGCGATGTGGAAGGGTCTCGCCGTATTGCAAACCCCCAAGGACTCCCTGAGTATCACTCAAGTATGCCCAGATGGCGGGATCTAGAATTGGGCTCTACTCATGGCCTCAGCCAACAGAAACCTGCAATTCTCCAGCTGCTGTACAGCTGTAGCGCCTTTGTGAGCAGACCCGAGCCAGCCGTGCACTTGTCAACCTCAGCATGTCGTACACAGTAGCCTCCGCCTTTGAAGCGGCTCACTGCTACTCTGGTCATTTGTTGACTTCCAGCGTAGCCAGCAGACAAGCCCCGGCTTGCCGCAGCTGTTGCTTCAATAGGAACTCTCGGTTGCCATGGTTTCAGGGCGGAAAGGGTAGGGGTAGGTCGCCTCGTGACAGAGGCAGTGGGCTCCCTGGGACAGAGACGGTTATCGATTGACCGCATTCAAGTCAAGTTGGCAGCAGAAATAGATGACAATGCATTTACATGCTTAGCCTGCCTGTGCATGTGGATTCACTAGGTGGAGGACGCGCGGCTGAGAAAGGTCACCTGCAAAAGTGAACGATTGTTTCTCCGATGCCCATCTCAGCTGAACTAGTCAGAATTTAGAATGTGAACCCCAACCCTGAGGGGCAATCTTGGCAGCCAATCAATCATGCTCCCAGCCGATTTGTTAGCAGGCCATCAATCACGTTATGGGCCACACCCACAAGTGCAGTCAGCCCACCAGTCACATTTCCAGCCACTCCCATGACTGTCAGCCGCATACCAGTCAAACTCCCAGATACCCCCACGGCAGCTGGCAGCCCACCAGTCATATTCCCTACCACGCAAATTTACAGCCACTCACAGAACTGTTACAGCTCACCAGTTACATTTCAGACAATACCCAGGATGACACAAATTTATGTATGAAATGGATATGCAGTTTTGAGTTTTTTTATTCATATGCCTTTCAGGTTGTTGGCATATTTTATGAATGTTGCTACATGATGTTGTTACTTTCTTGAGATTGTGGCAGTGACCCACTTTCGCGACCCGGGGGG
>JABFEB020000079.1:5377895-5396467 GCA_019775895.2 Stomatorhinus ivindoensis
CCTCTTCTTAAACCCCCTCCTTATGGAAATTTGCTGTGTTCTCCGATACTGCACATTCTGTCACTTTTACCCCCCCCCCCCCCCCCCCCCCCAAGCTGGTTCATTGAGTGTTTTTCTCAAGGAGGGAGGTTTAACTTTGTTGTGTTAATTCTGCTACAGATACATGGTTATTTTACCTTCGGCTCTGTAGGAAGTATCAATATGTCCCTTTGTTTGGGGCACATGTAGGCTCTGTCATGCACATGTAAGGTCATTCTCCGTGTCTGAGTGTCTGAGTTCTGCTTCGTGAGCGCAAAGCCTTTTTTTCCATTGACATTTTATGCATATCTCCTGATGGCCACTAGAGGCTATCGTGCTCCAGGTGCTCCGGTACAAACCTCCCAGTAGCCTGACACACCGCCAGTCAAGTGGGGAAGTCTAACGGGAGTTTGGCGTGGAGAGACCAGAGGAGTTTAGGAGAGACTGGGTCGATTGCAGATATTAAACAAACAAACAAATCCAGCCGCAGGCCCCTTAACAGGGCCGGGGGATTCCATCGAGGACGCTCGGTCCCAGAATCTCCAGACGGCCCGCTGCTGGGGGAGTTTACTGACCCGGTCTTGGTGTGCATGACGAGGCAAGATCGATCCTCCTGCTCCGCTTGTACAGAATCCTGCTCATTCGGTGGCTGACAGCAGGCATTAACCATGTTGACAAATCACATCGGCGCTGCGCGTCAGGGAAAAAGGAAACGCGGTAATTAAAGGAAACAGTAAAATATGAGGGGGCGATGGCAGCTCGCGTGTCGGGAACGCGCTTTTCCCGGGTACTCGTTTATTGACAGAACAAACGAACCGCACTGGCGTCTCGCAAACTCCCCTTTTATGCTGTCTGTCAGTCACCCTGATGCTTCTTCACCCCCCATTGCCGGGGGGCTGGGGGGTGAAGTGGGTCGCCGTGACGACGGCAAAGCATCACTGTAGGTGATGTGCAAATGCGTCAAAGTCACGCCCTGCTGAGTAGGACCCCGCTATACTGTATAAATAATATTTAACGATTTTACTTCCTGTTGCGTTACAATGCACATATCTGTCAGTAGAGGGCAGAATATTCTCACAACTGGAATAAGTCAAATCATTTCCACATAATGCATGTCGCTTCTGTTTTGAGGAGAAATAAAGTTCAATTTCAGTTTTACTACCACATAATATAATTAAGTGCCAGAGTTTTGTGCAGTATTACTGGTGCCGTCATATACCACTGTGCGCTTAAAACATTTATAGTCTAATAAATAGTACATGCCTCCATTCATCTTCCAAATGTATATTATGGTCAAGGTTGTGGCAACCTGGACCCTGTCCCAGACAGCACAGGGCTGACACCAGGGGAATACCCTGGATGGGATACGAGGTCATCGCAGGGCATATACACTCAAAATCATACAGTTTGGATAACTGGAGGAGAGCAATTTGCCGAACTACAGAGGGAATCTGGACTGACCAAAGGAAACAAACAGTAAACCTGCATGTAAAATGGGGGGGAACTCTCACACATGGGGGGTATTTAATAAGTTTAGCCATTTTCAGATGTGATCAAAATGTGTGACTGTCAGGGGTCGTATACTGTTTATTTTTGGAAGTTACATAAACCCTCCAGTGTTCCTGTGGACTAGGGGTTGGGACCTTCTCATTTAGAATACACGCATTGGTCATAATCAGGTGTGAGAGACCTATACAAGTATGCTCAGCTGGGATACTGTGCATGTATACTCAGTAGGGAAAGTAGATGTACTCACGTGGTATACTAAACTGGTATATTCCATTTCGAAAATAAATATACAAATTGAGTGGGGATACTTAACAGGTATACTCAGTCGGGATACTAAGCAGGTATACTCAGTGAAGGCGGTGTACAAGTATACTCAGTGGGGAAAATAAGTATATTTACTCAGTTGGCATACTAAGCAAGTATACTCAGTGGGGAAAATAAGTAGATAGCTGGTATACTAAGCAACTGTACTTAGTTGGGAAAATAAGCATGCATCCTCAGTAGCAATACTAAGCAGGTGTACTCAGTGGGGATGCTAAGCAGGTTGACTCAGTTGATATACTAAGCAGGTGTACTCAGTGGGGATGCTAAGCAGGTGTACTCAGTAGCAATACTAAGCAGGTGTGCTCAGTGGGGATGCTAAGCAGGTGTGCTCAGTGGGGATGCTAAGCAGGTGTACTCAGTGGCGATGCTAAGCAGGTGTACTCAGTGGGGATGCTAAGCAGGTGTACTCAGTGGGGATGCTAAGCAGGTGTACTCAGTAGCTATACTAAGCAGGTGTACTCAGTGGGGATGCTAAGCAGGTGTACTCAGTGGGGATGCTAAGCAGGTGTACTCAGTGGGGATGTTATGCAGGTGTGCTCAGTGGGGATGCTAAGCAGGTGTACTCAGTGGGGATGCTAAGCAGGTGTGCTCAGTGGGGATGCTAAGCAGGTGTACTCAGTGGGGATGCTAAGCAGGTGTACTCAGTAGCTATACTAAGCTGGTGTACTCAGTGGGGATGCTAAGCAGGTGCACTGCCTGCCAGGCTCCTTTAGCAGGTCCCCTGAGATTCAGGTCACAGACGTCGTGGGTGAAGGGAGGGGTTTCTCCCGGTATGGTGATGGCCTGACTCACATTCTAAATGCGGGAACAGAAGGCCATTTAATTAGTATAGGTAAACTGTGTCATGCACAGTTGATTTCACACAGGTGGATTAATGGCTGTTTTGCCTCCTGTGGTTATAGCTGGCGTGTATGCTTTTGGGGGGGGGGGGGATCATGCCCCTCGTGCTGAAAGCTGATTACACATCATAGCATCATCGCATGTCCTTTAGGCCCGACAGCCAACAGCAGTCCCCACACCAGAACATTCCTCATGGCTGCAGTGCCATGCTCGGTTGGAAGGCTGACGAACCCCTAGTCGCATTTGTTTTTTGCAGGTTCCTTTTGTCCCGAGATGAATGGTGAAGCTGAGTAATGAACTGTGTTACTTGTGAGGATCTACTAACGGCTGCCACCTTCTGAATGGCGCCGTTCTGTCCTTCTCCAGCCACCGGTGGTGCTGTTTTTTTCACCTCCCTTAGGGGGCAAAATTCATACAAAAGGGCCAACCTTATTATTAGCTAATGATATGCGTTCAACAGGTGAGTGACAGGTGAGTCAGCACTTCATCGGCCAATCAGCTTTCAGGTGGGGCCAGTGCCTCTGTAACCCCACCCATATACATGCCCCTGGACATGGGTCCCTGGTGCCCTTTCACTGAAGTCCTAACTTTGATTGCTCTCTCTCAGCATGTGTGTGTATGTGTTTTGTCAGACTCTTCCAATTCTGACCTGAACGGCTGCACTGGGGTGTGATGTCTGAGTCCATAGACAGCCTCTCTCCCTGCCTAACTGTGCACTAACCAGTGAAGCAGTTAATGTTGGATGCGGGTTCAAATGCAGAAGTCCTGTTGTACCCGCGAGGATTGTATTTCTATTAATAAAATGTCAGATATGTGTATCGCCCTCTTTGGAATGGTCACCAAAGCTTATCAGTCAGTGAACACGGGTGGCAGATTTGAATGTGGACCAGGCTGATATTCTGATATTGCAAGACGGATGCGACTGAAACAAAGAAACATGTGGACATGGTGGGCGGAGCCTCAGGAGCAGATTTCAAGCAGCAACGCCAGGGTTTGAGGTGACAGTGCTGTTCAGTGCCAAATGACCAGCTTTTGGCCAAGCCTTCAGAAAAGCTTTATGCTGAGCTTGCTGTGGTATGCATGGGTGTTAATACGTGAAATTATTTCTCAAAGTCAGACTGAGCCTTCCTAAAATCTGCACGCTACATTTCAAACTTCCATCTAAAAATAGATTAGAATGTCTTCAGGGTCAGTTCATTATATGATAAATGTATTTATATTAAAGGGGTGGGTCTTGCATAAATTAATATTTAATTAGAGGACAGACCAAATGCATGACCTGTATGCTTCTGCTTTGAACTACGCCGTGCCTTTAAGAGTGGCACCGGGCAAACGCTTTGGGCCTTACGGTGGATTCATGCCAGCTACCTGAATCTCCTTGACTAGGAGAGTCAGTCAGTTCTCTTTCCAGGCCGCAGGCTCCCCTCAGATCGCAGGTACACTTTCTCCCCGACACACATGCATCTGGCGGAGCTTGACTTCAACTCCGACATCGCAGAACAGCTCAGCTACCAGGAAGCACAGCAGATCAGAGCGTATCAGCCCTCTCTTTGGTCACAGCTGTACAGGTTTTCCTGCAATCATTCTAACAGGGAATAGATGTTCTGCAGCATATATGGTGTTTTTTACTCTAGACAGAAATTTCACTGACATTTGCACTAATCCAGGTACTGTACCATTGGAGATTTTGGGCCCCATTGTTTTAGCTCCCAAACCTAGACCGATCCAACTATGTTCCTCTCTCCCCTCATTTCCAGACCCCCTGCATTAATGGCTAATGGCTAGCTACTGTCTTTTGATCATGCTTGTAGCATGGTTTTATGGTTGTTTTTAAAAGGGATGTTGTGAAGTCTGCGAATGTCAGTGGAAGATGAGCTTTTCTCGTGCTAAACTATAGCTTTACCGGATCTGTTTGAATGCAGATGATAAGTGTGGATGTAATGACTGTCCAAAATCAGGCATTCGACTGGAGGGGGACTAGATCCTGTTAATGGCTTGCTAGGTCTGTCCACTAAACATGTTATTTGAGGTCCACGACGAATTAATCTTTGGGTAATAGCGATACTATGAAAGGTTACAACATACAACCACGTGAGGGTTAATATAGCTATATGGCATGTTAGCGGTAAAAACCGCATGATCTCCCCGCCACCTCACCTCCTGCCCCATTGCCCCTATGGCTTCGTATGGTTTTCCTGTTGCCCCCGTGCCGCCATGACCTTTACCCTACTTAGCCCACACTGCCACCTAGTGTCAACCACCACATAACAAAATAACGAATGCCTCCCACAGTGGATGTTGAAGTGACATCTTGGATGCTTTCATCTTTTAAAAAAACTTAGATCTACTAATGAATTACTAAACTGGAGCCTTTTTACTATAACAGCAGCTTCGCATTTAAATGCCCCATGTGACTTTATTGTCACTGTCTAATTGTCAGTGAATTACTGCCATCTAAATAGAATTTTCTTAATTCTTAATTTTTTTTTTTGCTATTTTTATGCATGACATTGAGTTAAAGCAAACTGTGGGAAGAGTACAGAAGTGTAACAAGTGTGATATTTAGACCAATACAGTAAAGACGAAGTAGGAGTTACTATTCACTAGGGTGGTAGCAACTGAAAGATCATACACACGGAGGCGCAGCAGCGGGAATCCTGCAGTTAAGGTTCTGGCAACTTATCAGTCTGGTCCAGATCCACAGACAAATGGGTTCTGATCTCTTCCTCTGAGGGCTCCAGTGAGGCAGACTGCCACCAACTACGAACGTGTGACAATCAGTAGAACGTCATCGCTGACTCACAGAAGCAGCTGGTTGCGATGGCTTCATTTAGAATGCTGTGTTCGACGGAGAGATGCATTATGGGAAAGCGTGCACCCCCACCTGCCAGAAGGGAGTTGCCATAACATAAGACATGAACATTACAGCTTTGGATATGAGTAACACCACAATGCCATATGAAACACTACAGTATCCATGAGCTGTCCCCAGTGGTGCTTGTGGCTTGGTTCCTGGTCTGGTTTGTGCTTATTTTAGCTAGGCCGGGTTTCTGTGTGTTTCAGCTAGGCCTGGTTTCTGTGTTTTTTAGCTAGGCCCAGTTTCTGTGTGTTTAAGCTAGGCCTAGTTTCTGTGTGTTTAAGCTAGGCCTAGTTTCTGTGTGTTTCAGCTAGGCCTGATTTTTGGGTGTTTTAGCTAGGCCTAGTTTCTGCGTATTTTAGCTAGGCCTAGTTTCTGCGTATTTTAGCTAGGCCTAGTTTCTGCGTATTTTAACTAGGCCTGGTTTCTGTGTGTTTCAGCTAGGACTGGTTTCTGCGTATTTTAACTAGGCCTGGTTTCTGTGTGTTTTAGCTAGGCCTGGTTTCTGTGTTTTTTAGCTAGGCTTGGTTTCTGTGTGTTTTAGGTAGGCCTGGTTTGTGCTTATTTTAGCTAGGCCTGGTTTCTGTGTGTTTCAGCTAGGCCTGGTTTCTGCGTATTTTAGCTAGGCCTGGAGACAGTACAGTTACAAAGAGCCATACTCCCACCCCCATTAAAAGTATACACACCCATCCTTCCCTATTCTTGTTTATATATTTGCATGGAAAGGATGTGTTTTTTCCTTTTCCCTCATACCCCATGGGAGATATAAAATTAATATTCAGAGCGCTGTTTGCTGCAAACCCTGTGTACTGGGAAATGTTCATACACTGTGGCTCCCTGACAATAAGCGATTGCAGGGTGTTATGTCATGTCAGCGTGAAAGGTGAACATGTGCACTAACAGATACCCTCCTGGTAATGTGCTGTCATCTAATTTTGCCCTCTGCCAAACTGGAGGTTATCAGCTTGCAATATTTTTCAGTGAATCATTTGCTGCTTTCCATCATGCCCTACTTTAAAGATGCATTATACTTCGATTAACATATCAGTATCAGCCGTCATTCGTTAAAAATGAAGATACCGACATTGATCCGGTCTGTTCGTTTTGATATTGCCAACTGATATTTAGATTTTAGTCAATATTCAAAGTTAGAAGTGTTGTTTTTTGTTATGCTGATATTAAGTGCCAATGTAGTTCAAAATCGCCAGCGATAATTCAGAATTTCTACATCTTTGCTCCACTGCCCTTCCTCAACCATTTTTATGGTTGTGCTGGTCCTTCACTTCAATTTAGGCGGTGCTTCTCCAGAGAACAGATGGTGGCCACTTTCACATTCCTCTCATGAAGACGAGCTGCAGTTCAAAATTTTGAGCTACCTTGCTCCATTATTAAACAGGATGGGTCATGTGACACCCCAGACATTTCAGTCTACGGGCAAGTGCTTGCATCCCATGGAGACGCTCCCGCGGCCAGATCGCGGTTCTCTGGCATCTGGGGTGGAGGATTCAGCAATTCGATGGAAGCAACCTTGCGGGATCAGAATACCAGCCTTCAAGCAAATGAGAAGCCCGTCACGTTACTCTGAAGATGATTTACACAGCTCATCAGTCTGCAACCGTCATACCTCCTGCTGATGTCTACATCATGCAGTCACTTTCCCCCATGTTCGTCATGTTCATCTGTGCCATTTGGTTACTTATTAAATATTATTATATGCATTTTTAAATTCTATATATTATTATTTATCAAGCAGACTAAATCGCTCAAGAGTGTAGAAGTGTTGGCAAATTCCACACATTTCCCATAATTCAAATTGCACTGAAACTAAATATTTGCATGTTAAGTAACTAGCAGCTCTGGATGTAGCCGAGAAGCGTGAAGTAAATATATTTGCGTGACTCTAGTCATCAAAGTCATAACCTGCTGTGAAGGGCGACTGATGCGGCGATAGTGGATGGGCAGTTTGCTCCTGGGTATTGGTCGCTCCCCTTAGGGAATGCGGGACTCCGCCTCCACGCCCCACCGATGGCTCCCTATTGGTCAGTGAGGCTTCCCTCATGTGGGCAGTCAGGCTGTTTCTGCTGAGCTGGTAGCTCGTTCGCGGTTATGATCCTCCGCAGTATTGAGCCGGGTGCGTCTCCCATAGAGCATCCATAGCTCTGGACCGGACCGGACCATCCAAGAGCATTTGGTCGCACGTTGGGTGGAACTCCTTCTGCATAGGCTATGAAGATCTGTGGGTTTTTCCAGGTGGAGCATTCCCAATCGTCATGGAGGGTAGGTCTGGGGCTTCAGCCCGCGTCTCACCACGTTTTGTTCCTGTTACCAAAATACGTGAGCGAGTTTATCTAATCTTAGGGGTGTGTCATTCAGGCACACTAACCCCCCCACCCCCTTTCTCCCTAGAGGCCTTTCAGGGCAGTGGAATTCTTCTGCGAAAAAGGGCAAGAAATTAGCAAAAACAAGTTGTTACTGTATCTGTATCTGCAGCTGTTGCCTGTAGAGTCTTCGTTTACTCGCTGCTCAGCCAAAGAGCCCAAGGTTTCCTCAAGATGCTTCTGTTCGCAGGGAATGCTGGATATCATTTGCTGGTTGATATTTTGGCTTGAGCCGGGAGGTCAGTGTGAAGGTATCTGCCCCCTGAATTGAGAGCTTGAGAGGTGGGGGGTCATTAAGACCACCCTCTTCCAATGCTTACATTTGTGCTGATTGATGCTTTCTTTGGTCACCTATTGGCTGCAAACGGGCCCCAAATTGGCATGAGCCTGAATGCTGAAGTCCCGGTAGTCGGGTGTCTGGGGGCCGTTGGAGCAGCTCAACTCTCCTGCTGCTGCCGTACCCATCTGCCCTTGTCAGCAGCGATGGAGCAGATTCAGCTTCCTGCCGAGAAGGTCACCTTTAGTAGGACCTGCTCCTGGGAAATATGTGCCAACCTGGGCATCTTAAATGGAATTTACAGGTGGGAGGCAGCAGGATCACGCTGCCCCATCTCGACAGGAAGTGGAGAACGGCATGTCTGAGGTACATTTGTGGCAAAAAAGACAGAACATGCTTGTCGCCAGGACAACACATGCATCATTGGTCATGCGCCGGGCACCAATCAACAGAGTAAACTTGAGCCCAATGTTCTTTAATTTAGTCCATTTTACTTGTGACTCACCCCCCCCCCCCCCCCATCCCGATCCAGTGCCCACACGTCTCTAGTTGAGGGTCCTCCCTCCACATGCCACCAGGTTTGGGGAAGGGGTGGAGGGGGCGTACGTCACAGGATCCCTGAGCATTAAAGTGATCCGGTTGATCCCTACAGTGCGGGCTGGTTTTATTGGCGTAGCGACTACTTCGGTCGAGAAGTCGGTCTATTTGGAATCAATCAATCGATCGATAAATTTCCAGGACAGTAAGAGAATCCACATCTGCTGAAGCAGCGAAAGGACTGCGAACGGCATGGCAGCTCGTTTGGCTGAGTGAAGGGTGACGAAATGATTCACCTGGTGGAAGAATCGGAATCGGAACCCTAGGTAGGGCACGGGGATACAAATCGACATACAGGCAAGAGAAAAATACAAAAAAAATAAATAGATTAAAAATAAAATGGAGATGATAAATAAAAATCCATCTAGTTTCTATATCTGCTTGTCTTGTGCAGGGTTGTGGGGGCCAGAAATCTAACCAGCTATGGGCGCAAGACAGGGAATAACCCAGGATGGGGTGCCAACCCATCACAGGCCACATACACCAGTTCACCTTAGCATGTTTTTGGACTGTGGGGGAAAGTGGAGAACCTGCGGGAAATCCCACGACTACGTGGGGAGAACATGCAAACTCCACACATGTAGAGCCAGGGCAGAGACTCTTGGTGCAAGAGGTGTGTATGACTACATTGCTAACCACTGTGTCACTGTGCCACCATGGAAATGAAAATGTGCCGTTGATAAATAAACATGTAGACGTATAAACAAGGATGAGACAACTACCTTTGTAGGGAATCATAATAAATTACAATCAGCATCAGAAAACGTGAGATGGAGACCCATGTGAGCCGCTCATGTTGAGTCTTCACCTCGCCATGGATACGGTGAGTTTCCCCCAGAACACTGGGCAAGATAACTGCCTGTAGGATTTTACTCTGTGCTGCAGTGACTTTTTAATGCGTTGGGTCTTTTTCAATTGGAAAGTGTCTTTAAATGGTGCCGGTATTGGTGAAGTTTTCCAATTCTGGTCTTGTCAGGTCAGAGTCTGTCAGGTCAGAGACAGCAGTGCCGACCCACTAATTAACAGTTTTAAGCTTTAAGGGCAGAGAAATTACAGCCCTGACACTCTGATTGTGAATTGCACTTGTGTGTGCTGCCTTTGTTGCCTTGCAGTTACAGCTGTTGAATTCAGCCATGAATCTGGGTGCTAACGTTAAACCTTCACCATCCTTCTCAGCCTAGCGGCAACCAAACCAGGTTCTGAACTCTTTATGAACTGGATGTCGAAACTAGACTAGTGTTCAGCATCGGGGGGTAAGTGTCAGTCCTGGGGCAAACACGTGTGTTAAAGTGAAAGACTACAAGCCCACAATGGTTATATGGTGTAGCATCTGTACAAATACATGCAGTGCGCTAATTAATTATTTTGTACTTTTATTGTGTTTTTATAGCAGCGTTTGCTTTTCTCTGAGGTCTAAGTCCTCTTCTGTAGCTCATAGCTCAGTTTGATTTTTTTCCAAGTTGTCTGATATCATCCAGATGCAGAGATTGATCTATTTCCCACAGAGCTCACCTTCTTCCACCGAAACCTCTTTTCAAGAGAAAGTTTATTCCAAACCTTACACCAACCTACGGCCGTGGAAAGTTTGAGTGGCCGGAAAGGAAAGAGTGTAGATACAATCAGTGGTGGGAGAAAGAGGAGACCAAGCTAGCAAAACGTCTCTGGATTTGTTGTGTGTCTAAGCCAGACAATGTTACGTCCTTCAATGACTTGCCTGCCACTTAACATTCCCAAGGTTTTGAATGTAATCACACATTGTTTTCTGTGGTTATACTGTGGATGTAATTGTCTTTAAGAGTCAGAAAATCAGCCCTGGATCCAGAAGGATAGCCTCTTAACTTCAGTGCAGGAGCAGTATATCGATACAGGAACTCTCTCTGCAAACCCACAAGGCCAGCGTTGAACTTTTTTCATCAGGTCTGATGCAACATGTCTCTTTTGAAGGTTGCAAGCCATTTTTCTTTCAGTTTCAGAAATGTCCAGACTGGGATTCTGTGCTTTAGATCCTGGTTTTTACCAGCTTCTGAAGTCCACAGGCAGCTCTGTTCCTCTCGCCCATGGGGCACGTGAATGTCATATTTTAATATCAATGTTAAATGTTAATATCATGTCAATATTCGCCTAGGCCCACGGTGTTCACCTATCACATTCAGCTCTGCTGAGATCACTGCTAAGATCACTGCTAAGATATCTGCACTGAATTCACATTACCGCTGATTCTAAGGGAGATGGATACATCAGATGAGCGGGTGATATCACCCACATAATATTCCCCTGGTGTGTCTGGCGATCGTGCCGCATACTCAGGTTTCTTATGATAAATCGACTGAATTTCGGGGGCCTTGATCCAGTTTCGCCTGCCGGACTAGATGTCGCTGATTTCTTGGGGATGTGGGACCTACCTCTCGGGTTCAGGTTGAGCAGATGCGAAAGCCTGTACCGGATCCCGGGCCGTGCCCGACACAAACGGTTTTTCTTTAATCAGCGGCTGAATGACAAACCTCTTCATGAAACTCCATCCCGCAGCTGTTGTCCCTCTTTATTTTTCCTCGAGATCTTTTTCACCTCTACTGTCTGCATGATTCTAGCCCCAGCTCCATACCCTGGAGGTCTCAGAATTATTGATGGGCCCTCGGCTTTGTGCTAAGGGCTTCAGTGCAGACGCTGGCTACTCTCACCTCGGAGCAGATTTCCGAGGCTGCGGCTATGCTGCGGGGTCATTGCTGCGGATGATTACGGTAACTGGCAGAATATCTGTAAGTGTTAACTCGGGTGTTGATTCTGGTGGCTTATTATTGGAAGGAAAAGGGAAAACAAACACTATGCCTGTTCATTCCCACTGCTTTTCTGTGGTTGACTTTATTACGGTCGTGTACACGATCCCGAATCCATCCATACTAAAGTAACAGCAAAATATACTGAGAAAAAGAAGAGTGAAGGGGGTCATTTCACGGTGAGGAAGCAAGGTGCTCCGTTAGTGAGCAATTAGGAGAAGGTGGAGGCTGATGGATGAAGAATGGCTGGACGCAGCTGGTGATGTTTTCCGGGAAGTGTCTTCAAGCAGTTCTTCTTTCCTACACAGCTGTGTCTTCCGTGTCTGTTGTTCCCAGTGTTTTGGCCTGGCCGGCTCTTTGTATTTGCCGTAAATTTAATTTACGAGAATGGGGCCTGGAAATGTTCACACGTCGATTAAATATTTATGCCGTAATGGTGGTTAAAGCCAAAGGCTGCCCCAGTCCGGAACTAGATTATTGCTTCTTTTGGCATCTATGTGTGGAAAACTGATGGAGGACAGAACGCCGTCAGAATTCAGGAAGGAAACACAGTGGAACCAGACCGGTGAAAGTGAAGGTCTGAGTCAACGGATGGAGGATCGGGAGGAACAGGAGCTCCTTTTCGTTGAAAAGTAGCATACAAGGGCCAAGTGGAATGCAAGGAGTACTTGTCTGGCACCCGAAGGCCACGGCTTTTAATGGTGACAGCCATTAAAAGTTTCTTGCATGTTTTTGGACTAAGACACCAAGACCAAGACTGCTTTCCAAGTGGGCCCGGCAAGCTTAGCGGGTTCACGCACAGACACGGAGTGTACCGGAGTCCATAAACTGTGTGATAAAATGGAGTAATTTCCAGGCAAATCAATCACGGTACTGCGCTTGCTGGTCTTCTCGATGATCCGTGGACCACACTAGCTATCTGGAACAGCTCGTTCTCTTAATGAGGTAATCTGTGTGGAGGAGACAGCCGACGTCAAGGCTGGGAACAGGTTGAGAAAGCTGAGTAGCTTACAGCAGTCGATAAATTGACCCGGTTATGGTATGATGCTGAAATGTGGAAATGAATGAGCCCAGTAACAAGGATAGATTGTTCAGCTGAGTCAAGAGCCAAATAAGACAGTGTGGGAAAGGGGGCTGGGGCTGGGGGTGAGGGTGACTCATCTGGGGAGTCGAGTGATTGGGGTTCTTTTGTGGGAAGTCTCCCCACTTGCAATGTATTCATAACTGACCCTATATACTGATGTGTGTTGCTATTTTCACCCCAGTAGACCAGTGATGGTTCATTCAGGGTCCCATCCTTGTTTTGTTTTGTCTTCCCAAACCCCAGGTTTTAATTAATGCCCCATTTTATTCTCCCTTCTGTTCCCTTGACCTCAGAATGTCCTGATAAATGTGTCCCCTGTCAGCACGGGACATGACTCTGCTCAGATCTCCATATCACATGGTCATGTTCAGATCCGCATGTCACATGGATCTGGTCAGATCTCCATATCACAGGGTTCTGCTCACATTCCATATCACATGGTTCTGTTCAGATCCGCATGTCCCATGGATCTGGTCAGATCACCATACCAGATGGTCATGTTCAGATCCACATGTCCCATGGATCTGGTCAGATCTCCATATCACAGGGTTCTGCTCACATTCCATATCATATGGTTCTGTTCAGATCTGCATGTCCCATTCTTTTCCTCGGATCTCTATGTACAATGGTTCTGTTCAGATCACCACGTCACATGGTTTCGTTCAGATCTCCATATCACGTGGTTCTGTTCAGTTTTACATGTCCCACGGTTCTCCTCAAATCCCGGTGTTCCATGGTTCTTTTCAGATCTCCTTATCAAATGGTTCTCTTTAGATCTCTATGTCCCACGGTCCTGCTCACCATCTGGACCATATGTTCTCAGACAGCAGGATATGCTGTCATATGAAAACACCTTAATTTTAGAGCAGGCGGACATGGGGAACGTTAATGCTTTGGTCGTTCTTCCTCACGCTGGCTATAAGACAGATGCCCAGCGGCTGTTTGCGAGATGGGATCATTGTCTTTAAAGGCATAGAGCCACAGGGGCTCAGCGGGCCACTATGGATTTGAAGATGGATCAATCATACTCCGTCCAGAACAGAACTCGCTAAATGCCAGAGGCATTTAATTGCTGATGGATTCTGTGACGCATACGGAAATTCTGAAGCCCGGGGGGTAAAATCTGTGCCCCTCCTCCCCACTTTGTGAAAATGTGTCATCTAGGTGTGTTGCTTGCCCATCATCTGGGTAATTTTGCTAGGGTCCTTTCACCACTGTCCTCCAGCAACATCCCTAGGTGCCAGATATCCAGCCTAAGTTACGATAAAGATTCTTTTCAGCAAAATGCCGAAAAGGAGCCATTTCAAAAATAATGTCTGGGCACATCCAGGAAGAAAATGGGACCAGTTGTGTAAGTAACCATAGCGACGTTTTCAATCGGTGAGTGACAGAATAGGGGGCAATCTAAGGGCAATCAGCTTTTAGCTGGGGACAGTGCCCATGGCCCCGTTTCTGTTTACATCCCTGCCACATGCTTGTGACTCCACGCCATGAAGCGACGTGACAGGTACACCGAGGGGTCAAAAGTCCCCAACTCTGAACCTGACAGACTGTCACCTTGACGACAGTTAAAGCTACTTCCTGAGTGCCTACTGCATCCTGCGACGTAGGTGACCTGTGCGTCACGAGCGCAAAAAGCTGTCGATCATACTGCGGTTGCAAAAAATGAGCCGTACAAACCGATCTTTGTAGCATGTGCTACAGGAATTACAAAAAAAGCTTTGGGAAGTAATGGCGGCATCAGATACCTCACTCTCTATTATTATACCATTTTAGTTGACCATCTGCATTCACCCACCAGGTAAATGGGAGAGCTTTTCACATGAAAGTTTGCCACTCTCTCCAGGGATGAAACAGTGCCCCCTAGAGGCTGCTGGCTGGTTTTTCTGCCTGAGCCACTGTGCTCACACTCATTAATGGTGGCCAAGTACGAAGGCCTCTTGTGTGGAGACAGCACAGAGAGTATGCAGACCCTGCCTGTGTAATAAGCGTGACCTTTGGGACGGCAGGTACCTCCTGTTTGTTAGCTGCCCCAATTACTTTCAGATTTATTTTTCACACTCTCCTGTGGAATTCCTCTGCGTGACCTTTGGAGCAGACAGGAAAATGTCAAAGGGCACCACTCTGGTGACCTGGCACGCTGCCACCACATTAACCCCTCACATCCTGCCCATGCTCAGAGTGGGTGAATCCAGGGTGGAGTCAGACTGCCCTCGCCAGTGTCATGTGATCACGCAGACTCTAGATAAGAGACCTAGAATCCACAATCAAGCTGCTAAGATGACATGCACTTCAAACAGAATCTTCATTCCGCCAGATTTTCCTTGTTGATCAGTTAAGTGCACTTCATGGAGTTACCCCTCCGACGTTGATCGCCCAGGAAATGTTTTATTCATAATGTTGCTATTGTTGGTTTCTCATTGATTTGCAGGGAGGATTGTGCTGTTGAGTTGAGGTGTGTTAGTTCCTTACTGTTTCTGGAAGGAGACTGGTGGCACTGTTACCCAAACAAACATCTCAAGCTTTCCTAGGGCTCTTAAACGCATAAAAACCTTTTGAATTTTTGAAGATGTTTTGACACCTGCAGATTCACATTCATGTACTGCTCAAGGCAGGTATTACAGATTTGATTACATGGAGCTTGCATCTTCTCCTCCTGCATCATGTTCTCCCCATGTTCCTCTGGGTCCTCTGGCCTACCCTTGTGGTCCAAAGATATGCAGTTAGGGGAATGGCCCATGGCGTGTTTGTGTGGCCTGGGGAGTACCGGCAATCCCTCCCCCCTCCCCCTCCTTTTGCCTGGAGAGACTCCAGGCCACCATGTGGCCCAGGACTGAATACGCGGTTTGATGATGGTTGGGTGGACATTGATCTCCTGTCAAAAACTGCCCCTGATGTCTGAAGAAAGAAATTATGTTTGAGGCAAAACTGTAACAGTAATTATCCTTCAAACACAAATGGAGTCTTACCTAATGCGGGATTAATTTTACCATGGGTTATAATTATGAATTACATTATGAACAGGTTATAATTTAGTAATTTTCCCCTTTTCCTGCCTCAGGCTGCTACAATTACCTCCTGTAACCAGTCCGTTATCTTTCTGCAGACAGCGGGTTAAACAGCTATGGTGTTGCTTCTAAACTATCCTGTGAACTTCATTAGAGGACTGTAACATCTACCTACCAATCCATCATCTAAACACATATTCAGTATGGTGGGGGGCGAGGAATACAACCTGGGGGATAAAGAAGAAGTCAAAATAATAATTACTTACTAAATTTAAGACAAGCTGTATTTATTACATTGATACTTGGAATTGTATTCACAACGAATTTATATTTGGTTGTTTAAAGCAGAAATGTGATCCATTCATCTCCCATCTTATCCTGGGTGTGATTGTGTGTGTGTGTGTGTGTGTGGGGGGGGGGGGGGGGTCTGGACCCTATCCCAGGCAGTACAAAGTGGGGGCCACACGCTGGATGGGATACCAGTCCAGAATTAACAAGTACTGCCATTTTATAAGCTGTAATCAAACTGTAGACCTGTCTGTGTATTAAAACTGCATCCTGTGTCCTTGGGCGTAGAAGTGAAATTTAGTGCATTTATTTTAAAAGAGTGTTGCCTCTAAACACTCTGGAATGCCACAGGCTATGTGCTCACGTCAACTGAAACGTCACACGACCGGTCATTTGTCTCTGTTGACCGCTCCGCTCTCTGGAGGTCATTGCTACTAAGATGACCCATTTTCCTGCACGGACCTGCATTCCATGGCGTCATCACACATTTGTCACCCCCCCCCCCACCCCAAAGACATTTTCCCCTGCCAGCACGCTCTCCGTGTTTCCATCCGAGCAGATTCGGCCATTGCTGATGCCAGCACGTGAAATCCTAATGATGGCCTCCAAATTACAAGATTAATTAACTGTTCGTTCTCTAGAAAAAGTCACAGCAGAAGGGAGTGTTAGGCCAGCTGTTTGTGATTCATTTGTCAACTCCAGATGAAGTTCATACACAGAGGTCCACAGGCTGGGATTTGAATATATAACCTTCTGGGGCATTCTAGTGGTTGACATTATATATAACGTAGACTGGGGTCTGTTCTGTGAACTGTTAAACGTCCAAGGTGACGACTCTAATGCGCAGCTCTTCTTGAAAGTAATCTCATGAAATCAGTTTCTTTATTAGTATTTAAAGATTAGAAATGGAAAATTCCTGCTTGTAGGATCATGTGGGGAGTGTTATATAAACTCAGTTGCATGCCTCTTGAGTTACCTTCACTGACATCAAAATCTGAATAACATCAGATGGGAAAGTCGTGGAATCCAGAGCCCCTGGTGCTCAAGCACCCCCACTACTGCCTTTCTATTCCAGTTAAATATGAATAAGAAGGCCTTCTGCGGTGAAGGACAAGGCCGAGAGGCTTCTTCAGACCTATAATCAATCCTGCCTCCATCGCTCTGTCTCAGGCTCTGCCATCGTTTACTCTGGTCTCACTTGGAAACTTGGATTTTGGAACTTCAGACAGAAATCAAATATTACAGGCCGGCGCCTGGCTTTTATCT
The DNA here is from genome assembly GCA_019775895.2 of Stomatorhinus ivindoensis. Lineage (NCBI taxonomy): Eukaryota > Metazoa > Chordata > Actinopteri > Osteoglossiformes > Mormyridae > Stomatorhinus > Stomatorhinus ivindoensis. Next base: position 5,395,116 of record JABFEB020000079.1, read on the forward strand.
TCACACTATGCAGACCCCAATTTAAACCCAATCTGGAGATTGTGGGCAGGGAGGAAAGTGCTGAAGCAAAACATCTGTGATCAGCTCCAATTTGGCAGAGCCTGGAGCCATGACTTTGTCTGAACAAGAATAGGGTGTTTATCTCACAAAGCGAAAGAACGGGACAGTCAGTGGCTGAGTGCAATGCTCTCATTATCGCTCATTATACACGAATCATCTACACAGACAACTTTCTCTACTCGGTAAAGAACACCAAGAGATAATTAAACAGCATCTTAAGACGCTGATTCGAGCAATTCAGCATATATGCAATAACTCCCAGTGCCTTGCTATGTTCTTTAAGTAAAAGACAGTTCAAAATGGTATTTTGCAAACTGAGGAGTCTAACAGATAATGCATTTTTAAATAATATTGATTAATTTTTGTCCATGCGATAGGAGATCTATGTGCAACTGTCTATAATAATCAGTATTCCAGTGGTGTTCTGTGTCTACTGCATTATGTATCAGCCAGTGTTTCAGCTGTGTGGCGAGGCTGTGAAGAACTGTCTGTCCCCTGCATGTTTGCTGCTTTTTAAGGTATATGGGGGCCCTCATTAGGTTTTCCTTGGTACTGTACTTCTGAAAGTTATGGAAGTGTCCACTGCAACACTCAGTTTATATTTTTGTGTGGCACTGCTGAAATCTCTCAAGGGAGTTGCTCTTGTCCTCCAACTATATCCTCCTGAGACCCCACCCATTCATTTATGTCCATTGTAGTGGACATTTTATTTTTGCTTCTGTCTTTTCACGGATGTAAGGAAATATATTTATTCCTGTTGTACACTAAAGAGGACATGCTGTGAAATTAAAAATAAAAATAAATTTGAAGAAGTCTAAATTGTAAGATATCTTATTTCCTCCAAAGACAAATAACCTAAATTGAAGGACAATTTTTTCCTTGGGTCTCAGGAGGTTATGGTGGTGCCAAAATCTCTCGGAGGAGCTGTCCACATCCTTGGTCTATATGGTGGTGCTGAAATTTTACAGAAGAGATGTCTACATCCTCAGTGTGTATGATAAGACTTAAATCTCTCAGTCGAGCTATATACAGCCCCAGTCTCTTGGGTGATGGTGAAATCTTTCAGAGGAGCAGTCCACATTCCTGGGTTTTCAGTGCTGCTGAAATCTTTCAGAGGAGCAGTGCACATCCTCCATCTACAAGGTGATACTGAAATCTCTCAGAGCAGCTGTCTACATCCTCAGTCTATATGGTGGTGCTGAAATATCTCAGAGGAGCTGTCTACATCCTCAGTCTATATGGTGGTGCTGAAATATCTCAGAGGAGCTGTCTACATCCTCAGTCTATATGGT
>JABFEB020000079.1:5396567-5406902 GCA_019775895.2 Stomatorhinus ivindoensis
CAGTCTATATGGTGGTGCTGAAATCACTCAGAGGCACTGTCCACATCCCCAGTCTATATGGTGGTGCTGAAATCACTCAGAGGCACTGTCCACATCCCCAGTCTATATGGTGGTGCTGAAATCACTCAGAGGCGCTGTCCACATCACCAGTATATATGATGGTGCTGAAATTTCCCAAAGCAGACACTATAGTGTTGCATTTTAATGCTTCAGTGCTGATCCTGGCAAATAGATTAAATCCTGATCAAAGCCACTGCTACTTTATAATGGCTGAAATGCTACGTCATAATACAGTAGCAATGCATAATGCTAAGTCCATTATACTGTGGTTAGACTGTCTAATATACATTACAATGCCTAAGTTTGATAACAGCATAGGTCTTCTGCTTCAGCAAAGTGTTAAAGATTTATATAACGGTCCTTAAGTTATGATTAAAAATAGAACTTTTTTAGAGCCAAATATAAGCTGGCGAAAACAAAAGCAATTAAAACTTACTGAACATATTCAGCCCTGGGGGGGGGGGGTTGGTTACGTATACCTATGTTAGCTTCTTCATCCAATTATTTCTCTAGGAAAAGAGATTAAAACTCTCACCTCATTCTCTCCACTTTATTGATTTCATTGTATTTAGGAGACGACTCTGCATAGCCCTTGCATGAGTACCAGGTACTGTATGCATGTTCGTCTTTCCTCTAGTCATTAGTCTATTCTGGCTTATTTTTATTTATGGCAAAAGAAAGAGCCATTGAAAAAAATTAAAAATGTAAGTAAATGAAAAGTAGAAGAACGTCACAGTGTGCATCGGAAATTGTTATGGTAGGGGGGAGGGTGGTAAATCTGAGAGTACAGTCCTTGGCGCCTTTGTTTTCACAGAATTGTTTCCAATTAAATCCAATTCTGATAACACATATAATTTGCGAGCGAAATTCTTTGGGGTCCTGAGAGTCAATTTAAATATTTCTGAGAACAAATAGTGTTTTTAAAAGCATATTTAGTCAAGTGTCGCTAAAAGGTTTTCCCGTAAACACTTCAGTGGTGTGTGCGGAATATGAACGGGCCTGGATTCAAATGAAAGGGGACTGGAAACGGGAACAAGATGGCGCCCCCTGCAGATTCGGTGGTAGGACTGCAGGCTATAGAGGATTGCAATGCTTAGTTTGGGTGCTGCTTCATCAGCTCAGTTATGCTCAGGAGGGAGTTCCAGGCATCGATCTCCTAGATATATGATCTGAGGCGGAGACGTCCCTGCACAGGCCAGCACTGTTCTAAGGCTCCAGAAAATTTCCCGCCAATGTAACGGTGCTGAAGGCCCTGCAACACGATGAAGAATGACCTCCAAGCTGCTAGAAGGAAGGTCAAGGAAGTCACAGCAGGGGTGAAAGAGCACCTGCTCCAAAAGCTCAGTTTTGGTCCTCACCATCTTCTGTCCTGGAGCTGGAGGTGTACACAGGTCTTCAGAGCTTGGGAGAAGGAGAAGAGGTCCCCTTTAGGAGAAGAAAAACAGCAGTATTTTTCACTGTCAGGGTGAATCTAACTGACCTTAATGTCTTAACTGTTACACTGCTTTTCTTTAGCCCATAATCACCAACTGGGCCATTTGCTGTTCTCTTCATCACCCAGTTCGGCTCAAATGTTGGGTTAAATTTAAATCTGAACTCCATTTTCTCCTGGGATTCGTCTGACAGTAAGCGCCCGTAATTACCGTTCATCGCCCCCCGTGTCGTGAAAAGATCCGCACTCCATTTTGCTATTCGACTCACTTCTGCCATTTTCATTCGCTGTCCGTCGCCTATTCTCTCATTCCTCAGCGGATCTATTTCAGGCAACGTTTCACGTCACGGGGCTTCTTTAATCCATACATCTGCAAAGAAAGCTACACGTGGGCGCCGCCTTTAGCCTGAAAACGAGACCACGCCTTCCGATGACAGCCATAAGTCATGTGACCGGTTGCTCCAGTCCATGCTGCTGGGATCTGTCCAATGTTTTGCTCCTTCCTCACCTGCCCCCGGGAGGAGATGTGGGTTAGGGTTAGACCTCGCAAGCTTATGTTTTCAGGGGAAGCAGTCACAGCAGCTGCTAGGCAGCAGGATTTGTGGCCAGATGGGGCTGCAGCTTCAGTTCTTCAGAAGATCTGGGGGGGGAGCTTATTGTAATATCGAGAAAAATATTTTTGAAAAACAAAAGCCAGAAGAATGACAGGGTGCGGCTGGAAACAGCACATGCTACTGAGAGTAACAGGTGGTTTCACTCTGATCTCAAAGTCAACCACCAGGGTGACTATTGGTCCAGGTGTGTAAAAATAAGCCGAAATGTGTCAAGGAGCCAGAGAACTGGGGTAACACTAAATGATGCTTCCAGTAAAACGTTCTGGGGCCAGAAGGTCAGCCACCCCCCCGAGGTTCAAAACATGGAAATGGTTACATTGTGTTTCCTAGCTGCTGGTTCTGTGCATAATCATTTCTTTCAACACCCTTCTTAACGCTTTACAATGCTTGAAAGGCATGGTATAAATTATCAGTACAATCTCCCCAACACACGACACAACCATTGTCTTGCCGATTATTACCAACACTGTTATACTGACAAACTGCGTTTTGTGAACATTGTGCTTGTATATATTGATTTCATGTTGCCGTTCTAAATTATTCAACATTCAGTTAAGATCTTTAGTATTGCTTTGGTCTTGGCAGAATAGCTAAATACAATTAGGGGAGAGAGTAGAGGAGGTACCGTTACCTAACATCTATGTGTTCAGGCTCCTGTTGTCACTCAATTAATCTATGACCTTCAAACAAAGTGTTTTTAAATTGACCTGTCGCCGTGCGGAGAAACCCGGGAGTTCTCTAATCCCCAGTGTCGCCGAGGTAACCGTAGGACAGCATAGATTTCAGGAGAGCCACACTGAGCGCAACCAAGTTTAATACCAGAAGGGTCTGATCTCATTTGTGGGCCTCACACGGAGCTGGGAAAGGACATGCATATTCCGTACAGCAGGTACTGCTTTGAAAGAGGGTGATCTTCAATGGAAGCCAGGTCTTTATTATGGCTATCATTAATGTGTCATCACTTCGGCCCTCGTTATCAGTCCGAAGGGACTTGTCGCAGGCCTCCGTTACCTTGGTAACGGGCATAAAAAAACAGACTGATGTAGTGGTTACCATTTTGTTTTAATTAGCAGTAATGAATATTCTGTCATATCAATTTATTGTTTGAAATAAGCCACTCATTATTATCCAGTCATTTACAGTTTAACGGAAAATCCCAGCCTTTCATATTTTATATAATTTTTCATCAGGATTTCTCATGTACACTATAGCTGTCCCCAGTGATATTTAACATCTGGATTAATTGAGAGTTACATCTTGGCCTTCTGGGCTTCCAGTAAAGGAGGAGAAAAGTACAATTTGAACACACAACTTGAGCTGTCACCTGACAGTTCAGTTGCCATTGTGATGACAGTTTTCGTATCCTGATACAGGGCAAACTGTACAAGTCGGGGCTCTGTAAGCGAGTGGACCTGCCAATCAGTTTCCAAAGGCAGTTTAACTGGCTAACAGACTCATATCCCTTGGTTCCTGAGTTTATTCCTCACTCCCCCCCCCCTCCCGCACTCCCCTTATAGATATGAGACGTTAACCCCCCAGCATCCAGTGACTGCTCATCTTTCCTTCCTCTGTAGCATGTTTCACGCATGATCCTTCTTATGACGACCTGGTTTCCGATCATGGAGGAAGGGCGTGTTGATTGTCATGATAAGCGCAGCGATTTTTTTTTAATCCATCCGTAAACCAAGGTTTCCCACAAACTGATATATTTTTTTTTTGTTATGGGGAATCAAAATGGCTGCACTCTACTCAGCCTTTGCACTGCTCTGAAAAATCTGAAGCAATAATTATTTTAAAAACAGCTGGGAAAAAACGGACAAGTGAGCCTTTATCGTCCTCTGTGAATTCAGCTCCCCACCCCCACCCCCCCCCAAAAAGAAAAATAGTTTGACAGACAACTCGGAGTTAACAGGGGTTTATTTCTAGCTGTATGTCAGAGCTTTGCCTTGCCCTCGACATTACATTTTAAAGACCTTCATGCAGGTTTTGTCATGCAGATATTGTGGCGGCAATGGAAAGCACAATCATGCATTTCACAGGTACATGTTTTCGTAATGGTTATGGCGGCGACATCATACCCCGACATACACAGAAAATTACAGGAAAAAAATCCCCATATGGTGGAATACAAGGATGAAATGTTGCAGTAGTAATTAATGTGCAACACTTGCTATTAAGAACAGTACTTAATATTAAAGGCATTTAAGGTAGTCGTTTAATAAGGTCATTTGTGCTGTTTGTCTACATATCACATACATGTATAGACCTACTGTTACGACGATGTTTTAGGCCTATATACTACCTCAGCAAGAGTGACTAAGTAAATATTTACTACAGAGATCACATGACTTACTCTAATGAAATATTGCGGTATACTGTAAATCCATCCAGCTATTTTTACGGCCTGTGTATGTGTAAATGCATGTTTTATGAGATGTTGGCGGTTAGACACGCCTTTGCAAGCGTTATAGTAGTTTCGCCGAAATGTAACATCTCTTTTACAAAAGCTTTTCAAGCAAAAACTTTTATTATCGTCACAAGTCACTCCGTCCAAAGCAGCTTTCAAATTTAATCCATTAGTAAAGTTGGATATATTCAACTGTAGTAGTCCGGGGCCCTTAAACCCCTAAAACAGTATGTTTGTTCGCGTATCGATCAACAATTTGCGTTGAAGAGCATATTAATCGCTTGTCCGTAATCGCCTTTCGCTTTGCGTACCAGGTAATTGATGCGTTACTCGCCTCGTTGCTGGTTTATGATACAACAAAATGCTGAATCGCCTTTTAAATTATTGTTAGCTGTGTTCAGCAATTACTGGACCGTTTAAATAGGTACGCTTACACACTATGTAGGCCTAATGCGGTATGTAGTCTTATAGTTTAAACGCGTTCACACATTGCTTCATCAAACGTTCTTTCCGTTCGAAGATGTAAGGTAGAGTAAAAAGTCAAAGAAACATAATTATGTTAGTAATATTTCGCTGTCAATGTAAAAAAAATGGGTTAGATTAGTTCAGCTTAACAAATGCTTTCAATGCGATTGCCTGACACCTGACGGTCCGTCAAATTAATCAATGAACATTCGGTGTTAGGGGCTCCTCTGGGGCGATTTCAGCCTGTAACTTAATTCATTCCTTCAGTGATGATTATGCTTTATAACATACCACTAATAACATTTACTTACATAAATTTACGTCAGTGTGGGTAGAAACGGGTCACATTTGCCACGATAATAGAAAGACTGTCATATGCGAAGCGTATTATTACTCTGAGGCGTTTATATGTTGGAAATCCTAATGCGGTGCTTATTTTCACCCGAACAGCACCGAAAAGCACGCGTATCATTGTTATATAGCCCTGTAGGTAGCAGGGCAATTCATCTAGTTGCCGTCAGCCGTAATAAATTAAAAATTAAGTTCAGCTCGGCATGTTGAGATGGGCTATGCGATGCCTGAATAATACTTAATTTATTTCTACTATCACGTTACCTCCGGTGGGTTGCCTTCCTGAAGGACAGTTCATATAAAACATAAGAAATTGTTCTTGATAGTCCGTAGGTCGTGAGGTAAATTTGAATTTTTTAAACACATCCGCATCACTGATATTGACTGTTGTTCGGATCAGCAGCGATTATGTTCATCTGCAGCGCTTATGTGATGTGAAATGTACTTTTTTTTGACGATATAGGATTTTGTTGTGATCAAATCCCCCTATTCAGTAACGAATAGCCAAAGTTTATGCAAATTTTGAATTATATGCTGCTGCTCTTTCAGATTTTGAACCTTTTATGTCGCTGGAGTGGGGAATAGGGAAATCATAGCCGGCTGCCGTCCTCATCACGGGCAGCTATCAGGGATAAAACGGGACTAAATCTCTGTTTGCTAAGATTTATCCTCCATGCATTCTGTTATTAAATTTGGAGAAAATTCATAATTTCGACTGGCTCTGCATTGTAGGTTTTTATTATTATTTTGCTTTCGGGGAGCGCGTCCCTGGTCATCCACGCTCTCGCCTCTCTCTCTCTCTCACTGTATCTCATCCCACCTCGGGCCGTCGTACCCGCGCGCGCGCGCTCTCGCCCTTTCTCACGCTTCACCGGTTGTATTTGCTATTGAAACTGAAAGTCTAATATTGCCTGCTGTACTTCGCCGGCTCCGCTCCGCCTGCCGGGGCACCTGTGTTTCTGCGGTTAACAGCAGCGGGGTCTAAGCAGTAGGGTACCATGACTTCAGCCAAGGAAGCAAACGCGCCGGCCAAAGCGGCTCAACAGCAGGACCAGGTAGCACTATACTTTTCTAAAAAAAAAATCTGCTTTATTTTTGCTTGCAATACGCGGGTTTGCTCGACTTCCATTTCTCGGTCTCCACAAGAAACATACTGTTCACCCGCATCATCCGAACATCGGGAAAGACAGAGCACGCTTTTCTATCTTGAAACTGTCATATAATTACAGTACCGCGTAGCCGCTCATTATGCGCATGTGTGATTGTGAATATAAGTCTGATGTGTGGAAATCTGTGCATTTAAGCGGAGCGGAGGAGCCAGACACCCGCTTCTGAATCGAAGCGGACTGCTGGATGTGCGCGGCGATTCCAGCGTACATGCATGCATGCGTCGGTGAATAGTTTTTGATGCAACCAGCTGTTTTGCCAATAGTATAAAGACTATGAATAACGTTATCATAAACTGCAAAGCTCCGATGGTGAATTATTCTTCAACTGTGCACTGTCGACGTGCCGGCAGACGCCTTTCAGTCGGAGTTACAAACACTCCTGTTGGATCCGCATAAAGAGAGAACAACGCGGATGTCCTTACCATTTAATGCCGATCAAATGTAGGAAACCCGTTGATCATCATCTTATTTTTATATGCATAGTTTCCCTTGTAAAATATCAGACAATAACCAATAAAAAGTTTGTTTTCTGCGCGTTTAACTGCAATTCATTAAGACATGTCTAAAGAATAAAATCACAAAAATATTTAGATGGGATTTTAATTGATACGTTCAGATGTAGCCTCTTATCCGGCTCCGCCAGTATAATCTCAAACATTCTGATACATTATATATATGATTAAAAACCAAGTAGGCTACTTGTTTTACTCTGTTCAACCCATTTGTCAACAATAATAATAAGCTAACAATTATTAAGTAACTAGAGCTGACCTCAAGTATCACCTTGTGCTTATGTGCAGTGAGCTGTGTATATTTCTTGACACGGAGCTTGTGTAAGTAAACGCTTACGTTCCTGAGCATTTTTTTAAAACAATTTCGCGCAAATTAATACACCGTCAGTCACACGTGAACCAGGACGACTTATTGGTCCTTTTAAGTTAAAAAAACTGAGGCAATACTATAAACCCAACAGCAGTTATTTTGAGACAGACCAAACATGCACAAATAGTGTGAAATGTCGAGTCCTGACGCTTTCTGGAGTGAGTCCCGAGCCATATTTTTTGCTAGATATTTTCAACACAGCTTTGTGCGGTGTACCTTCCTGAATAGGGATGTTAGTGTCAGCACCTAAAAACTACAAAACACTTAAATGTTGTTACTTTAGGTTCTGAAAAGTTAAGGAAAGCAAGCACGGGCACGAACTGGGAAAAACAAGATTTAAACAGGCATGCTAATAAAACATTGTTACTGTAGGCCTTTATATTTATACTTCTGTCCTAAGAATGTGGAAAATCGTTAGTATATAACATCCATAACCGAAGTCAGCAGGATTTGAAACATGTATATTAGGCCTACAAATCACATGATTGTACATTTCGGCTTTGTTCTAATTCTGTCTCTCGTACAGTTTAACATAGAGCGACATCCATTTTGGACAATATGAAAGCATGATTAAGGTAGGCTTAGAAGGTTATACCCGGCCGACGAAGGCTATCAAATTTTCAAGATATTTAACGTTATAGTAGGCATGTATACCAGCAACATGAAATAAGATTGCGGACTTTTTATATTTGATCTTTTAACAGTGATATCATTGTAATTGTTACAGAAACTATTTAGGGTTTTACAATATGAACTTGCAACACACCCAACCCGCATTGAACCTGAAGACGGGTTAGCGAGCGCACTGTCCAGGATAAGGCGAGTCCAACAGGGGGATGGACGTGCGATTGGACAGGGCGGATGTCTGATGCGTGCATTTTTGACTGATTTGTAACAAGAATGTGACGCTGCCAAAGTCTTTTTTTTGCTATTAAGAGAGTTTACAATTGATACTGCTCATTAATGACTACAATACGCTACAGATGCATCATTAACCGCAGTGGTAGTTTGAATATAGACGCGCATCAGTCAAAAAAAAAGAAAATTAAACGGTAAATAACAAACAATCAATGTGTCAACTTATTGCGTGTCGAGTAGTTCAAATTTAAGTCGGTTGCTGAAGCCGTATTTCCAAACAAATTTAACATCGTGTCTTTTGAACATCACTTGCCTTGCTTCTGAAATCACGTTGCCAGTTGGTTCTGCAACCTCGCTGACCTATTACAATTAACATCCGCGTCTCAAAGGACAGGAGCAGGCGGGGGTTTATCGCACGCGAACAGCCACCTGCAGCCAGGCTTGAGATCTGGAAGTCCCCCGTGCAACCGAGTACGGGTCCAGAAGACAAGCCAATGAGTGCGAATCGCCAGGTGGGGGGGGGAGTCTAGCTGCCCCTCCATCAAAATTTAGTCTCTCTCGTCTATGCCTGCGCATATTTAACCGAGTGTTATGCATTTTTCAGGACTTCTTCTTCAGGTTTGTTTCCTTTAGATCCATAATAAATTGACGACGATTTGTAAAAGTTTGCCATTCCATTCACCTTAAAATCAGGACACGTGTGTTCATGGAGCACGCATATTAGAGAGCGGTCTTCCTTTATCCGTGCGCCTCAGTGATCTGTCCGGATCATTGCGTGATGAAATCCCCAGGAGGGAGGAAAGGCGCCCCTGTGAGAGAAGGAATTTATAGACGATCGCCCCCTTACCGAGGGAGAATAATGCATTGTTATTATAATTAGAATTATATTAGGCTATATCTTTGCTATACTGATATTTAAGTTGGTGCACTTTTTTATTACTTTAACTTTATTTCTTTTACTTTTTCTTATTTATGTTATTATTCATTATTGTTTACTATATATTTTTGCTCTATTGGATTACCCGAGACCGTGTGTGCGCAATTTCGTTCCACCTCATGCAAACGTGATGCGAATGACAATAAACTTTCCTTGATCCTTGTTATTAGGCAACTGGGCAGGAAGAGTAATCCAAGGCTGTGCACTTTGATACGTTTTCACTTTTTCGTGGTGTCGGTTACGAATATTTGCGAATGCCGGAATCACACAGCACGTGTCCAAAGTTTTGCCCAGTCTGACTGAACCACACCGTCTTAGCAGGTGCAGTCCTATACGCCTTTTTCACGTTGCGTCAGAAAGCGTGACTGCTAAGGAAGGGAACGGCCTTTTAGATGTGTTTGTCCAGCAAACCACCGTGCAGTGCCAGAGGTCTCGCGGACTCACTCCTGTAATACCACCATCTGGGTCAAATCCAACTCTCACAACCCTATTTCTGAGGCGATTTTTGTATCTTCACCACACCTTTGGAAATGTTTTCTTTGGGGGTGTTTTTTTAAATGCATTTTTTTCTGCTATGAATTTTTATACTTGCATGTAATGTTAAATTAATTGTGAGGCACCTCCAGGGTAATTCATGGGCTCTTATGAGATTCTCATGCACTCACTAAGGTCTGCTTGGTGTAGAGGTCTTGCTCTGAGGGAAAAACAAATGAAAACAGAATAATTACAGTACTGAATATAGGAGCGCGGATTGTTGGTTAAATTGCCACAAGCATACAGTGAACTGACTGTTTTCCACTGTAAATTATCCAAGCTGCACCCGAGCCTTACAGTGAACTGACGGTGTTCCACTGTGAATTATCCAAGCTGTACCTGAGCCGTACAGTGAACTGACTGTTTTCCACTGTAAATTATCCAAGCTGCACCCGAGCCGTACAGTGAACTGACTGTTTTCCACTGTGAATTATCCAAGCTGCACCCGAGCCGTACAGTGAACTGACTGTTTTCCACTGTAAATTATCCAAGCTGCACCCGAGCCTTACAGTGAACTGACGGTGTTCCACTGTGAATTATCCAAGCTGTACCTGAGCCGTACAGTGAACTGACTGTTTTCCACTGTAAATTATCCAAGCTGCACCCGAGCCGTACAGTGAACTGAC
>JABFEB020000079.1:5450535-5474875 GCA_019775895.2 Stomatorhinus ivindoensis
TAGGTGTGTGGAGTTTAAGTCAAGGGAGGTGATGCTACGATTATACAATTCCTTGGTAAGACCCCACCTAGAATATTATGTGCAGGTTTGGTCACCATACCTTAAAAAAGACATTGCTGCCTTGGAAAGGGCTACGAGAATGATTCCTGGTCTGAGAGGTTAGCTGAGCTGAATCTGTTCATCCCCGAGCAAGGGAGACTAAGTGGAGACATGATCCAGGTATATAAGATTCTAACAGGTCTGGATACTGTTCAGCCAAATAGTTACTTTAATATTAGTTCAAATACTGGAACTTGTGGCCATAGGTGGAAATTAGCAGGAGAACATTTTAAACTGGATTTGAGAAAGCACTTCTTTACACAGCATGTAGTTACAGTATGGAATAGTCTTCCTGTAAGTATAGCGCAAGCTAAAACCTTGGGTTCCTTTAAATCAGAGCTAGATAAGATTTTAACATCTCTGAGCTATGAGTTGAATTCTCCCCAAACTAGCTTAATGGACCGAATGACCTCCTCTCATTAGTACATTTCTTATGTTCTTTAAAAATCAGAATCTCACTTTAGGACTTTCCCGGGAACTTTCTTGATTATGACACCATCCATCCATCCATCCATCCATCTTCCAACTGCTCCTCTTGAGTTTTTTATATTTTGTATTGCTGGACTATGGTTGTGCCAGTTCAAATAAAGTCACAAGCTTAAAGAATATTTTTAAGCCAGAAGTACCACAAAAACTCACAACAAATAAAATGGAAGGGTATGGAATTCTTTTAATGAGGCACTGTTCATGGATTTATCCATTCATCCATCCATCCTCTAAACATCCTGATTGGGGTCAGGTGATGGATTTACACATGGGTTTGTTTTTTCTTTTCAGAAACATGAAGATGACAGTGAAAACTGGCTTAACAGACAGGTATGTGACTTTGTTCCAGGCCGAACAATCCTATTCTTCATTTACTGAAGAAAAAACTTTCAAAAATTAAAGCTCTACCTGAGATATGACACCAAAATAATGAGATCTGCTGATGAAATTCATGATATTGAGCACATTCATTTCAACTCATGTCGTGTGAAAGCTAAATTCAGAAGCGATACTGTGATGCCTAATTCGGCTTTGGTTTATACTGGTAGCGCAAAAGGATTTCATGTTAATACGTTTTATGAACTGAAATAAATATGTTGAGGAAATCCATATTTATGTAAATTTAAATTGAATCTGGGGTGGGTTTCGCGGGCTCGCTGTGAGTATGATGGTGCGAGTCGCACGAATGTGTGCGAGTTATGGCGTGACGAGCACTCAGCAAACATGGTCACGCCCGCAGAATGAAGCCCCCCTGTTCTCCAAAGACGGACACAAGTTCTTCTTTACAAGAGCCATTCGTCAGGGAGGAAGGGGGAAGTTCTTCCACATCTCGATGTCCACCTTGCAGGTAGGACCCTGTTTTTGCATGTATACACTCGGGGGGAGCGTTGGGGGTTTCCCCACATTGGGTGGATCCTGGCAGGAGCAAGAGGGGTAATTGGATGGGTAACAGGCTTCACCGAGTGAAGGGGGTTAGCGGTGAATCTTGCCCTGGTCACCTCATGGACTTTAGCCAGCACTGCACATTAAGGAGTTGAAAGATGGATGTTTTGCATGAATTGACCTCCTTCATCCCCCTGACTCGTCGCCTGAAGCCAAACTCGAGCAGCGACAGCCTGCAGTCGATCACCTCGGGGGACTGGGACGTGACGGAGATCCTGGGCTACAATGAAGTCATCCAGTCGGTGTGAGTGTCTCCCCACCATGCTGCCCTCCTGTACCCTATTTCCAATCTCCTCTCTACCTCTTGGCCCCATTTGAACGCTGATTGGCCCCCCCCAGACTGGCCACACCATTGTCACTCATCAAATCAAAACACATCATTAGCTAATGACATGGATGGCTCCTCTGTATCAATTATGGTCCCTCTTATGCGCCGCCACCTTAAAAAAAAACCCTGGAATCGCTCCTGACTTACAGAATAACTCATGCATCCCCAAAGCCTTTTTGCAATTATAATTCGCCTTCCATTTTTAGCCTCATTAATATACTTTAGAACTTTCAAAATGCAGACAGAGATGAGAACTACGGAGTTATTAGTCATACACCAATTCATGTCTAACAGATATTTCTTGAGCACGGAAGACGGGCCCAAACGAAGGCACCTCTACAGGTAATTACTTTAATTAGCAAATTCTGAGACCGACCGAGAACAGTGCAGTTTACGTGGCAAATGACTAAAAGTTGGACTGCTTGACCAAGTGTGACGGTTGACATTCCAGTGCAGATACCACTGGCCAGTTCAACAGATGGTGCCTGTCTTGTGACCTGCCCGCCTGTGGCTATGTGACAGCGTCCTTCAGCCGTGACATGCAGTACTTCCTCCTGTCCTGCAGAGGTAGGTATGCCAGTTACCCCTCGAGTTGCCCCCAAGGTAATGGCTGCCAGAGGCGCAGCCCCACTTTCCGATCCACCAGTCTGTTTAACTTTGCACCATCTCTGTCCTCGCTAATAAGCCATTTATAAAAACTTTATATATAAAAAAAAAAACTCACTCCCTCGTCCTGTATTTAAACATGGAGAAATAAGGAAAGAGTCTTTTGTAAATGCTGTGTGCAAGACATCCAAGGCTTCATTAAGTCGGCATGGTGTCTCAGCCGGTAGCACTGACACCTCCAGGACTGGAGCTTCGAATCGCACCTTCACTCTGTCTATGAGAAGTCTGTATGTCCCGTCTTGCATGGATTCCCTCCCACAATACGAATGACATGCAGCTAAGGAGAGCTAGCATCTCCAGATTGCCAATAGTATGTGAGTACATGTGCAGCACAATTGACCATGATCCAGACTAGGGTGTCCCCTACCTTGTGTCATGAGCTGCTTTGGATCGGCTCCGGGGTTCCCTACAACCCTGTGCAGTACCTACAGTGAGGTCCATACTGAACCAGTCATCAGAACCAGTAAAGTTTGAGTGGCTCTATGTGTTGAGTAGTGCCACACAGGGCAAGCAAACCTCGTCTTACAGTACATGCTGAGAACTTGGTGGAAGTTCTGGCCAATTTAACAAGGGCTTCCATTTTCGGACAGAGTGAGACATGGCTGAGCTCCTGCTCCACTGACCGGGTCTGGTTGTGGGCACGCACACATATCCCCCCCCCCCAAAAAGACAACACTCTGTTGCAATGGGATCATTTGTCACAAGTAATAAGGGAACTCTGAATGGACAAAGCAAACATAACCTTCAGAGTCCCACACATAGCCTCCACTCCATTTATTGTGGATCTTAAATGAGACAGATTGGGGGAAAAAATAACAGTAACCTTGTTCAGTCTGTGTGGAAGCACACTGTATTCCAACAGGGGTCACTGTAGGGAGACATATGTCAGGAGACCCTGCCTGTCAACCTTGAGATTTAAAATAGATTAGACAAAAACTCTGTGTCCCAGAGACAGTTTGCTCCCATTGCATTCAATCTTTCCTTTTTCCAAGGTCCCGGCGTGCCCAGTACGGCTGTCTACAGGACCAGTGACCGAATGAGTGAGTACCATCGCCAGAGATTAGCAGTCCAAGAGTGCAGGGCAGCCATGTTTGCTGGAAGGATGACATGTTGGTAGCGTCTGAAGATTATTCCATGGGAGATGTGCCAGCTTCTCGGGATTTTAGAACATTTTCATCTCCTCAAAGGGACATTTGTTTGCAGCTTAATTAGGAGGAGCATGGCTGACATGACAGTGACAGTAATCTTTGCACAAGCACCCCCTGAAGCATCCTGTCACCTCAAGACAAGTCATCGAATCCATCCGGACAAACGGCCGGGTCTCACATGGAGGCCGTCACACACGGTTACTCAACCCGAAATCATTTGTTCTTCGTTTGACTATTTATAACCCAGTTAAATATTTATGGCAGCTGCGTGTGACTCTGGTCCTGGCGGTCGGGCGACTGAGAGCCATATGGGTGCTGGGTGGTTCTGATGTGCTGTGTGGGCCTCAGGCATTCCTCGGGGAGGGGGTGTCGGGCTTTTCTGTCCGCACGCATTTGAAAGGAAGTGCCCATCATTTGGTAGAAGAAAGAGTGTCAAGGAAGGTTGGCAGAAGTGAGGATAATTCGCAGATTTGCCCTTTCCCTGTTTGTATAGCTGTGGTAATGCCACAGAATACAATAGCATGACTGGTCTATAGCACCAGAAACAGATTTCAAGTCCCCGTCTTCAATGACACCCTATCTGCTATCATCCCGTCGGCTAATTTCCTTTAAAGATGTGATGCTGTTGGCTCATTAGAGTTCCACTTCCTGCAGTGGTGGTACTAGGGCTCTATAACAGCAAGCTGTGACTCAGGACTAGAAGAAACATATGAAGTGTGAGATCTACGCTAAAGAGATCTGTGTGTGAGAGCCTGATTGGTTTTTCTTTCATTGCAGAGGTTCATGACCTGGAAACGAACCAGGAGCTCAATCAGACACTCAGCTCCATGCAGATGCCAAAAGTGGAATATAAGGAAATTATCGTAGACGGTCAGAGTATGTGTCTATTACTGCCGCCGCAGAGCCTTCCACGTACACCCGTTTCTCAATTAGGAGTGAATTTAATCTCGCTTCGGGTGGAAATTGGATTTTGAAACTAGCAGGTTTACTACTCTGTATTCCTGCATCTTGCATTGAGTCAACTTCCCCTGAATGCTGATGGGTATCGACTAAAGCTTGTGGTCTTTTGCAGAATACATACTGAAGGTGCTGAAACCTGCTGGCTTCTCCGACACCGCCCACTACCCCCTGCTCCTCCTGGTGTGAGCATTCCTGACACACACACACACACATCACACACATGTATTTCTGTCTTTGTGAGGACATCCCTCTGGCTTCCAAAGCAGTCTGTCACACCCAATCAGTGACAGTGTTTACCACTCAAATAACACATTTAGGCCCCCCCTGTTGGCCACAAACACTTACCACACTAGGGGAGGCACTGAAGCAACTTGCCCCTGCACCCATTCACCCTCCTGCGCTCCTCCACCACTCCCTATGTAATTATCCATGCTTTCAGCTTGGTGACCTCAATCCTACAAATCAACGTGAGAAGCCGGTTGCTCTCTCCCCACATGGTCTAACCACAATCGCTGTTTCTAATCACAAGGCTGACTTTGCTATATAACATGGTGGGGGGGTATCATGAGGTAGAAACAGCTGGCCCGAAGTGGGGCTCAGATGGTGTTAATCACCCCCCCCCCCCCCCCACAGAGATGGAACGCCGGGAGAACAAATGGTCACGGAGCAGTACCAAGTGGACTGGGTCACAGTTCTGATCAGCAGTTTTGGTGCCATCGCCATTTCTTTCGATGGGCAGGGGAGTGGCTTCCAAGGGTCAAGCCTCCTACAGAAAGTTCACCACAACCTGGGACCTTATCAGGAGAAGGAGCAGCTTGAAGCCCTCAGGTACAACTGAGGAAACAGTGCAGTATGAAAGTGACCTCCACCCGCAGATATCCAGCAGCATAGCCAGGTCTTGGATAAATGTGTCAGCTTAACAGCACTGCTATTATGTGTCAATATCGAGAACTTAATCTAAGGTCATCCACTATTGGATGATGTTTTTGAGCCAACTGAAAGGTTTTAATTGAAAGGCCTAATGAGTTCTCAACTTTTGATCCATTTTAGAAGCTTTTCAAAGGAGACTTACATAGACAAAACACGCATCGGAGTTTTTGGCCAGGTAATTATTTCGTTTTCTTTTGACTTTCTTTTGTTGAGACGTGTGCGTGACCCAACGAAGCCTGTGTGTCCGTGTGTGGTCTGGTCACACCAGTGTTCATAAACGGAAAGGCTGGGTGTTACTGGAGGCACTGACTGGCAACGGTCATCATTCGCTAGAAAAAAGGCAGAGCCCTGCATTGGTGCACTGGTTTCCGGGTAATGTAACGGCCCTTAGACACAAAAAGCCTCTCCAATTAAAATGAGATTTTATGTGATTAGAGTACACTAGAAGGCTCGTATATTATCATGGCATCACACCTAAAACACTGGTTTCACAGGCTTGTCTGAAAGATCCACCGCACCTTCAGCCCTGCAGCTCTATATACTGCAGATTGACATTCAGTACCCTGCTCCATCTTTGGTTATATTCCCAGGTTTTCACACAAAACGTCAGGGAACCTATGCATGTGGCAGGCTGGCTGGACTCCTGGGAGGCAAGTTAGGTTTTACAAAAGACACAAAGGGAGAAACTAATGAACCAGACTGACTGCATGCATTTAACAAGGTGTTTAAAGGCTTGACGCTTGCCCATAATACCGCTAACAGGGCACTGGAGCCGTGACGCGTGACAAAGCGGCCACCGCATCTCACTGCCTTACCACGAACCCCTGTCACTTTTGCTGTACCGCACCGTGGAGTACATTGGACAGTTTCTTTAAAAAGAAGACGAAGGAAGCACATCGTCTGAGCTACAATGACCTGTCTTGGTTTCATTTGTAAAACCTGAGGTAGAATCGCCCTAATAATATGCATGCACTAAAAGTAGCAGCAGATCACTGGTTCTAGATCCAAGGTGGGAGACAAACGTGTCCTCTATGCTGACAGTGACCACAGGCCAAGTCCCTGGAGAATAAAATAACCTTTTCATTGTACTACTGTTTCCAGTCATGTTTAAATACTTCAGTTTGTGTAGATATCGGCAGCCAGCCAGCCTACATGCCAGTCTGTTGGTATTAGAGATCAGTGACTAGGGAGGCTAAAGATCAAAAAGACACGTGCCAGATAGAAGGCAAAACTTGGAGGAGGAGTTTGGGCTGCTGCTTGGGAGAAGGAAGGGAGACGAGATTTTAAAAGGGCACAGCAACCCATTTCATAATGAAACGTCGGAGCATGCCGTGCCCTTCAGCCTAGCCATTCAATCTGTTGTGCAAAAATAAGAATGAAAAGCATTAAGTACGTTTTTGTTCTTTAAGCAAATATTTTCACATGAGCTTGCAGAGAAACCCAACTGTGGCTATGCAAAGGTTTAAATAAAACACCAGCCAATCCGTGCCAGCTGTGCTAATGACCTCCAGCCAATCAGGGACCTGGTTGCCTCGCCTGCAGATGTCCTGTCCTGTTTGCTTAACGAGCCAATGGAGTGCAGCTTCTGCGCATGTCCGTACTTCTATTATTACTGTTCCTGCCTCTGGACACGTGGAGAGTGAGACAACTTGTCCTTCACGTGGTCCTTCCTGGCCGTGTGCTTTAATCTCTGCAGGGCACATCAGCTCCAAATCAAATTTGTTATTAAAACACTAAAGTGAGATCTAATTGGCAGCTACTGCCAGGATAGTTTGACCAGATAATGATCACGGCTGGTGTGTCAATGGACCTGGGTTCAAGCCTCAAGTTAGCTCAGTCTATTCATATTCATATATTCATGTGGGCACCGTTTGATCAGAAGGTTGCAGGTTCAAATCCAAGGGTTGTTACTGTGGTTATACTGTAGGTCCCTTGGTCGACAATGTGCGAAATGTGTCATCGTCACCCGATTTCAGAAAGCTGTAAAATCAGTGCCTGACATAATGAAGTAATGTCCTTTCACAAGCCCCATCTGTGATTGTCATAGGTTAAACATACATGTTTCTCTGTTACCTGCAGGTTTATGGAGGGTATTTAAGTACCCGCTTACTAGGTGCCGAAGATTCACTGGTGAAGTGTGGAGGTGCCGTTTCACCCATCACAGACTTCAGGCTGTACTGTGAGTGTCCAGCTGTCAGGGTCTACAGCACAGGGAAAGGGAGGCACTGCTGTCTAACTCGGGAAATACACGTTTTTTTTTTTTAAACAGCAACCAGGAAGCAGAGGTGGATCTTGAGAGATGCTGCTCACTGTCGACCAAATGGTGGACATGGTCTGGAACTGGCTGTCGATTAGTTGGGATCTCGACCTCACTATTCATTCATCATATGAGCCGCAGTTTCCAGCGTCTGTCAGCGCTCGCTTATTAAACGCTAATGGGAAAGGATGACTGGGCAGACTCCTCGCCTTGCGTTGCGTTAACGGTCACGCGACTTCACTCGAGCCTGTACTAAGATTTTTGATTCTCAGGTTTTATAGACCAGCTCCAGCAATAAACACACTGAGCATCACTGATAAACACACCCTTTCACTCACTCCATCGTCCAGCCATGATTCCCAGAGTCGTACTGGATAACTGCACCTTGCTTTTAAAATCTAAAGCGGAGCCTCACTATCATGGACCCCATCGGGTCTTAAGTGCAGCATGACTGCATGCCTTCTCCTCCGCAGCGTCCGCCTTCTCGGAGCGGTATCTGGGGCTCCCCAAGGCAGGTACCATGGCATACCGGGTAGGTCTGACTCGTTTGCTTTGCTCAGCCTGATGGATGGGAGCTTGGTGTGGCTCTCTGTGAAAAATTTATGAGTCACACCCCGATTCCTCCTCCGACAGATGGCAAATTTGGCAGACCGCAACTTACAGCTGGTAGATAAGAAGTATATCATCATCCATCCCACTGCTGATGGTAAGATTTGACTGCTTGCTATACCTGTACCTGTGTGAGCAGCAGATATCTCTCGCCAATTTAGTGTTTTTTTTTTCCTGTTTTACATTTAGGGAACTTCCCTAAGTTTGTAAACTGTGAAGTTTCCTGAACAAGCCCACCTTGACTGTCCATTGTTTGCCCAATCCTACGTTTTTTTTTAATCATTTAAAAATGACACAATGTTCTCCTCAATTTTTCCTCAGAAAAAGTCCATTTCCAGCACACGGCGACATTTATCACGAAGTTAATAAATGAAAAAGCAAATTATACGTTACAGGTAAAAAAATAAAAAATAAAAATGTGGTTAAACTTGGAAGTTTTGAAAACACTGTTCTGTATTTTTTCTTTGGTGCCGAGTAGTTTAAATGCCTAAATTCACACTAAAGCCAAGGAGGATAGTTTAGATAATGTATTGACGACTGATGGTAAACAGTGGAAACCCAACGCGATACAAACAGTTAAGTGAAAATACCTGAACGAATTAAGGTAAACAAGCCAATGATCCAATTAACATCAATGATCATTAGTTAGCTACTTCATATTTGCTTGTGTAGTAATTTTTAGTCCTTTATCAGCATTATTGAGAGGTCATGTGATGTTTACGTTCCAGATCTACCCAGATGAAGGGCACTTCATCCATAACCAGCATACCAAGCAGCATCTGTCTCAGTCGCTGGTGAACTTTTTTGAAGAGTGTTTCCGGCCTCCAGACAAGCTGCCGGAGGAGGAGGAGGAGGAGGAAGACAGCGAGGAGGAAGACTAGACCCATCACCACCCTGAGCACAACCCAGTTTCTTCAGCACAATATGCAACGGACCCCTATCGCCTGCTTTGCCCTCAACACAAGGTCCTCACATCTCCTTAGCACATCGGTTCCTGGTACACGTCTCACCTGTCCTCCATCTTCTCCTCCTCCTCAATGGCTTACAGAAAGCTTTGAAAAGTGCGGTTGAAAAGACCTGTCACTTCTTGGCACCTGGAATAAGGTTTTGCTCCATCAAATTCAATGGCATGGAAGATGGTGAGAGAGAACATGCGATTTGACTGGTCGATGACTGTGTTGGGTCATGGGAGGTCACCTCTAGGTCTTCTCTTACAAAATGGGACAGCTGAGGGAAACTAAAGGGTTTCACAGCACAAGGAGGAGTGTTACCACCCCTCTGCTAGGGGTCAATAGGATAAAAATATGGAGGAATCTTTCAAGAACTGACAGTACGTAGAAAACGTCACTCCATCTCCATCACGCTTGTTTCTGCTGAGGGAAAAAAAAACAACACACAAATATACACATTTTTCTCTGCTTGACATCTTCACCATGTATGATTGTAAAGTAGATTTCGGGAGGGGAAAAAAATGCTATCACTGGGCACAAAGAAAGGTTTGCAGCTGGGACCAGATACAGAAACCGACAGACTTTAAGGAGACGATTTTTCAGCAGTTTTTAATTTTGCGTCGTACGTCCTTAAAACAGCTACTGAGAGCCTAGAGAGTGTTTAGTCACCGTGCCTTACTTTTACAGCGACACCACTCCCAAGGCCTCCCGAGAAAGTTCCGGATGTTTTAAACAATCAACCTGGAGGAAAGATAAACAATTTGTATTTGAAAAAACAACCATGTCCTCAGAATATCTTAAGTTAACCACAGCTGACATTCAGTATTACACCACTAACTTCTCACAAAGCTGTACAGTAGTCTTTGTGTAGAATTCCAATATTTACATTTCCAAATACAGTATATATATATATACAGTATATATTAAGATGTCTGTGTTTGTATATAATTGAGATGTAATTCTACAGGAATAGGTTTGTAATTTTTCCCATTTTAAAGTAATTACGTTAAGTTCCTTCCTTGCCGTTTTCCTTTGGAATGCTAAAGAAAGTTTGATCCTTTTTTAAAACTTGTGTTCTGCGTAGACCTGCATTTTTCCTAGTATGGTCTGTGGAAACTCATCTGTTGCAGTAGACCTGTTATTTGCCATTTTCGGTGTTAATTGTTCAAAGAGCACTCTGGAGAATTGTTTTTTTTTTTGTTTTGTCTTTCTGTTTTGTGAAAATAATGCCACTGTAAATTTGACAGTGCCACAGGTGATGCGGATTAAGTGGTACTGCACCCACATTTCTCATAAGGATGCGAGCACCACTTTTAGTGTGGCAATTCATGTTGCCTGCTAAACTGGAAGAGTCTAAATTAAAAGAACGAAAAAGTTAATTATGGCATGGAAGTCAGAACAGTCAAAATAAAAGATATTTTGCAATCACAATTCTTGTCATCATTTAAAAAAAAAAAAACAACTTAACGTGAGGGACCTAAGGCAGAGAATAGCCACTACGTGCAGCCAGCTGATGTGGCACCCTGGGTGAGCATCACTACCGACCGCCCCCTCAGAAGCTGGCATCCCAGGTGGCTGCCCGTATTGCCGATAGGACTGACCGGCCCAGAACTAAGGAATTTTAATCGACATCAGAGAAGTATTCTTTTTGTCACGTCAGATTATTATTTATTGTTGCGGTCAATAACTTACTAGCCGTGTATGCCAAACACATCAGTCCCACTGAGAAGATGGACTGGGGGGCCTTGTCAGATTTAAGGTAGTCTGGGCAGAATGTAAGGGAACGAATATGAAGTCCACTTAAACTGCGGTACCTTAAATCCGACAAGTTACCCAGATCAGCCAATGACCCCGCTCCGTAGTACAGGCCACGGGTATCCGCCGTATTGATCTCGGAACACCCCCACCAAAAATGGAATTGACTCCCCTACCTCCTGAACAGTGCAGGTTGTAAAGTAAAAGTACTATGTAAAGCATAAAGAGAAAAACGCTAAAACCTCCAACATGACCAAGCTTTCAAAGGGATATCGCGATGGCGTTATCATATTTCAAAAACTTAAATGGTTAATATTGACTCGATCGGAAAACGCGCCGCGTTTCGTTGTCTATAAGCCCTGTGCCTTCAATTACAAAACAGCTGATTCGCTACACACGTGTTATCAAAGATGTCACCATGTTATAAAACAAACCAGGCTTTTCAAACGCAGCACACACACCTTGCACAATACTGAGGCCACATTTAGCAGCGCGCACAACGTGGGATCTCTAGCTAAGGAAGGCGTTTAGCTCAAACAATCCGAAAGCAGAACAATGTTTTCTTTGCACCGATGAGGTCTGATTAGTGGAAACGATGTGCATGAAATGAAGGGGATTGAAATTTTTCTAGGAAAGTGGAGCTGAACAGCAGGCGCCTGTAACTTACAACAAAGTACCCACATGGGTGACATCTAGAGGAGCGCGGGGGAATTACACTCACATACAGCATTCGCTTCAGCTCCGTAGTTTAAGTGGCAGCACTTGGTTCTAGGTGCACCACCAAGCTCCCGGCATTTACCAGTCATTTTGTTTGAGTAAATGTAGCTTATGCATTCAGCATGCAATTAACGTGCAGTTTTGTGTGTAAACACTTGACTATGCAAAATATCCAGAACATTGCAGGATGGAGATCAACACGAATGCTGCAGGAACTTCCTGAAACCTGAGAAGACACCGGCCAGGAGGAGTGACATAATGATTTTATTTCCAGTGTTTTAGGCGGTAAGACTCTTTCTGTAGATGCACGGCGCCTTGTTTTCTGTTAATCGTCGGTTCGTGCGGCTCAGAGCAATGAGAACATCCACTGCGAGCCCAGCTCTCCACGCGCTCTCCATCTACACGTCACATTACGGAAAATCTGGTGCCAAAAGAGCAGCTAGACGCAAAATATGTACATTTAACTTACTTATCTTACAGAAATATTTAAAATCTAAGGTCGATTAAAACCCAAAAAAGCAACAATACTTATAAAATATGCCGACCCAGATGGGATGCCTAAAGACTCTGTATCTGTATATTACCTATCAAATGATTTGTACTTAAAATTTTAATTCACAGTACAATTTTACATGTTAACAACAGACACTATGGCACCCACACTCTCCCAGAATTGATATGGCAGGAGGCACTTTCCTTTCCAACATGATTTCAGGCTTGGGATGAAGGGTCCCCCCCTCACAGCAAATAATCCTTACTGGGTAGTCCTCCCAGTGTCCAACGCTCCCCTTCCCAGGTCCTCCTCCGACAACCAGCAGACCTGTCCAGTCTACTGCTCTGTTGTCAAATATTACAGAAAAGCAGGGTAGATTCCAGTTGTTACCGCTACGACCCCCTTTGTTTGCACTGATAAAAAAAAAAAACACTGAAGTGCAGCAGCCCTAACTTACGTCACACGCGCACCCACACACACACATGCCTTCCTGTGTTATAGATACTGATAGAATCTGGAGCGGACCACTTGCGATCCAGACGGTTTGTGTGTGTCCACCGGAGGCCCCCTCCTCTCGGGATAATCCCCATTCAGCTGTTCTACTGCCGCAGCCTGGAAGCCGCCCGCCTCCCCGGCTGGAACCAGGCTGCTGGAACGGGAGCGCTCCCGGGCGATCCAGTCCCGGATGGAGAAGTCCTGGGAGCTGCACTTCGGCTTCAGCCTGTCCATGGCCGAGAGCTCCGACTCCTGGCCGCGGCCCCTCCAGATGTCGGCGACGCCCAGCTCCGCGAAGTCACTTTGCCCCCCCATGGTGTGGCGGCGCCTGATTCCCTTTCTCTTGCGAGCCTCGGGCGACCCGGAGTTCTGAGCGCCCACGCCGAACATATCATCGGCCGAGTTCCTCAGCCGGCACTTCAGCCGCTCGGTCATCCTCAGCCGCCAGGCCAGCTCCTGCTTCTCCGATTCGCTCCTGGACAGGGGCCTCCCCTTTGACAGATAGCCCAACTCCTTGTTACCCAGCCCCCCTTCGAAGGATGACTCGGGGGCGGGGCGGCGGAGGTCGGATGCTGGCAGGCTGGGGCCCGCGTTGAGGCTCCCGGCCGGGGTGCTCGTCGAGGGCGGGATCCTCTCCTGTGAGCCCTCATGGCTGGCAAAGATGGGGAAGTCACTCTCACTGTCTGTGTCAGCCGGCCGGCCCTCACTCACCAGCTCGCTTCGCTCGTCGTCTGCCTCGTCGCCCCGGCTCTCGGCCACCGACCGAACCTCCGGGCTCAGGAGCCCGGCCTCCTGCCCCGTCAGAAATGTCATGGAGGACGTGGTGGAGTAGTCCGAGGTGATGGAGCACATATCGGCGGCTGGGCCACACACCTCCAGGGGGGCCCGCTTCCCATGCCGACCCCGCTGTGTGGACATCTGAGAACTGGTGCTATTCAAGGTTCCTAGGTCTGAGGTGGCATCGTCGCAGTGGGATGGAGGGTCCGATAGCGAGGACTCCGGCTGGAGGCGATAGTCCAGGGAGGGCGAGCTCGCCAGTTTGGGGCAGGGAGGCTGGGCAGGTGGCCCAGTTTGGTCTGGCTCCTTCTGCGAGACGACGTTCCCTTGTTCCTGTGGGCCCTTGGCTGGTAGCTCTGAGACCTTCCCGACATCTTTCCTGCAGGTCCCTTTCAAATCCACGTGGCAGTCGCGTGCCGCCGTTGCCGCGATCTTTCCCCCAGTTTTGGTCACGCTGCGACTCTGGCCTGGGGCCTCTTTCTTTAGGACCACCCGGTCCAGATCATCGTCCGAGCTGCTGAGCGCTGGCTTCTCCTTCGCTTTCTTCCGCTTGCGGCTCGCCGCCGCAAAGATGGATGAGCGCAGAAGGTCCTTGCTGTACTGCTCCATGCCAGGACCCCAAGAGCCCTGGAGACAGGAAGTACCTGTCACACAACCACCTTCAGAATGGCGGATCACCATACATAGGCCCGGGACAGACCGACATAACAGGAGACAGGAAATGCAACTGCGCTCCAAATTTAACTCGGACATGGCTGGAGATGATCCAACACACAAGGCATCCATGTCTTTCAAATCAGACCTGGGGACAGCCAAATTAAAATGCCCATCAGGGTACTCACCTTAGATTTGGCTGAGTCACTAGTGGCTGAATCTGAAAGCAACAAAAAGACGAGATGAGTGCCTTGGGTTGGGGAAGCTTGTTATCTACCTTGTGTGAGGTAAGAGGGTGGGGAAAAAGTAGCACCACACCAGAGGGAGGCAGGAGGGGGCTAGGGGGAGAACGGTCAGGTCACACACAAAGGAACACCATTGGAAGCTGTCACCACAGGTGGAGATCCATGATTGGACGACTGAAGAGGGGCGGGCAGGACAACCCAACGCTTACACCACAACAGGATGCAGAGCATGCACACCAGTCCAGCAGCGCTCCGTTACACTCCAGTGTGATGTATTCTTCCCCAAGTTGGCACAGTCAAAGGCAGGCAGAGACAGCTCTGATATCAGCATTGGAATGTTTTTATAAGGTTAACTGTGTCTCCAGGTGACCTGAAACGTAGTGAGGTGTCCTCACGTTTATACGACCTGGCTCTCTACATGTTCCTTGTGTGGGTCTGCTGTGATCTGTCAGGCTTCGATAACTTTAAGACCTGTGTGAGTCTATTTGTAGGCACAGTGTGGCTGGTGTATGCTGTGGAAATCTGTTTGTCTGTCTGTCTGTCTGTAGCTGGGAGGTAGTGACAGGATGCAGAATGAACTATACAAAGCGGCTATGGGGGATCCACAGAAGCCAGACATGACAGGAGAGAAGGAAGGGGCTGGCAAAATCTAGCTGAGTTAGCAGAGCTAAAAGTGCTAGCTGCGCTAACTGAGCTAGCAAAGCTATCGGAGTCAAGCAGAGCAAAGAAGGCTAAGAATGTTAGCACAACAGACCTAAAAGAACCAAGTAGAATTAGATTGCTACCTAAGCTAATATTGCTAACAGAGCTAAAAGCGCTAGAAGAGCTAACGGCACCAAAAGAGCCACAAGAGGGCCAAGGAGCGCTGATCCTCGCAGCCAGCTGGAACACCGGTCTGCTATAGCCTTTGCTCTTCAGCTGTCTGTCCTTCTTGAGGTAAAGCGCACTCATTAACAGGCTGGTCTTGATGAGTTTAGCGTTGAAGCACTAGCTGTAGCTCAGCCCCTCACCACACTCCTGAGACGTGACTGGATGCTACAGGACGTGTTAGAAACCCAGAGCATACCATTCTATTTCTCCTCACGGACCGCTTCAGAGATAAGAAACAGCAGAAAGGCTTTCAGACATTAAGCACTATCGTTCGTACTTGTGAATTCTTAGAAATGAATCATAAACCAAGGAAATATGGGGTTTTTGTTCCCAGTTTACAAAAATCGTGGGTTTCTGCAGACTAGGCAGTTACAAAGGGGGCAACAATCGTCCTTCTTCCTACAGTTCCAGCTGTCCATCAGCGACATTACAGAATCCATCTGTGACATCACCGTGTGATAGACTCCTCCCACTTGGCCTGTTTCGAGATCGGTATGTGTGAATGGAGGGAGACAGGAAGCACTAGAGACAAAAGGGTGATTTCTTTCTTTTTTGGGAAAGAACATGCTGGGTTAGTGAAACAGTAGGCATGATCACAGTCATCCAACTCAAGAGAACTCAGGGAAACGCAAGACGACGCGATGAATGTGCAGGGAGAGAGAGAACAGGACAAAGTGAAGGAACAAGGTGGCAGGAGGTTGTCTGAACTGGAGCCTCTGGCTGCTTGAACAATTTTAAAATATCTAAATGAAACAAAAACAACTGCAGAAACAAACTATATTAGCTGCACGCAGACAGACCATTCAGGCCCAAAGACAAGAGAGGCTACCAGGACACTCAATGGCAAAATGGCTACTGCAGTTTGCATTAAGACCAACACTTTACTTCTCAGCTCGTTTGGTTTAAGTGCATCATTTATAATGACAGGCAAACAAAGAGCCATTTTTTCCTTCCTCGAACACTGACCTCCAGGAGTCACGGAGTCGACACACGGTCAAGTGTTAGCAAGGAGGCTAATCAGACCAAGTAGCTGACGACGGAGCCTTCTGACAAGGTAACCGTGTCGGAGCCTTCCGACTAAACGTAGCAAGAGAGCGGTTAACCCACCCCGAAGGTTGTCTGGTGCAGGTAAGTTACCTGATACTTCCCCAGGAGAGCCGGCAGTCCGTTTTATGTTGGGGAGTAGATGGTCAATGTTTGGCAGGGGCTGCGACTCAACAGCACCCTCCCGCTGGATCACACTCTGCATGGAGGAGGGGGTGGTGAGACTAGACCGGAGGCTCTCTCACATGCACTTGTGCACACACACGCATGCACGCACACGCACACATACACACACACACACACACACACGCACAAATCCGGCCATGGCGTTTAGCTGGGATGCGACAAGGAGAAATTAACGGAGAAGAATGGAGTGCATCGATACCCACCGTGGGCTCCTCGTCCCCTTCCTCGGTGAAAAACCAGTCGTACTGCACAGAAGCAGATAGAGAGGGCGGGCTTTAAGGACATGTTCCAGGAGAGCGCCCTCGAGGCTGAGCTCCAAGCTGCAAGGGCAGGGCACTTACTTGCTGTATGAGCGTCTCCACAATCTTATACTGGTCAGGCATGTGGGTCACCATGTGGGTCATGTTGTCCTCGGATGTTCTCACCAGGGTTGGGCCGAAGACGATGGCCAGATTTCGTGGTTCCATCTGGGAGACGGACGGCAGGTGTTTGGGAGTGAGGCTAACCGCTGCTTGTAGCATCACTAATCACTTCACCAACACACACACACACACACATACACATACACACACACACACGACACTCCCAGGTCGGGAGATCTGCTGTGCAAGCTGCCTGATTGTAATTAGGCCTGTAATTATCTAGCTATGCTTCACTGGCCGTTTTAATGGAGTACTTGCTGTGATTTGACCGATCAACATTTTTCATTTCTTGTGCAACGCTCTTTTCAAAGCCTCAAATTATACACTCATCCCCACATGGTTTGTGCCCCTGACGCGAATCCCTACATCTGCACCGACTGCTTCATCAACATAAACAGCAAATTAGTCTGACTTCAGGTGACGACACCAGTTACGAGTTACACACTTACTACTGGACACGCTTAACACTTTTACATGTAACCAGTCTACTGACAGCTATGGCATTAGGAAGAGTATTTCGCAACCATGTAGCCTGGCAGAGTCAAGGAGCCACATACAATGACGAACGGCTGATCATCAAATTGTAAAACTGACCTGCTGCCACCAGGGGGCAACATTACCTTGTTTTTCTCACAGTTTTCTGCCACAGTTTTCAGGTGTGCAGAGAGGAATTTGAGGGTTTCGTAATGGTGCTCCGGTAGTTGCTGGAGCTGGAAGATATGTATGCATACTGTCATATTCCCAGCGACTGCAGAAAGACTTCATCCAACACCACCGCCACCCCTTCTACTCACCAGCCTCTTCAGCACTTTCAGTCTCTCAACTGCGTTTTCAGTCCTGTTAGCCTCGATAAAATCTGCATATTTCTCTGTTAAGAACAAAAGAAAACAAAGCAGTGTAGCTTTTAGCTTTGCAGTAAGACACTTATGACATTACTGAAATGGTAGTGAAGTTCCCCCCTTGTCCATTAGGTGGTGCTCCGTCTCCATTTCTGAATACGCTTGTGGTAGGACGATATTCCAGAAGGAAAACGTGGCCCAGAAACCTCGCAATGGCAAGATTTACATAATGTTTTCATCACGGGTACAGATAATTCTCACCGTTAGTAAATAGAGGTTCTGGAAGTTTCCGGAAGAACGATTTGAGTAAACTGCTGATGACGTTAAGGTCCCTCCATTTCTATGTGGGAAAGAGTGAGAATAAGAGGTGTCAAAGAGAAGGTGGCAATACTGGGCGGGGGGCGGGGTGGCAGGGGGGTGTCAACCACTCACGTCATCCTGGATGTCGATGTCGTCCAAGCCTTTGTTGTTCAGCTCCTCCTGCATGCTGGAGATGGCGGCGTTGTTGCCTGGTACGCGATAGATGCCCGTGTACTCCAGCCCTCGCTCCTCCACCAGCTTGCAGCACACCTCCACGATCAGGGGCACAAACTGCGGGACGGAGGATCATTAGGAAGCACGCGGTCGCGGCTCCCAGACTCGGAAGTTTAAAAGAAAAAAGAAAGAAACAAAGTAGCCGTACCGGGTTGGACTGAGCGGGGGGGCAGTCATCCAGCCGTACCCCAAATGTGACCCCCGCAGTGGGCTTCTTCTCGAAAGGCTTCTTCATCAGGCTGGGGATGCCCTTCCTCCAGGCACTCCTGTCCTTGGGGGGGCTGGAATCATCTAAAAGAGCACAGGGAGGCATAAAGACATCCAAGGCAGAAAGTCCCTCCAACAGACATCATTCATGAATGGTAATTACCAGAGATGGAGATTTCAGGTCCAGAAAGTAAAAATCCAAACCAGGATTTTGTTCCAACCAACCAGCTGGGTATCTGTGACCGGGACTCTTTATACTCAACTGGTTGGTTGAAACAAAATCCTGGTTTGGATTTTTACTTTCTGGACCTGAAATCTCCACCTCTGGTAATTACGCAAAGACAGCCGGCGTTTTGGGTGAGAATCTCGGCTTCCAATTCAAAGACTCGTGTATACTTGACACATTGTTTTTAAGGGCATTTCAGCTTGGCATGGTGACCCGACCATGGTACAGCGTGTGCTGGCATGTCGGCAATCCCCTACCTTTGTGCGGGGTCCTCCTCTCGGAGTCCTGTTTCGGGGAGAGCATGCTGCCAGCCCTGCTGTCCCCCTTCCCCCCCAGCAGTGTCTGTCTGATGCTGAGAGACTGGCGGCATGCTTTGGGGGAGGGCTCCGTCTTGCCGCTGGGGCAGCTGGGAGGCGCGCAGGCAAACGGATGGCATTGAAGCGGGGGCCCGAACACGGCCGACGGGCATGTGCCGAACGGTGCCAAATGGCTCTACTTACCTCATCATATTGTATTCCTTTATCTTCTTGCTGATGAGATCCCGGCTCGTAATGCCGGCACTCTACAGGAGGTAATAAAACTAGGGGTCACTGCAGCCATCCACAGACACCTCCCATAAACGTTTTAAGAAACTCCTGGGCCTTGACACCAATAACAAAAAAAAAAAAAACAACTAAGTCCTCCCTAGTTTAACCTCCTGGAAACAACATGGTTCTTTTATTGGCTCCACTCTCAGACCTGCCCACCTCTTCATCCAGACTCTGGTTCTCCTGGATGACGCGGATCCAGGACAGCATGTCCTCTCGGTCCTCCGCCTGGAAAAGGTACTCGCAGTCGGAGGTGGTGAGCCGCAGCACATTTTTGCGCTTGGTGTCACTGTAGGAGATGTCAATCAGACAGGCCTTGACGCTGATTGGCTGCTGCTCACTGTCACTCGCTGAAGATGCCTGGGCCAGCCCCTCCTTCCTGTCCTTGTAGAGGTAGAGGGAGTGGCCTCGCAGCACTGCATACATCTGCTTCCAGGTCCGGATGCCACTGCCCACTCGCTGCCATGGAAATAAAGAAATGGAGAGAATTGGAGAGAGACGAAATGAGGCAGAGTGACAGAGTAAAAGAAGACAGAGGAAGAGAAAAGGAGAGAGAATAATGAGTAGGGTGAGCCCAGACCAACAGGACAGGTGGTGAGAGCAGGGTTGGAATAAAATGGGTATAAAGACCCCAGCGTTCCTCTCAGAAAATGGTCAGGTTTTCCTTACGGGGAACAGCAGTCATGATCCAGCTGGCCTGCCTTGATATGCTCCTCATCCCTATTACAGGGAACAGCAGTCGTGATCCAGCTGGCCTGCCCTGATATGCTCCTCATCCCTATTACAGGGAACAGCAGTCGTGATCCAGCTGGCCTGCCCTCATATGCTCCTCATCCCTATTACAGGGAACAGCAGTCGTGATCCAGCTGGCCTGCCTTGATATGCGCCTCATCCCTAATTCTGGAGCTTCAGCTGCTCCCCACAACACGCTACCGCAACAGTCGCAGACGGCTGGTGGACCATTGTGCTCCACACTGGGTACCACACTTTGGTGGATCATACACGCTGGTGGATCCCAGGCCATCTGGCAGCCGGAAAATGTAACGGAATGGGATGGGATGATGAATTCCTATAGCTAACATTCACACTCACAGGAGTGTCAAGAGCTTGGGTGCTGGGGAGGGGGGCAGATTGATCAGTGTGTGTGGAAGAATCAGGGTACCTAAGGAATCGCCTATTCAACTGATGCATGAGATGAATGCAAGCCAACTTCCACAATGAGAGATCCAGTGGACGTCCCAGTTGCCCTTCGACATCTAGAGGAGCATGGTGTGAGAGGGCCAGGCCGCCTGACAGCAATGTGGTACCCCTTACCACTACTGCAGCTCCAAGTTCAGAATAGGAGCTCAAGGCCAAACTCACCATCTTCATTCCTACGCAAGAATTTCCAGTGAGGGCGGGGATGGATGCATCTGACAGAAGTCTAAGGTAAAGGGGGGCCCAGTTTCTCTCTGAGCGGTCATTTATCTTACTGCCAGAATGTCACCGTGGAGAGGACACACGGCGATCTATGAAGGACCCGCGTGCACCAGGACCTTCTGCCAAGGAACTGCCCCACTTAGGGAAGTTTAGAGAGACAGATTTGGGGGGGGTGCTCTGTGTAGGCCATCTACACACAGGAATCGTATTAGTCTGCTGTGCTACTAAGTGCGGACTGATTAAGACACCCGATGTATTGAAAAATAAAGCTGAACAAGCGACATGAAAGAAGGGACAAAATCCAGGAAAGAAACACCGATTCGTCCAGCCAAGGAACGAGACATAAAATGTGATTGCAAAGCACCAGTTGTAGTCAATCTTAATGCCCCCATCGCAGACAGGACAAGCAGAGCCCCAAATGCAAAGCCCACATCACAGACAGGAGACAAACATTTTAGAGTGGGAGTGCTCCTTTAAAAGTGGGAGTGATCACGTGAGAGTGTACCTTGCTCTTGTCCATTGTGAGCTGCCGGAAGTGCAGCCATCCCTCTTTGGAAGAATCGTTGAATATGTCCGAGGAAGAATCTCTCCTGGATCCGGAATCTTCCGAGGACTTGTACCCATCCAGAGCTCTAGCCTAAGGAACAGCAGCTTAGATACCCAGTTCGCAAGCGTGAACTGCTCAACAAAGGCCACATACAACCTTAGTTAACAAGTGTGAAGACAGTTTTGGTTGTTAATGCTGTCTACATGCTGCCCTTAACAGTGCCAGGCCCAGACTTAGTCTGTCACGAGGCTGACCTGTAAGATGTACCAGTTCAAAGCCCATCTGTGCCCTAAATACCAGTAGGCGAATGGAGGAGACAAGAGCACTACCTTTTTAAGACCTCTGAAGGCGGGAATGTGCTTGCTGGAGGACCGCCTGGTTGGCAGAGATAAAACCAGGAAGGTTAGGGTTCATAAGCCATGCCAAGGGGGACAAGAGGAGAGTTTGAGGAACAAGCAGCAGTTGCGGTGACTGGACACTTACGGACGCCCTTCTTCCCTGTAGTTGTCCAGACCCTCATCAAAGGACTTGGACCTCTCTGTTTTGCTGCCAGACTGCTCCTGGATGTTTCTGAGTGAATCTTTGGGGGGCAGAGAGAAAAAGGAGTGAGATCAACATTTCAGTTGCAACCATAGCAAGCTTCTTGGCAGTGGTGGGGGCCGCACCTTGATCGTGGGACAGCTGGCGCCGCATGAGCGGGGACGGGGTGGCTGGACTGGGCGAGGCTGACGGCGAGGGGCCGGAGATGGATATGACGGCAGAAGCGGGAATGTGTGCGGCGCCGTGGTCAGCAGTGGGGCTAGAGGGCTCATCTGGAAACACGCGACAGACGGGAGTCACACATCGTGAGGCACCACCTTGCAGAGAGGCACTGATAAACCACCAGGCTAAGAGCATGAGCACAGAACCAGGGTGTCAGTACAGGACAACACATCGATGTTGCATTACAAAAGGTTACCTCTGAAGACGGCATAAACTGGAAAACTAGGAAGAGTGCCTTACAGCTACATAAGGGTGGAGCTGTTAATCTACATTCTGATACTGGGACGCACAACAGACGACTAAGTGATTGGCTAAACAAACAAGCCCGCTGTCCCCCAGCCCGTTCAATAGACCGACTCGTCCCAGGCATCAGGTGATAGGTGGAGCCAAGTTGCCAGGAACGGGTCCAAAGTTCGCCTGCAAGTCAAGTGAAGTATCAGTACGTTGCCTGCATAAAAACTCAGGCAGCAACATTTCACCCTGTCCCAATTCAGGAACTCGAAAGAGGCCGTGAAAAACAGACTTTCCTATGACTTGGAGCGGCGAAAATTAAACGCATGACACGGTTAGAGACCAACTTACGGCAGCAACTAAACAAAGGTTTATAATGCAAACAGAAGGTCCCCCACTCACGAGGGGTCCCAGGGGCGCCATCAACGGGGACGGGTTTTTTTGGAAACGTCCCCTTTTCCAAGAGGAGGAAAAGTTCTGGGTTGCGTGTCCCGTTCAGAGGAGTACGAAACTGCCGCTGAGGTGGCTTGTGGCTATAATTAAAGTAGATGCCCTAGTTTCCCACCCCCCAACTGCACGTACTGGAAGGAGGTAGGAGTCCAGAAGAGCGCCACTGCAGTCTGCACACTCATCCAGTCGATACTGCAGGGGCTGGTGACCCACAGCACCTCTGCAGCTCTCCAGGGTCGACCAGGATGCCGTGACGGGGCTCTCTCCCTTGCACTACCTTGCACTTTCACCCAAAGTCAATCAATTTCTCTTACATATTCATCTTTACATGCTACTCTAGTGACTGAGGTGAAGTGCAATACTGAAAGGTACTACAGCAATGTCCCTTCTCCAGTTTGAACTAGCGTCGGCTGCTCAGACATTCAGCCAGAGAGCAGGATGAATTTCACACGCCCACGTCTCCGCCACACGGTCCAAAAAAACAAGAGCCGCCACAAGCGTCAGAATGCTTTACACCCTCGGAAACTGCCGCCTTCCTCTGGCTGCAAGTCCGACGGTCCCGAAGACCCAGATGCTTGACCTGAGGTATGTACGTTCATCCATAGCTTGCACCTGAGGAGATGAAAAACTGCCTCGACCTTCAAATTGGTTACTGGACCAAAAGCAGAGGGGGCAGGGGCAGAGAAATGTCCCCACAAGGACTGTCAGGGACTGGCCACAGACCCTGGAGTGCAGGAAAGAGCTCCAATGGTTCCAATCTGCCACTAGGTGCAGCTGGTAACCTCTAGGTGGCTCCGACTGAAATACTGCCAATTGGATACCAAGCAACAGCAACAGCTTCTTTCGTTAACCCACCACAGGTCATCAGAGATCTGGCATCTGCTGAAGAGGACATTATCAACTAGAACGGGCTTGAGGAAGCAGAGGGCCACATTCATTGCACAGCCCTTATTAGGGCGCATTCATCGCTCTGTCTCCAACATGTCACAGGTCACACTTTTCTATATGCTTGTGTCTCGTGACCCACGACGAAAGTATCTGGGGTCTACAAATGCTTCCAGGCCTTTCGGGGTTTTGAGTTGCATATAATCAAAAAAAAGAGAAAAAGGCGACAGAACAGTGCACAGAGTTTGTAGCCAACACCCTAAGCACAAGCTGAACGTCATCGCTCAAGGATGACAGCTGAATAAGTCACTGTACTATTTTTAACGCATTTCTTAAACACAGAATTATAGCGGAATCAAGGCCCCACTGGTTAATTATTGACTAACCATACACCTCGCAAATGATATGTAGGTGATCTTGAATCAAGTGATGAGATGTTACTAGTACTTAATCACTCTAAATCAATTGGTTACAGGCAATAAATTATTAAAAACATACAGTCTGATGTTAGCCAATAACAAAAGAAATTATTTGAAACTGAAATGATAAACTGTAAATGTACAAGAGCATTCCACTGTGGGGGGGGGGGGGGGCCTTAATGACTGAAATGGCCGACTGTG
>JABFEB020000079.1:5500454-5513233 GCA_019775895.2 Stomatorhinus ivindoensis
ATGAGCCCACCCCCCCAAGGAGAGCAGGTGGTCAAGTTAGTGCCCTTAGGCTCTAAGTCACAGACCCAGATAACTGGATTCCCACTGCTCGGTGCACTATGAATTATGAATGTGTTTCTTTGAGGTCTTAACTATGGTCCTCACATGCAGACTTAATTACTTGCATTAAAATAATCTAAGCATTCCTTATTAGAATGATACAATTTGGTCATAGTCAAGTAACGAAAGTATATCATACTTCACTAGTAACGTGAATTTATGTGTAAAGCAATGCTACATATGGACAAAAGATTATTTTGTCATAAGGTTTGGTTTTAATTTGATTCCTTGTGGGGTTATACTAAATCATACATTTAGCCCGTTGAACGCACCTAAATGAACACATCAAGCCAGCCCTCTGTCAAATGGTTTTGCGTGGGGTAGCCCAACCTGCCCCAGTAAATTTGGGTACACGGTGGCTGGTGACACCCATTGGGGCTTTTTAAAAACTGGTTACCCCTTGCCTGGCACTGTGGGTGCTCCAGATAAGGGATTATTTTCATATAGTGGCAAATCATTATTCATTTCTGAGTCCTTTTTCTTTCAAGTGTGTATTTGGGTTCCATTTAGGGACAGTGAGCTGAACGTGACCAAAGGTTTCGTAGACTCCCCAGGTGTTCAGAGTGGGGGGGGGGGGGGGGTAGATGATGGGGGGGGGGAGTATGGTAGATACAAAGGCCATTCTCAGTTACTCCACACAGAGTACAGAGGGCTGTCAGTTTTCAGGGCCACAAACGATTTCACTGCTGCTAAATTTAAAGGGGGGGTTAAGGGCAGGGCACATTGAATCAAAGCTGACACTGCATAATTCCTGCATCAGATCATGCCCTCAGGGGGAGAGGGGAAAAAATTTGAACACTGACAGCACTGTGTCCCTTTACTGGGTGCTTGGGGCAAGGCTGAACGCAAAAAGAGAGCACAAAAAAAATACATTTATTAACACAATCAGTATCAGTGCACCGACTGGTTTGGCTTTGCAAGATCATGGGGAAGATGGGATGAGATCTGTGTCCCGATCTGCTGACTGGCACAGGTCTACTGCAGCAGGCAAAACTATCCAAGGCAACACGGGTACAAGCCAGGAAAATGCAAAAGTCTAGTGAGAGTCTGGCTCTGGACACCAGGGGAAGGGGAGATTTGGCCTGGGGTCCATCGGAGCGGACACTGCTTCGCCCCGGCCCGTCTGCCCACCGGCCTGTCACCCCCATATGCCTGCCTATCCCTCCCTGGCTCGTTTTCAGCTCCAGTACATCTACATCACTTGAACAATGGGCGGACGTGCTCTGGAAAAGGACTGCTGGGGAACCCACCCAGAATTGTGCTTGGCTGACACAGATGAAGGATGTGGAGGAAGAACAGGGCAAGAGCATCCAGCAAGGAAGTCAACCTCGGACCACATCGGCATGGACAAGGCACTCACAAAGCCCACACCAGCTGCGTCTCACTCTAAGGAAGATGACACTCTGCTAATTAGTAACTCACATCTAATTAATTAGTCCCTGAGGCTCAGTCAATCAGACAGCAGTGGAAACAATGGAATTTGTAATTGCACGTTTCCAACAACGAGGAATTCCGTTCCATTTTGTCATCAAATCTACACTTTGAGCTACAAAACCTTGGTTATAAACCACATATCATAGTCCTGACACATAAACAGCCCTTAATTATAAACTACATCGGTGGGCCTTGTGTGGCAATGCTCATGGAGGACTATGACGCAGGCCGAGTCTTTAACACAAACAGGGTCGAGCCAGACTACTGGCCACAACAGCACAATCCAACCTTTCTTCATGCCCTGTCACAACAGACAGCAGGGAGCAATCCTTGACATCAGCCACTGAATAACAGTTCAAATTCCAAGCAGGTCATCTTTGCTCACATCAACCACAACTCCACAGGGAAGCAGGCCCAGAACCAGATCTGTGACTTAATTACAAACAGAAGTCCAAAGGCATGAACGACAGAGCAATAGACCAGCTTTCAAACGTCTACATCCTTTTCTGTTCCCTTAACATGATTGAACCAGCCAGGAGTGGGGTCAAGGAGTCCAAGCCCAGGTATATTAAAGAGGACTAACTTCAAATTCACATGATCCTGGCAAAAGAGGAACAAAAAGTTCTCCCCAAAACATTAACATAGGAGCACCCAGGAGCTGTACGCAGACAGGGCTTTTAGTTCAGTAGGGCATAAATAAAAATTTAACAAGCAGCTACCACAGTTCGACCACTTTCCCATCTAATATCCAATGACAGCAACGCCAAACCCAACAGAAACCTCAACATCATCCACCACAACAAGAGTCAGAGCAGCCGTAATTGCAACAGCAAAAATGTTGTCCACCACAATAACATCAAGTCAACCGTGATGACAAGCGAAACCTCATGTAGCACCTAGTGTACACATTATGGAACCACCGCAGAAAGATTAACCAAAAGCATCCAGCCAGGACTGTACTGGGGATTTTCCCATCATTTTTCCCTGGGAGGAGAGAAGCCTTATGCAAGTGATATCTTCAGTCACCAGAAGTAGGGAAAGGGGAAACTCTCCTCCTCTGGAGACTTAGGGGGGGATTTGTCTACTGATCCGGAATTACTGGGGTCCAACAGCAGCCGGAATGCACTTACGAATTTAAAGAAAAAGGCCACCCAACATCACAGAGAGCCCTCACAGATTTCCCAGCCACCCCAGGTGTTTTAGCATGGCCTGGCCACAACGTATATCTTCCACCTTTTATTCTTCATTTATTTGGCAGGGGCTTCTACACATAGCACGATAGCATGACACAGTCTTTTCCTGGGTCTCTGCTCTGTCACAAAACATTATTTGCTGAGTATGCAACTCGTACCCTTACCCACGTACACTTGGTAAAGTGATTCTGGGCAGTCTCTTATCTAGCAATCACGTTCCAAGGAACCTCAATCCTACAAATAAGTCTGCACTCATGGAATAGATCATAGATGCAAAATATACTGGATGATATATTGGTATTATCTAATATTCATTAAAAATAAAGATGTCAGCCTTGGGCCAATACTTAAACTTTATCGGTATTCAAAGCTGGCAGCCTGCCCAAGGTTGGTTCCTGCCTGCGCCCATTGTTCCCTGGATATGCTCCAGGCCCCCCACGACCCCAGTAGTGATTGAGCGGTTACGATAATGGATGGATGGATGAAAATTAGCAGCACACAAGAGTTTATGAAGCCTGTGGCCTGTTTATAATTCAATATTAAATCTGGCCAGCAGATCAATCTCTTGTTTTCAACAGGATAAAAAAACAGTGCAAGGCCATTCCTCAGTTATCAGTACTGATAATAATTTCCACTTCGGTGCACCACTACAATAGATGTTCTTAAAAAGGGAGGGAAAATGATACATATCAGTGGATCAAAACTGCACTGCATGTGCAGAAGTCCGACAGGCTAAAAATAGAGAGGAGAGAGAGAGACGGTCCCTTTTGGATGACAGGCGTTAAAACAGGATTTCGCCAGAAGGTACGGAACACACTGTGGCATGCTGAGCCAATGGGGGAATGGGCCCGTTTGTTCCACAGCAGATGCATTAACACTGCTGGTGGAAGGTTTCCCCCATGTCTGTCATAGCCTGGTCACTTGGAAGAGTCAAATTAATAAGACAGGAGGGTTTCAAATCACAAAAATGTCTATCTGAAAACAAGAATTCATATTCCAGACCAGGCATCCCTGCGTTCATGCAATATTGACCACATCAATATGGAGTTCCTGCCAGAACACCAAGAAGCTAGGAAGACCCAACACCATCAACAGCATCTGAACACAGACAAGCCATAACTTAATATGTGGCCAGACCTTAAGTAATGGTTCAGTTGCACACAGTCAGTCCGCTTCTCCACTGCATTTACAAATCAACCAGAACTAGGAGGAGATCCATCCATCTGCTTCTCTAACATAGGGCAGAAGGCTGGAGTACACACCAGACAGGAAGCCAGTCCATCACATGGCACATACACAAGCACTA
The DNA here is from genome assembly GCA_019775895.2 of Stomatorhinus ivindoensis. Lineage (NCBI taxonomy): Eukaryota > Metazoa > Chordata > Actinopteri > Osteoglossiformes > Mormyridae > Stomatorhinus > Stomatorhinus ivindoensis. The sequence continues at coordinate 5,504,487 of JABFEB020000079.1, forward strand.
TGGGGAATTTAGAGACTCCATTCCACAGTAGGACTGTGGACTGGTTTGTTTTTTCTGCCCCCCCCCCGCGAAAAAGTCACCTCATTACACCGGCAATGGGTGAGGCTGATGAGGGGAAGGGGGGGGTGAGGGGTGGGGTGACACAAAGCAGATCAGCCAGGTAAGACTGACCACACCCACACACAAGCATAAACATGAGGCAAGAGTTGAACCCATCGAGACAAAGAAAGATACGTATTAATATATAGACAGAGACACACGCACACACAGGTCGACAAGACGCAGGCCCCAGCTGCCAGCGCACCTCCACCCCACCTTCAGCAAGACGACTAATGACCAGCGGCAGCTGGGCCTTAATGACTCTGCACGGGGGGGGGGGGAGGATATGGACTGGTCCTTAAATCACCATGACAGCAGGGGGGGCCCACTAGGGTGACAGCTACCTCCCACGAGAGAGACGGGCCAACCGCAGTCTGTAGACCAGAGGAGCCCTCCACCACATTCTGTAATTTACCATTTCCCCCCCGAGCAGAAGATATGCATATTCATATAGTCACAGTACAGTTTGTGCCCCCCCCCCATACCCTGGTCTTGTTCCCTACAGACTCCTGACACTGCTGTGAAGCCTCCACAGAGGGGGCTGTCTCCCGCCTAGAGACGGGGGGGGGGGGGGGAGGTGATATTGGCCTCTGGGCACCATCAGCTGTCATGGAGCAAAATGCAAACTAACCCCAGATCCCTCCCGCCACAAGACACAAGCACCTTGACAGGGCAGCTGCCAGAACCCTGAAGGAATGATTCAGGAACACAGTGCAGGTAATCCAAGCCTCCGTCCCCCCCACCCCCAGTGACTTCCAGTCTATCAGACAGACTGAAGTGGCGTCACACACATTGCACACAAAGGTTCGCTCATTCTTAAACAAACACCCATCTGGTTTCCTTCCGGAAAACGTGTCCCACAGTCACCTCCGAATGTATGAGGCAATGCCAGTGGGGCCTGGCGCTTTGCTCTGGCATGAACCAGGACGTCAGTGGGCGCATGTTCCCCACACGGGTGCTTTCCACTTCTGTGCAAGAAGGAGTTTCACCTGCGAAGCCACTACGTGGGTGTCCTCAAAAGCGTCCCCGGGTTGTGGTCACAGCGAAAGCAGGTAATACAAGGCTAGACTACAAAGAAATATACTGTCTGCTAAGCTAGCCAATTCAGTGATTTAGAGTGATGCAGGAAATCCTTCCTCAACATCACCAGCCACAAGAAAGCACCGAGCTCTCTGAACATCGCCCCTCCCCAGACGCTAAAACTCCAGGGAGCAGAAAAACCAAAATGAGACACAGATGCGATAAACCGGACCGTGAAGCCGCTTGGCAGTCGGGCAATGACGGCTTGGACCCCAAAAACAAAAGCCCAAGTGAGTCTGGGAAAGGCGACAAGCGGCCATAGGGCACCTGGCTGGAGAGGGCAATACACACTGTTCAGGAGTGATTCTGAAGGAGGCAGGAGAGCGCAGCACACTTAGCTATAACCTGAACCAGTTGGGTATGCTTCAACGCTTCACTGCAGTCAGCGTTTTAAAACAAGCTACTTTTTATTACACAAACAAGACGGACGGGGTATAAACAGGGCAAATTATTGCAGCTGTTAGTGAAAAGCAGCCTTCACCAGGGTCTTGTGATGAGGGAAATTCTGCGATGTTCAGCAGTGAACTCGGTGAACTCCAAAAACACAAATCGACAGGCGTCTGGTCAAAGAAAACAGCCCTGTGCAATACACCCAGACATTAAAATAGCAAAAGTGAAGGAAGATTCGGCTATAAACGGAAGCCTGTCAGCTAGCTTTCAGCACTCATTCACGTGTTTGGAAAACGAAGGTCAAACTTCATTCATCCCATGCCGTAACACACACACACATACACACACAAACCTTCAGGCGGCAGCAGCCCCCGTGCTCACGCGACTCTCCCCCACCCCCTACCTCGCAGGCCGGAACAGCAGCATGCTTTCCACCGCTGTCCTCCTCTGGTGCTCCAGTCCGCCGTGTCGCCATGTTTCATTTCAGAGGAAATATCAGAATAATCCGGAGACGGTCCGAGTCCCGCATTGAGGGAAAATAAACAGCAGGGGGGACGGGGCGGCTCCTAATCCACTCCGTTTTCTCGCGTCATTTCTTCATTATTAAAACCGATCTGCATTTAAAAGCAAAACACAAACAGATTTTAATGAATAAATAATAATCCGTGACACCATTACGATATTACACTTGGCAGCAGAAGAAAGCGTGGGACGACGGTCATCCCAGATAAAGCAATCGGCAGCCAGTTACTAAAGTATAAAAACAAAAATAAAGTGAATTTAAAAGCACACAAAGGCGAGCAGTGCCATGCAGGAGCGCTGCGACTCTTTGTGCCAGGTGTCAAAGTGCGAAAGGTGTGAGTTTTCCTACTTGTCGGGCGTGGGGGGAAGCTCTGCGTTTAAGCTGTCAATGGAGCCATTTAATGGGAAACAAAACAAAAGAAAAAGGGAAAGGACGCGCGATTTAGGAAGTGCATGGCTAAACTGTATTTACAGTAACCAGCAAAGTGCCGAGGCGCCACTGGCCGTTTATAGACGTCTTTACATTGCAGTTTATTATGTTTAACGCGAAAACATCGCTGAATTAAAGGTCGAGACGCTGTTACAAAGTAACTTTGTTTGCTTGGTAAGCGGGGCTACTGAAATTTTAATAAGGGCCATTATGCGCCGTGACAGGCTGAGATAATAAACACCGCCCCAGCAGTGTGGCGTTAGCTGTGAGCTTTGCTGTTTTTACGGTAAAATGGTGTTAACATGGTACAAAACGGGAGCCGTAAAGTTGAAGATAAAAGGCAAACAGTGATCCGAGTTAAACGGCAAAAATGCAAGCGTTTCGGTGCGAGTCTAGGGGCGGAAAGCGAGCACCGTAGAAGCCGACCCGTATCAACATGTGAACTTGGCAAAACAAAGGGGATGGAGTCGGTGACGGCAGCGCCAGATTCGCCGAGACGCGGACACCCATCTGCCATGTTTCCGACAGCCAGGCCGGCCAGAAGAGCCGGGGGAAAGGGGAAGCCAGGAACGGCGGCTGCACTAAACTCTGTTCGCTTGTTTGGGCAGCTGTGGCTATCGATGGGGGGGGGGGCTGAGTGAACAACCGCCCCCCATCGACACAAAACTCCATGCGACTGCCGTGTATCCCCAACTTCTGGCGGAGACTGGCAGCCGGCCAGTCCCGAGCCCCCCTCCGCGTCACGGTCCGCTATTTCGGCTATACTACCCCCCTCCCATTCCCCGGTCGGACCAGGGACTTACCTGGGCGACCTGCTCATACACAACCAGCGTGGAAAAAAGGCAGAAAAGCCCCGCCGCTCGCCCCCATCCTAAGGCAGAAGAGCCCAGACCGAATGTGAGGGGAAATGGGACGTCCTGCGACGACATGAGTGTGAAGTGTCCCGCGGCAGGAGCCTCAGGACCAGCGCCGCGTCCACTACCTGTTTAAAAAAAGGCACATGGGTAGGACGCTGGTGTGTCCTCCCCACGCCTCCCAAAAATGGACGGAACCAACGTTACAGCAACATTGCCGGAGGTCCGAATTCACGCGTCTGTTTAAAATCCGAATTAGGCTAGAGGCACGTTGCGGTTCACCACATGCAGCCCAGCGTTACGACTGAGTCCCAACCAGTACTGACCGACTCAACCGCTCCCATCTCCGCGCACCGGGCTACCCCGCCCCGCGCAACGCTCGCCCAATCGTAGTTCGTCTTTCAAACGTTCCTCTAGATGTCGGCCAACCGGATGCGTTCTTACATAATGTGTTAGTCACACAAAGGTAAGTTAAAAAGAATATACTTTTGTTTGTTTTTTGAGGTTGGCTGCCTGTGTTTTCTATTGGGTGCGAAAAGCTACCGACTCGGTGTAATACATCCAGATAAAGAGAGTTACACCGACTTATTTTCAAAATGTTAGGAACGCATTACTAGGCAGCCTTGAGGCAGCTCGGGGGTTTCTTTGTAAGTATACTAATATTTTAAGTCTCATAATTTGAAGTATCTGCAAGTAATTATTGCCATCTAACGCTCTTTGAAAAATACTTGAAATGTTTGTATATATTGAAAGAGAACATTTATACAATCTTTATGCATAGTAAGTAAGTGAACTTTATTGTCATTCACACCATACAACAGTACACATCGGATGCATAGGTGAACGAAATTGCGTGTCCTCATGCTCAATGTTTATATAAACAACATACAAATATTACAACAAAATCTGTTTACAATATGTCATATTCGATTGTTCGAAGATTTGTTTTTTTTTTGTTTGTTTCGTTTATTCTCGCAAAACTATAATACGAATTAAAATGACAGAAGATATTAACGCAACATATGCGGGCTTTTCTGACGTCCATATACAATTGAACAGATTTTTTTTTTATTGTATGGTGCTTATTATATGTAGAATAAAACTTTTCTTCACGTTTTAACATTAATTTGGATAAAGTAGCATATACTGGGCCTGAACTGAAGCTGTCCGAAGTAGATCTCTGTCTCTCAGTTTGTAGATAATAAAAGTTCCCAGCTTGAGTGGAATTGCACTCCATTCCTCAGAATGATGTGCCTTGACCCAACCCTCCATTTTAATATTCTGAGAGGCCTCTCATAGGCCTCTGTTGTCCTTGCCAACAGTCACATACTTCACACACAGCATGACCCCAGCCCCCACTCTGGACTCCAAAACTCCTTCTTTGATCCCCCACCCCCGTCCCCCTTCTCCGCTAGGCACAGGAATGCAAAGCTCTCGTACGTCTGCTACCAAGCGTCGACCCACAGCGGCGGCGGCAAGCGGTGCCAGTCCTCCCTGCTTAGTGAGTGGCGACAGTCTGAGATCTACCCTCTGGTCATCACAGCAACAGACAGCTCAGGAGTGTGGTGCGGTGCCGAAGGTCGACGTGGGGCCACCAAGCATGGGTAATCCCTACACGGCCACATTTTGGTCATCGAGTAGGAGTTGGAGCATTAGCCACTAGTCAGCCTTCACTTACGAACAGTTCTCTCTTCCTCTTTAACATTGAACACATGCTGGTATTCTTCCACTGGGATTAATCGAGCAAAATAGCATATTTACCGGCCATTAAACTTCAGAATGTTGTTTAATGAACCATAATGGGAAGATTACCATCAGATTTTATCACCAACCGAATCGTGGCAGCTTCAGAACATATTTCTGCATCATAGTTTGTTTTAATAAATGTTACTGCCTTTTAAAAATAACCGGCTAACCACAATAAATCCTTGAGCTTTCAGCAAGTCCAGGAAAAGTCTAAAATGCAAATCTTTTCACCGTTGCCAGTAAACTCTGCACTTTTCAGTGGCGTTTCTTGCACTTAATGCAGCGTGCTTCCGTGCTGCGTTACAGCCTGGCGACAGTAACTCCTGTTTCCACAAAGAACTGAAACTTCACGTTTAAATCTGGAAACAGTGGGAGTTTGTTCCTCGCCTTTGGTTTGAGGTCTTTCTGAAGCCGTGTTTGCGCTCGCTTCAGACCTGAAAAGAAAGACATTTACAGTATATGAGGTCTATTTTCAAGCCAAACAAATAGGCCTTTCTTCCCTATCCCCCGCCCCCCCCCCATCTCCTCCCAACTCGAGAGCCACCTGTTGTTCAGATTCCAGAGCCATTGTTACCAGATCGTGGTGGTCAGGGCCCCAGACAATGCTTTCAGGCCTGGTCAGTTTCTCTTTTGGCTGTTTTCCTCTCCAGCCCCCATTGCAGTTCCTAGTTGAAGCTGGTGGTCACATTTGCCTTCGTCTGAATCTGGCCTGATTCGGAAGAATGAGGAATCATCCCTTCTGTGACCTCCCCGGCCATAGCGGTCAAAATACAAGGTGGTGACCTGTTCCTCTTCTCATATGGCGACGAGGCCTTTTTTTGGAAAATTTGCCCCTGGGATTTTGTGACCATCACCTTAAAGCACAGGTGAAGTTTTCTGGCGCATGTGAGCGAGAACCTCCCAAGAGGTGGGACCAGGACACACCAGCCACAGAAGCTGGGAAAGAGTTTGTTCAGGGTTTAGTACAAGGACATTCACTGCTACTTTTTTGCACGTTTTCCAGCCCCTGCTGCAGGTGAAGGCTTAATCATAAGCATATAAGTATAAAACAATTCAATTAATACCTCGGATCCATGTATAAAAACACACCTGTGTCAATACACCTTTTGGAAATCTCTGGAGATTTCCCTTGAGATGTGTAAATTGTAATAGTATTAAATCACAGAACTAATCATCCTGATTATCCTTGGATCTGATTCATCTTTTTGAGTTTACTTCGCTAGTATTCATTTGTGAGAAACGCTATGCACTGCAAGACGCAAACAGCCACGAGACGTACGGCGGCTGTCCTCTGAAAAGCTATCCAATACCGCGTTATGTGGCCGATGACTTCTGCAGTGCTTTTTTTTTCATTCGCTGAAATACCCGTCACGCACAGAATGGCTCCTGTGAGCCTCTGATACAGGCTGACGTTGCTTAAGTCTTTGGGAAGACTAGGTGTTACCGAGTCTCACTGAAGCCTCAGCCTGTCAGGCTCAAGTGAAGACTTCAGTCGTGATTCACGCCAGAGGCAGTCAGTCCATAGAGGTAGAGTTAATGAGTTCTCAAGGACAAGACCAGAAGAACTCATCGTCGACTTGAGGGAGAAGATGCGCCTCGCTCACTCCCATCCATATCAGCGGCGCCGCCGTGGAGAGGAACTCCAGCTTCAAACTTCACCGGAGACCTCTCTTGGCCCAACAACACCACAGCACTGACCAGGAAAGCACAGTAGAAGCTGTACATCCTGTACACACTAAGGAAATCAGCTTGGACCAGCAGCTACTAATATTTTTTTCATACCGTTTATCTATGGCTGCCCCTTGGGGACAGCTTGCTCTTCAAAGAGCAAGTTGAGGGAGGCATAAAATAATTTCCCCACGGGGATAAATAAAGCATTGATTATTATTATTATTATTATTGAAAGCATCTTAACCTATAACGTCGCCACCCGACTTGGTAGCTGCACTGCGACAGACAGAATTGCTCTGTAGCGAATCATCGTCGGTCGCACTATGCTGCCGTCCCTGCAAGACATCCATAACTCTTGTTGTCGTCGCAGAACCACAGCCATCCTAAGTGGCCCATCATACCCTGCACTCCATTTGTGCGCCACCCAGTGGAAGGTACAGGGCAGTCGAAGCCCACAATGCCAGGGTTAAGAACAGGCTTCTCAACCCCTCTGCACAGCTCCACTGTGTATGGCCTGATATATCCTTTTGTACCATGCATGTGTTTATGGACATTATCTACTTAATATTAAACGTTACATGTGTTGCCTTGAGTTTTTATTTGCACCATTTGAAAAGCTGCTATCCCAGTCTCCTCATACTGTACAATGACAATAATGAATTTAATCGCGAATCTAAATGAAACAGTACCTCCATTATTTTTGAGATAAAATTATAAAACAAGTAACTTTGAAATAACTCATCGCAAAAAATTTACTGTCATTTTAAAATACATTTTCTTACTTCTTTGGGGAAAAATCACTATTGTAAAATTGTAAAATGTATTATAATCTTACATCCTTTTTTTGGCAGCAGTTGCCCGATTCACATCCGCAAGAGCATGTGGAGGATTCGCAAAAGTGTCACCTTTTCTCAATCTGGCGGGAGAGATCAGAAAGTGGCCCTGGGAACACAGTGAGAGCCGGCCAGGAATTATGGCCAAATCCTTAAGAGAACGATTACCCTCCCAAAGGGAATGGCAAGATTGTTGTTTGTTAACCTCAATATTTAATTGAAGAATTTCCAGTTGATAAACCTTCACAATGGGCAGTCCTTCCATTGTTTCAATCCATCGTTTACCAGAGACTAAAAACAGACACCTCCAAATTCAGGATGTGAGAGTCTCCTAACACCTTTCTGTCCACGCGCATAGATGTACCACGTATCATGTCTTGTCGTACTGGTAGTGTCCTGAAAGCTAATTATATCTAAAATTATGAGCTATTTCCAGCATCCCCCACAGAAATAACTCATCAGCCTGGCAATAAAAATTCTGATAAGGAATGTGTGTCACTGAAACCATCTAAGGAGCAGGGATTTTAAAAGAATTCTACCTGACATTTAATTTCAAGACATTAGCCTTTCTAATAGCCCATAAGGTCAAAGGCCACCAAGCCAGCATTAGGTAAAGTCCAGGCAAACAGAAAATCCGTCTGCCCCTGAAAAGCACACAAACGGTGGCATTTTCTCCCTGAGCAGGCGGCTTGTATGCGTGGAATGTGCCTCGCAGGCAGAAGCTCGGCGGCGCGCTGGAGAGCGGCGTGTGACGTCTGGCTGGCCGGAAACGCAGAGGGAGTAAACTGAACCGGCCACCGCAACCGCCGCCGATCCGAGTCCCGCGCCAGCCAAGGTGACGTGATCCCACGCCCGTCTCCTTTACGTTTGCGCAGAGATGACATCATCCAGGCCAACACACCTTCAGCTATGTTTATTAGCACGAACATGTCACTGTAGCACAGAAAAACCAAACCATTTAGACATTTAGCAGCCTGAACATTATAAGCAAGTAAAATCAAATACTGTATAATCCCCATCACAGTAACTTAGGTTATTGAGCTTTGACACAGTGAGAGACTGTTTGCGACGGAGGGCTGTGCCATCCCCATTCCGCCCCCCCCCCCCCCAATTCAAAGAAAA
>JABFEB020000079.1:5513333-5537065 GCA_019775895.2 Stomatorhinus ivindoensis
GCCATCCCCATTCCCCCCCCCCCCCCCCAATTCAAAGAAAAGTCAGCTTTACCAGCATCAGTGCCAAACTGCATGAAATCCCCTTTGCCAGGGTGTAAAAAAAGAAACCTGTGGCATCTGCCTAAAAAATTCTATAAAAAAGTACAAAATATTCCGAGCTGTTCGTGTGGTTTCCGGTTAAGGCATTAATACTTGATTGAAGCTTTTTAAATGAGCTTTTACATGTAGTAACTTATTATTATTATTATTATTGTTGTGTACTGTGTACTTTAACCTATTTGAAGTACATTTACTTGTCTACACTATCTGCACTTTGTCATATTTTGCACTGCAGGATTGCCTGCTCTCTACCGAACTTGCTGCTGTATGCAAAAGAATCCCCAATCCATCTCAACTTATGTTAGTATTAAACAGTTTGTGTTAGAAAATGTTCCTGCAAAAGCAGACCAACCAAGGCTCATAAAATTCTGGAATGTAGCGAAACTAAAAACCAAATGCAAGACATATTTAAAACATCGCTAAAACCATAACCAGTCCGTGGCATTCGTTAAAGTTTCCCTCCTAAAGCTGGACGCAATCCGACAAAAGCGTGCGGGTAAGTTGCACATTTGCGTTAACTGTGAATGGCTGCGTGCGTATCATCCTTGCTGGTAACGGCCGAGTCCTCCCGTGGTTTCCGTCGGCCTCGCGTGGAGCGTAGAAAGCAGAGGACGTGGAGTAGCAGAGCACAGGGGAAGGCGCTTAGTGTCCGGCGTTTAGTCGTAACAGTGGAATTGTTGACAAGGGCTACTGGGAAGGCACGAGATTCAGATCTTGTATTTTTTCTTTCCAGTGTCACTGATTAAGCATATGTGCTGGAAGCAGAAGGGTACAGCTGGTCAAAATCTGCAGTTCAGAAGCACTGATCGACAAGCAAGTCAAAGTTCAGTGGGACCTCACACCGCACACGTGTCCTGCTTTTTAAAAAGATGTTTTCAGGGCCGGATCTAGGCAAAGGTAGATTTTTGGGATATTTATACAGAATCTCCCTGGGTTATGATGGTGCGTCTATTACGATATTTTGATTTTACGATGGGTAAATGTTTTTCACTTTCAATACATTATTCAATAAATTACATGATATGTAATTTACACTGACATTCATTTTACATTAACATTTTTTTTATAAATGAAGCTTTGTGTTAATGATCTCAACCTAACTGTAGGCTAACGTAAGTGTTCTAAGCATTTTTAAGGTAGGCTAGGCCAGGCTATAATGTTTGTTAGGTTAGGTGTGCTGTATTGAAATGCATTTTTGTGTTACGATATTTTCACCTTAGGATAGGTTTGTCAGAACGTAACCCCGTCGTAACCTAGGGAGAGGCTGTAAATTCTAAATAGGAATAATTACACAAAATGAAAAATCATAAAAAACGTTAATTAAAATATTTATGCGCAGGCAGAAACACAGCCGGCTGTAGCTAAAGACAGAACAGGCAGTTGCTCAGGGCCCTGAATTATGTGAAAATATTATTGGTTTTCTTGGTAAGGGGGCCTAAAGCTTTGCCTTGGTCCCATGGCTGCTGTTCTGAACTGCAACAGACACAGTGAGACAAAGGGCGTAAAGGTGTGTTGCTCCGTAGCAGACACAGCGCAGCCTTTGTCTTCAGACTGCTCAAAGATAGCCCTCACTTCACTGACAATGAGTCGGGAAACTTACACTGAGGTCCCGGAAATACTCGTTGTAGTCCAGCGCGTAGCCAACCACGAAGCGGTTAGGGATCTCGAATCCAACATCTCGCAGCACATGGAGAAAGAAAAATGCCAGTGGTTTTCCAGAGCGAATAAGAATTAACACTCCATGCTGACAAGTTGCAAACAAGCAACAGATCTCAGTATCAAGGACCAGCACTATGGTGTTAATGATGTGAAGCGTAACAATGACACTACAGAGCCAATCATATCGGCCGGGCACGTTCCTGAAGAGTTTCTTGGAGTTTGATATATATTTTTTACAGCCTCTAGGTTAAGCTTGAGCAGAATTAAGGAAACATGGCGTACCACAGTTGGGCATTTTTCTCAGAATTGTTTCATTAAGATTTCAGAATTCTGGAATAGTGTTGCTTTTGAAGATACCATCAAAACACCCTGCACTGCAGCAAAGTGTCTGGACGGTATGAGGGTATGAAAAACTAAGTACCGCTCATGCCTACTATGGGGCAACTACTCGTTGTGAGCTGTGATTGGCTGCAGAGGTGGAAGGAGGAAGGAGCAGGCACATACAGTCAGGGAGGGTCTCCATTCCGCTGGGGATCCTCTTCACCAGCAAACTGGAACGGGAACGAGAAACATAAGGGGCGTCAGCACCATCCTGGTGCCCATCTCCACACCTGCTGGTTGGACCTGAGGGTGTGCCATGGGGAACATGGAGCCTGACTCACCCAGTCACCTTCACCATCTTGGGCTGGAAGACCTCAATGTGCTTCAGGAGAGCCTTCATGGTCTTGCCTGTGTCAACTATACCCTGTCGGACAGCAGCAAAGACCTGAAACTGGGTCTGGCCCAACGAAAACATCTAAATAGCATCCAGATAATCAATGGGTTTTTGCTCCTATTTTGGTTAAAGACAGAATTACACAGACCATACTGAAGAATGACACGTCTCTGTAGACACTCCAGAATTTCAGAGGCACCTAACAAATAAGTTTTCTAAAATACCTACAATGAGAGTATATTTCTTGCCATCTGTCTGCACCAATGACTCCATCTTATCAATAATACAGTTAAAAATGTTGACCTACTTCTAATCTCCCCAGTTAACTTGCAGTCATGTGAATCAAAGTGACAGACAATGTATTAAAAGTCAGCGGAGCAATTATCCTTAATTATCGAGCACGGTTAAAAATGCTTAATAACAGACTAACTTTTTTCAGATAAACACGGCTAAGAGGAAATGGGCTTTTTTTTTTAAAAGTGATTAAAGCCGCCGCACTCAAGCAAAGAAGCATGACTTGGCACGGACGTGCGGGAGCGATACCGCTGACTCACCTCCACGATGAGGATGTTCTTCATTGCATGTGAAAACAGGAGGGAAAAGTCACACTGATTAGGAATGAAGCTGCAACTCGTCCAGGTTCATCACGCTGCAAAGACGAGAGTCTCCCAGACCTCGGGTCACGTGGTTTGGGATCATTCTCATCGTCGCTCCATTTAGTTGGTGGTTGGCTGGAGCCCCACTCATAGCTCCCCTCTGTCCCACCTGCTCTCTCTCACACACATATACACATACACACACAATGGCGGTGTTTACCACCACTTAAACCATGCATTTGTGTGGAGCCCCCTGTTGGTCACAAATAGTCACTACACTGAATGTTACATAAACATATTTATTTAGGAGATGCTTTCGCAGCACGTTCTGCTGACCACTTAGCTAGCTACAGTCTTCCAGCTCTACTCACTGGTTATTTATTTAGTTTTTTTTTTAACATCTGGTTGGGGGAGAGAGGGGGCCCCAAGGTGACTTTTTGAGTGGGTCCCCAGAAACAACAGACCCGCCCTGTGTGTTCCGCACTGGTGCTTAGCAGGACTTAATGGTGCACCACAGTGTTCAGACACCTTCATAAATGAATCTGCCAGCCACTGGGGGTCCGCTGCAACTGGGACACTCGCTGGTGAGTCCCGGTGCATAAGGACCAGCCGACTGCCTGTAAGGTTCCATTCCTCACCACGTCGTTGTGCCTCACTGCGAAATGTGTCATGATAATGAAACTGGGGTATCAAAGTGACTCACAGGTGTCTGCTGAAGTGCAAGACGCATATATCGTCAAAGTTTAACATACTTTGTTTTCCTCTCTATATCATTGGCTTCGGAGTGTAAAATGTGAGGTGAGGAGGACTTGAAGGAGAGAATGTGCAGTCAAATCCCTGCACTGAGGACTGAATTTATTGTTTCTCTGCTAATAGTCAACATAACAGAGATGCAACATCTAATCATACGACGGCCGAGGAACAGAACCCAGAACACAGGACCTTCCAAAACATGTGCAGGGATTCCACCCAGACCACCGTTAAGGGTGCCTGCACAAGGTTACAGGTTTCCAAAGGGGATTTGAGCCTACGAGCTCCCAGGTTTGACATGGAATGTGAGTAAAGGTATGTTCTTCGCTCCAGCATTATCAGGCCACTGGTAAGTCCAGGGGTGCCAGATGATCATGGTTTCCCCAGCAGACTCAGGGCGCTCAAACTGGGCGGATGTCCACAGTGACATTTCCAGGCACGGTATGGGTAGGTCCCCGCTGGCCTGGAATCTTGTGCGGTGATTCAAAGCCACAAGGCGCTGTGACTGTTTAACAATGACTCACTCAGCCGAAAAGTAAATTGCAACAAACACGCTGATAGTTCAGAACATGAAGTTACAGGCGACTAAAGTTTACTCAGCCAAGCCTCTGAACTGACTTAAATCCCTGAGTCACTCCCACCTCCCTGCTGCGACACCCCCACCCCCATGCTCATCTGTTATCTTACCCCCACGCCTCCCTCCCTCGGTGGTTAACAGACATGGTAGCAAAAGCAGCGACTCCTCAATCTCTGAATCCTAGCGACTCCCATTTAGGGACGTTGAGATGCCACGCTGGTGGCATTCCGGTGGCCTGCCCCATGACCGCTGACCTCATCGTTGTCAACCTTCAGCAGCCCAATCATCAGACTTCGAAATAAATGGCAAAGTTTAGGGCAGGATGTCATTCAATAGATCCTGGTGCAAAGTGCCACTAATTACTGATTAGATTTACACTCAGATAAACAACCTGTACCTACGAACAGAGAATCAGATGGCTGATTCGATACATCACACTGGCGGGGTGGATAGATTCGTTTACTGACAAAAAAACCTCAGAGCAGGCAATATGCATGACCTACGAGCTTATGAATGTTCCTGGGATCATGTCTACAGAGGACAGTGTCATAAACAGAAAAGATCCAGTCAGTGTCATTCTGGTGGGCAAAAACATCTAGTTGATCAGGGTGGTCGAAGGTGAAGGACCACACACGCCAAAGCCATCCATACCTTAAAAAATTCAATTCTCTAGGCCAGTGTCTACCAACCTAGGAACCCTTAGACAGTACATTTTTGCTCCCTCCCAGCTCCCTGTACCGGGTATTCGGTGTCCTTGATTGGCTGGGATCTGGAATGGAGCAAAAATATGGATTGTCAGGGGCTCCCCGAGGACTGCGTTGGGAAACACTTCTCCAGGCCAAAGCAAATCCTACCCTGCAGTAATGAAGTGTCACTGAGTGTAATCTGCGCTTGGATCAGGCATTGCATAAAAAACTGCCCTCTGGTGGTCATAGAAAATCCAACAAGAACAAAGCTTTAATTGTGCTGCAGGACAACACACAGGACCTGCTGCAAATGCCGATATTTGTATGAAAACACAGCTGGGGAGAAGCCTACTTCTGGGCTGTGGCCTCTTTGAACACGTGAATCTTCAGCTTCACTGTGTCACACTGAAAAACTCTCCCGTCACACCAACTCTTTCCTTCGCCCGCTGTTGTAATCTTCTCGTTTATAAGAAAACCTTCTTCAGCTTCAATTTCATTATTCCATCTTAAGGCATTTTTGCTATTTAGGCCAGTAGTACATGACCTGATTGAAGCAGAACAATGGTGTAATTAAAAATAAATAAATAAAAAGAGGGACAAATACTAAGTCACACCACGGAACCTTTCCTTGCTGAATATTGAGATTGCAGGCTTTGCCCACCCAGGTTACGCAAAGAGGCCCTGGGTTTAGAATTGCTGCAGCCAGGACCTGCTGTTGTACCCCTGAGCCTGTGTGAGGCGTCCCAGTGAAGCATCCCTCGGCTGTTTGCGTGGGCGAGGACGTACCTTCCCGCGTAACGTAGAAAGATCTTCTGCTCCCACAATGTGAAGGTCCTCTGTGGAATGATCGTTCTGAAACAGGAGAAGTCGTACAATGATGCTCACATCACCTTACCAGGCTCCATTCCACGAAGCTGAAAGCGTATGAGTGTGTCTCTGTTTGTTGGAGCCACCCAGTATGGGTGAACCACATTCCTTAGGCCCGCCACATTCTCCACAATGACCGTCTTGTGCTCACATTACTGAATATACTTCAGGGGCAGGTAGATGGGGGACCTCTCTCTAATCCTCATACCGTTCAAGATGCCCTCCAGGCAGTCACATGACTCCCATGCCTCTCCCCCATCGTCACATGACCTTCCAGCGCCTGACAGTGTGGCGACCTTGTGACCGCCACATCACCAAAATATAATGACGGTGATTCACTTTCAAAATGGTTTTTCCAAGCACTCAAGCAGCCGTAAATGCATGAGGCAAAGACAAAGGTTGACTCTTGCTCTGCATGTGGGAACATTCAAGCAGAACTTCACAAAAACACGAATGCATCCATCCATCCACTCATCTCGCTCTGGGTCACTTACAATTATGCGTTCAGTATTTTTTTCGTTCCTCGGGGGAATGAATCAGAACTGATTTGCCTACATAAGACCTCAATCATGCAATTTGCATAATAAAACCTCACCAGATAAACAGACTAACAAGATCAACAAAGTCTTTCGCTTCCTGGGAAACAACCAAACGAGCTACTCGTACCCTCATTTCAGCCGCACCCTGCACCAAGCACTCGACCAAACATCAGAGCGACACGTTTCCTCAGGCCTGCTTTCGCTCCAACAGGCAGAAACATAAGCTGCAGACAGCTCATCAACGACTGGCAGGTACCTGCGTAATACTAAGGGAATACCCGTTAGGCCTGCCTCTGTTTTGCTATACCAATGTCGCCCCCTGCTGACAGAAATCAGAAATGCAAAACAAGATGTAGCGACAAAAATGGGGAATTTGTTTCTACGGACAACATCACTGCATCCTGTGAGATCCAAGCGAAGTGTCCGTCTCTCTTGAAACTTCGCACATGCTCCAGCTCCCAAACAAGATGGCAGAGAAAGGTGATTCCCAGTCACGTCATGTCCTCGGGACGCAGGAAAGCTGTCGTCTGCAGCCCTGTAGGTAACATGCCGCAGGGGACACGACCCACTCAGGGGCAGGGGGGAGGATCTGCGGTCCTAGCTGCGTCTCTTCGGCCCGAAGCGTGTGGAGACCTTTCACGTTACAGCAGGCCTGGTTAGCAGCCAATATGGAAGGCATGAGAACCGGCAAATTCACTCAAACCACGGCGGGAGAAGCTGACAAGAGCCAGTTTTTATTACACACAGTTCTTTTCCTGCTTCTGTTCACATGTTCAAACACGCAGCAAGAACAGCATTCTTAGCTCTAAAGAGGAATCGCAATACCATTATTAAACAGTATCCAACCTCTATTTACAATGACATGAAGAGTAATCCGATCACCAACGTATTTTCTCAGGAACAACGAGAGCCATTTACACAAAGTGCAGCTTAATAAAAGACCCAAATTTATTTGGCGATCTTGATTTGAAAGGTATCTGGTCCTCCCCTCGAGGTGTAACAGCAGGTTGGGAGATGAACATGGAACATGAAAAAGTGAACTGCAACAAAGTATGATCTGACAAAACATAATCTCCTAAAATGTTAGGCTCAAATTATGGTGTAGTTTTGAAATACAACCCCAGAAAGATTGCAGAACAAACTTCCTTCCAGGTAAATGCTACTGATCTGACACAGTAGCACACATGAACATTCCTGTGCAGCTCACCTTGTGTTCTTCCTGCAGCAAATGTTTTTGTGTCCATACAAACTCTGTGTTTTGCCCAAAGATTGTGTGTGTGTGTCTGCGTGTGTGCTTGTGCTCTTTGCGTGTGTGTGTGTGTGTGTGTGTGTGTGTGCTTGTGCTCTTTGTGTGTCTGCGTGTGTGCTTGTGCTCTTTGCGTGTGTGTGTGTGTGTGCTTGTGCTCTTTGTGTGTCTGCGTGTGTGCTTGTGCTCTTTGTGTGTGTCTGTGTGTGCTTGTGTGTGAGCTTGTGCTCTTTGTGTGTGTGTGTCTGTGTGTGTGCTTGTGCTCTTTGTGTGTGTGTGTGTGTGTGTTTGTGTGTGTCCTCACCAGGTAGCTGTGCAGACGGATGAAAGCCACCCTCATAGGCAGGGTTTTCTCAGAGGTGCGGTTTAGGGCCTTGATGAACTCCACCAGGTCCGAGCAGTACTGGTAGCCTCCCTTGAGGACGCAGAGCAGTACGATGTCATGGTCACCCAGGTCGTCCATTATGGCGCATGCCAGGCGCTCTATCCTGCACACAATGTGGCAATGACCACCCATGCGTAACCTGAGAGTGCACAGATCTTACAGCTTAATAACCCACTAAGAACATTTTACTGTTTTCCATAATTATCCAAAGGAGGTTTCTAGGTATTGACATTAAGAGAATCCCAAGTTAATTCATTTCTCTGTTCAAATATTTCTATTGCTGTGTATAAGACCTGTCCATGATGATGCCGTGAGGAATGTAGACACATTCCAGATCCTCAGGAGAGTAATGCTCTGGATAGGAGAACAGTTGCAGGGGATAACCTGGCCAGTCATCTGGGATCTAGAAATAAACCAGCAATGTTGGTATACTGAGCTGTAACAGGATAATTATATCTATTTTTCCACACATCTTACTTAAATTATTTCATAGATTTCATTTATGTTCGGTTGTAAATTCATTTATTTAATTTATTTTTGCCCTCTTGTAAATTAACGTTGTATGACGATAGTAAAGTCTTACGTGGGTAGTTGGTACGCTGGCTGATGTTATACGTGTAGAAAGTTTTAAATGACTGCCCGAAGTATTATTACTTGGTTTTACATTTTATTTCGGCATTTTGATTATACGACTCCAGGCGATGTAAGCGTTTTACTCTAAATGTTGCTTCAGTGCTTAATGCATCTCCTTTGTATGCGTATCACTAATGCGTTTCACTTTTCCCGAATGCCATTAGCTGTGAAACAATTTAGAGAAAAACATCGTCCTGCTACGCAAAACATCGGATTTTAGCAATAATTCGCATTATAATCACCACGGTCCGGTTATTCGGAGCTTCAGCGCACGTTCTGCAACATCGGCATCAAATCGAAAGCAGTTTACCACGATGCCTCCGCTTTTTCCCACAAGTTGCGAAGCACCTCCGTCTGCCATGTTGGGATCCCGCGATTCCCAGCGAGTCCGGATAGGAGGATTCGCAGGGTAGGAGGGGCGTAAAACCGCCGGAAAGCGCTGAAAAGCCGCATCGCAGGAACCCAAACGTGACCATTAGGGGGAATAGTATTTGACATGACGGGCGTACAGTAAATATAATGGAGTTGCCTAGGGCCAGTTGCGGTTATCTATCTAGCATTGTTTTGAATGAGGGGTACATTTTTATATAGAACTTTACAGAACCAATGGGAAGCCACTTCAACCACCACCACTGTGTAGCACCTACATGGATGATGTGACAGCAGCCATTCTGCACCAGTACACTCACCTCACCATAGCTAAGGTGGTGAATGGGGCAGGGCAGAATTCCCCAGTTAGATATAGGTGGTGATTAGGAGGCCAGATCTGATAGGGCCACAGTGGGCAGTTTTGGCCAATGGCATGAGGGTACCACCCCTACTGTTTCAAAAGCTGCCCAGGGGTCTTTTATGACCCAAGAAGGTCAGGACCTCAGGTTTACATCTCATCTAAAGAACAGCACCATTTTTCATGCACAGTACACCCATCAACGCACTGGGGTCCACACTGACCCCAGAATCGGCTAACCTGTTGGCCACAGCAACACCTTTTCCAGCAGCAACCCAGCCTTCCTAGTTGGTCACCCATCCACGTATTACCCTGGCCCAAACCCACTTAGTTTGAGATAAATATGAACTGAAGATGGTACAGTGGCTGTTGCATGCATCTGTGAACTCACAAATATGTCCTGGTGATATCTCAGTGCAAGTCTATGGCGGATCAGGCCACTACTGCTTTACAGTTAATGGTGGACATACTGCCATTACATTAGACTGGGGTTTGAGTATTTTACTCTAACAGGCTAGTTGGTTAAAGCAATGGGTTCAGGAAACAAATCAATTATCCAAGTAGACTGAAATCTGCGCATGTCTGAAGAATCGTTCTTGGTTTATAAAATACATTTCAGATCAGACTTGTTTATGGCATTGATGTAGTTGTCAGCCCCTGCTATGCACAGTGTTGTGTGATTTCCAGCATTATGGGCTGTTAAACATGAACCATACATTATGTAAGAGGATTGCTGTCAAATCAGCGATCTAATAAATCTTACAGAACTGTGCGTTTGAAGTGTTCATTCAAATAATATATTAGGTATACTTTTAGGTTACTAGGTATACTTTTAGGTTACTAGGTATACTTATGGGTTATTAGGTATACGTTTACGTTATTAGGTATATTTTTTATGTTATCAGAGTCCAAAGCAAACAATAGTCTTAAAGCTCCCGTAAAACTTTTGTTAGCCCTGGTACAAGTCCGTCGATTTTGACACTTCAAGTTAAATATACGATTTGACCTCCTGCAAGCTCAGCTTAAAGGAAACAGGAGTCACAGCCCTTGTTTTCTGACAGCTCAACTGACGCTGCTCTGGTCCACATTTTAATGAAATCGCTGTAACTGCTCCAGTAGTGACATTTAAACAGTTTGGCAACACAGGAGCAGAAAGAGAAAGCATCTTGGCTGGACACTGCCTTATATTTCAGCACTGCAGGGAAACTAATTAAACTGTCAGAGCAGAGCAGCCTCAGAGCGGGCTGTCAGCTGGGGGGGGGCAGGGGGGGAGCTCAAAGCGACATTTGTTTCCCAGCTTTGTTGTGGTGTAGTGCGGCCATCCCATCAATCCTACTTGTCAACAACTGTCTGTTCTTGATTGCTCTGCTTTTGGGCTCCAGAAAGTGTGCTGCGGCATGTGTGTGTGCACGTGTGTGCGCGTGTGTGTATGTGTTCGCGTTCCTGACCAGGTCATGGAGGAAGCGCCGTCCAGGCAGTTTGTGTGAATGGATACCTGATGATCAGAGAGGACTCAGGGTGGCGATCGGAGCAGCTGAGCATCCTCACCTTAAACACTGATCCTGGCGATGAGTCCATCCATGAAGACGGACCATCTATCTAAACACAAAGGTTCCCACACATATTATATTGAAATATATCATTCCTTGCTGAGGTGGTGCCCTAAGTGAGCATCACTGCTAGTGCCCCCTGTCTGAGGCAAAGTGAAATTGATTGGCAAGTCAGGACCCCCTCAGACGTTGGTGTCCATTAAGTGCCTGGCACTGATACGTACTGAAACATATCAGTAATCTATTACAATAAGCAAAACTCCGCAAATTTCTGTATATATACCTCCCTACTCATCCCTTTGCTGTGTGCATGGGTACTAGGAATTTTCCTGATGTCCTAACATAAAGTATCCCTTTATAAAATACTCATATTGTATTGCCCCCTAACACATCTCACCGGCCCTGTTATGATAGAGATGCTGCAGAATACCCGCTCCAAAAGGTGTGACTACGTCCTTTGACAACATGACATAGAACCTTCCTAACAAACATGTGCAGTTTCTCAGCAGTAATATAATATCACAGCTGCCTACACGGGTTTACTTATTGATAGGACCCCACCTAGAATATTGTAATATAGTTACATTACCTTAAAAAGGACATTGCTGCCTTAGAAAGGGTGCAATGTAGGGCTAGAAGAATGATTCCTGGTCTTAGAGGAATGTCTTATGAGGAGAGGTTAGCTGAGCTGAATCTGTTCAGCCTTGAGCAAAGGAGACTAAGGGGGGACATGATCCAGGTATATAAGATTCTAACAGGTCTGGATGCTGTTCAGCCAAATAGTTACTTTAATATAAGTTCAGATACTGGAACTCGTGGCCATAAGTGCAAATTAGCAGGAGAACATTTTAAACTGGATTTGAGAAAGCACTTCTTTATACAGTGTGTAGTTACAGTATGGAATAGTCTTCCTGTTACTGTAGTGCAAGTCAAAACCTTAGGTTCCTTTAAATCAGAGCTATACATAAAATTTTAATAACTCTGAGCTGTGAGTTGAATTCTCCCCAAATTAATTTGATGGGCCAAATGGCCTCCTCTCGTGTGTAAATTTCTTATGTTCTTGTACCTCAGAGTCAAACAAGTATCCCTGCCACACTGAGTCAGTCCTTATAGGACTATGTGTATAACTTGCTTCATCGTCTTTGCTGTCATTCCAGACGCAGTCAGCATTTTCTATAGTCACAGAGGAGTTTCCCAAGAGTCAATCCACGGACAGGAATCAAGCGCATTCACATTTGTGAAACTATCAGTGAGTAGCACTAGCACCTTGAACGGGGGGGGGGGTAATACTCTGGATGTTCCCTGTTATCGCTGTTCTTATAGGAAAAAGTAACTTTTCGCCTTCACCGCGCTGCCCATTCAAACAGAGCGTGAGTCAGCGGTCCTGGATGTGGATGTGAACTCGTCTGCTACAGGCAAAGCTGAACAGTCACGATCTCACATAAATGATTTACCTGCAGTCGCCGCTGAACGCAGGGGGGGGGGGGTTACACGACAATCAACCACGCTCTTCTACCACCTACCTGTGTCACCCCTGCACGCCTCACTGCTGACTAATATCGGCGTCATATGGGTACCACACCAATTAACCATTTTCTTTCTGCATAAATACATTTGTGTTATATAGGCAATCATTACCGCATAAAAGAAATATATTCACAATAAAATAAAAGTACAGACTACCCCATCTAATAATTTTCCCGAAATCCGACGCTTTTAATCTCCCATTTGCAGTTACTGGTTATCTAATTTGGATCGTGGTGATGCAGATTCTGTCTGCGCATCCATGGGTGCAAACCCACACGAAAGGGAATTTAATAGCCGAGAATGAATATGTGATGTAGCAGGAAATCTGATGATCACGACGGGAACAGGGGCGCCTATCAGGAGACTCGAACCCACCGCTTTGGGGGTAGAACCAGCGGCACATCTCGCCATCCCGAAGCAACGCCCATTGGTAAAAAAAAATCCTTCTCGGTAAGCTTTGATTCAGCACACGATAGTTCCTTCCTCGTTTTTCCAAACGTTATTCCGCGGTGATTTAATGAAGAAATAAGCATTTATGACTTGAGAATACTTCAGGAATCTCGTAAGATAAGTAGACGGCATTTAAGGGGCAAGTGGTTTCTGGTATCCCTCAGTTACAGACAGAAGAGGGCGGTGTGTGAGTGTGTACGTTCATTTTTTATTTATTTCCCCCCCCCCCACCATTTTATTATTTATTTATTATATATTTTTTTACGAAAGTGTTGGAGTCACGACAACGCGCACCCAGTGATGGGGATATTTTTCTCTTTCCGCTCAGCCTGCGTACACCCAGACATATCAGTGTCAAGACAGCTCCGAAAAAACGACGCCGTCGACTTGGCAGTGTGGAAGAAACGGAGATGGACTGAATGAGAACAGCGACGGTCGGACATGCATGTAAGCTGGGGCTGGGATCTCTGATGAGAGGAAGAAGAATGTGACATGCAGGAGATGAAGCTGTCGTCCGTGGATTTTCAATAGCTGATACTACCTTAATAGGCAACAACTTAATAAAATCGATTAGATAGCTGGAGGATACCGACTGCCAATTTCATGCATTTTCACACTTTATTGCTTGGAGTAAACTGAGTCTTATCTAAGCCTGTGAGGGGAAACGGCTTGGCGATATGTCTGTTTTCCTGATTTCCCTACTGTTGCAAATGGGATTTGTTGTCGGATCAAATTATGGGTACGTGGAGTGGTCGGATCAAGACAGTGACTCGGAAATCCGAGGGAAGTATCCCGTGCAAAGCACCCACGTTAGCAACAAGGATCCGCCGCAGCACCCGACTTATTTCTCCAAGCCGGTGACTGAGCGCCCCGTCCTCGCCCACAAGATCGAGGAGGACCTGCCCAGGGTCGTGACGGCGTTTCTCCACACCGGGGACTCAGCAACGCTAAAGCAAGCCCCATGCTCCCGGAGATACGAGCTGAGCAGCCTGCGCGGTGCATCGCCCGTCACTCCCCATCACTCCCTGCACGGTGTGCTCGATACGGTGGCTCACGCCGCCAACTTCCTGAATATGATCCTACAGGGGAACAGGTCGAGAGAGCACAGTCTCCGGCGAGACATACACTGGTACCACGCGTTGGTCCAGAGTATGCTGGAGGGCGATCCAAAGATCCACCGTGCCGTGGTGACATTCAGCACAGAATCGTCTTTGCCCAGTCCCAATATCTTTCTCCAAGCCACTAGGATAGATAGTGAAATAGTCCTCCAAGATCTTTCAAATACGTCCCACCATTATCTAAAAAACAAAACCCCCGAGTCGGAATGGTTCAGTGAGTTCAGGGACAAAAAGAAGCCACATGTGCATAGGAGGGTTACGGGGAAAGAGGCGAACCCATCAGCCGAAACGCACACGAGAGGGGACGGCTACATCTTTGATAAAACTCAGATAAAGTGGTCGGCTCCCTTCCTCGAATGCGAAAATGGTAATTTTATTCCCCACTGGCTCCTGACTTTGTCCGCCGGCTTCTACGGCTTGAAGCCGAACTTGGCACCTGAGTTCAGGTACGTGAGGGTAATCTTACGGGCGTCTAGGGTTTCATGCGTGCGTCTGTCTGCCTACTTGCCCAAATGCTTAACTGTTGCTCACTCGTGTCTTTACGAAGCACATACTTAGGTTTGATCTTCATGCAACTGGCGTTTGAGATCAAGTTCCAGCTTTAAGATTTGATGAACAGTGGAAATGCCAAAAGGGGAATCGTTTCTAATGTGTACATTGCCTTTCTCAAAACTTCAGGCTGTATGGTGAATAATAATAATAATAATAATAATAATAATAGTAATAATAATGGTGATGATGAGTATGACGATGATAATACTAATAATAACAATAATAATAATAATAATAATAATAATAATGATTACGATGATTATAATATGTGAATGATAAGACAGCCCAGAGCTGTTCAGATTGCAGCGGCTCTCCTCCTATAGGTGTTAGGTGTTCCTGTAAAGCGCGTCGCTCAGCTGACGCCAGATGCAGAGGACGGATCTAAAAATAACCGCTGATGTTATTCCGTTGCGGTGAGAGCCCTCGGCTTCTCAAGCTCGTCAAAAAAAGAAAAAACTCCAGCCTCGTTGCATTCTTCACACACAACCCCCTCCCTTTATCCCTGATCTCCACGTTGACTTGACGACGTCTGGATGTTGCAATAAAACCTGGTTCCTTTGCAAAGCGTGTCAATGTATGTTCCCTGTTCTGATGAGAAGTTGAGTCACATGTAATTGGACTGCTTTGTATGTATTATTTACATCTATGTCTACATGACATCTCCTCCCAGCTGGGAAGGAGATTAAGGTTTGGAGGAATTAGTTTAACGTATTCAGTCAACGTCTACATTCGTCTATATTTCCTTTCTCACAGTATTAATGTTTGATGATCTTTTATTTTACGAAAAAAACATCCAGTTTCTGGTATAGGAAGACTTATGAAAACACATGACAGAAGAGATTTTTCATCATGATAAACGGCAAATCCCATCAAAACGGTGTCGGAGAGGAGTGTGTGTCTGAGCTACCGACTGCAATATTTTTAAAGTGGGTTTTATTAGTCTTTTATTGCTCGGCTTTTGTCATATGATCTTGCTTGATATTTCATTTTATCCCATGGATCGAGCATTATTTCCTGTTTGTAAGTAGCAGTCTGGCTCTTAGCCATATTTTTTCGCCACCTGCTGTGGCGAGATGGTAGGACGCTTCGTTTTGTGAGCTTTCACGTGGAATATCTAGCTCGGGGCCTTAGGTTAGTCTAACTCAGTGGTTCTCGACCATTTTTGCACTGCGACCCAATCTTTACCATGGCATCTTAGTCGCGACCATATATCAAGTATATGTTTAAATTATCGCTATGATCAAACATGCAGTGCAGTCTGCAATTAACGCCAAATAATGCCTATCGCACAAATCTGATTGGAGGTGCCAGTGAATTTTAAATCAAGCATCTGTGGTTTAGCTTCTTGGATTGGTTGAGTGTTCACTGGTTTGGCACTAAGGATCTGCAGACGCAAGACCTGATTAATAGGTTAATTCTAGGATTGGGGCTGGGAAATCTGGTTGTGGGATCAACATAGGAGCTTGCTGGTTTTTAAATGCTTAAATCTCCAATTCTGCCTTTCTGCCCTTTCAGAACATGGGTGGAGAATGGCTGGTCTAACTTGTGAGGCTGTGGAGGAACACCTGTCTCTGAGATATTTTTGTGCTAAGCCTTGCCTACTTGCAGCCATGATGTATATGAAAATAAGACCATGGTGCACCCTGGGGACTTTGTTGTTAATAGCATGAAGAGAGTGTCCTTAGCGATGCTTAATGTGGCAGAGAATTCAGAGAAAGACAGGCAGTTAAACAGGAAGATTGATCCTCTGCTGTAATGGTAATTGAGCGTCTGACTGCCATTGGTCAGAAAGGAGAAGGAGCCCTTTGACCTGAGAGCGTAGGACTATGACAGGGATTCATTAAGATGGGGCTCTGGAGGTGGGACAGAGGAAGTGATGCATATCGTAGAGGAGTCCTGGGAGCTAGGCAGGTGGGTGTGAGGGGGGGGGGGGGTCACACTGGATTGGGGAACAAGATACAGAGTCGATCCTGGGGGTGCAGACCCTCGACTGGCTTGACTGCAACAGAATGGCCAGTGTGAATGGATACAGACCAGAACTAATACTTGAACATCTGAAGTTCCGGTGTGACCTGACCTGTTTTGCTGGGGTTCAGCTGGGGTTTAAGGTGGGTTTGTTCTGCTTGTTCCCCAAGCTGCCCATCACCAATCTGAGCTTTAGCAGTTTACTGCCAGGTGGTGTTTCAGAAAGAAGGCAATCCCATCGAGATATTCCGATTGCATAGGGTTGGGTGTAGGGTAGTCAGCACCATGGGGAGAGAGGTGAACACTTATATTACTTTTTCAGCATAAACCTGTGGGCAAGTGTGCAACTCACTAGTGTGATATTTTTATTAAGCAATTTAGTAACTCTTCTGCTGGGAAATGAAAAGCTTCTAACCATTTTTGGTCCAGCACTGCTTCATGGAGACAATCGTCACGACTGGGGCAAGACTGGCGAGTCAGCTCCGCCGTGTTGAATCCTCATGAAGATGAAAGTCCAAATTGAGCTGAGCCAGTCGTCACATCCAGCGTGAGAGAGCTTTAGCCGACACCTTCCCTGGACACGTTACAGGATCATTTCAGGATCAGTGTTCTGGCACGTTCCCCGAGCCAGTCCGTCCCAGTTACACTCCAGGTAGTCGCGAAACGTCCGCTACCTCGCTGGGGGGGGGATTGTCCAGATGGTGCGAGCTCCACAGTATGGGAAGCACAGAAGTGTAGAACAAAATGGTGGATCCAGAACGGTGATAGTGAGTCACGTTTCTCACGTTGCGGTTCTTCTAATCATGGCAGGAGCGACGCTTGTCTCTGGTTCGTTTTACGTTTGGGCGCATTGATCAAGAGAATAGCTTCTGGCAATCCCGTCGAAGCAAAGATGCACCGTGACCTGGGAACCTAATGTCATTCCTTTGTAAAACCAGCACTTGGATGCCTGTTTGGGACTTTAACCTCTAAAAGGCATGAAGCTCCCATGTGACACTGCTGAAGGTGGGACTCGTTTAATGGCCGGTCCTCTGGGATCTATGTGTACTGTTTCACATTACCTGGAAAGAGCACACATGGTTTAAGAGCTCCTAGAGCAGCGGTGGCCAATCGTATCCGCAAAGAGCCGGTGTGTGTGCAGGTTTTTGGGATAACCTGTAGGTCAGCTGTTCAAACCCAGGTGCGAGGACTCTTCAGCCAATCAGTCCTCTAATTAGTGACTTAATAAGGGAGTTGCAGCGAAAACCTGCATGCACACTGGCCCTTTGTGGATAAGATTAGTCACTCCTGTGCGAAAGTATTGCATGACTGGGAGGTTTGCAGGTTAGATTCCCTTACTCATAAATTTTTACTTATTAAGCTGGCACATTCATCCAAAGCGAGAGACAGGGTCAAATGTAGAAATTGGGGTTTAAGGGCCTTGCTCAAGGGCCCAATGGTGACATCACCCTGCCAACCATGGGATATGAATCTGCGACCTTTTGAGTCATACCTCCCCCTATTCCCATCATGCCTCAGACAGTTATTGTTAATATTATTATTGTTGCTGCTGCTGCTGCTGATGATGATGATGGTATCTGTGTCCGTGATGGGCTGGCATCCCATCCTGGGTGTCCCCTGCCTCATGCCCAGTGATTTCTGGGACAGGCTCCAGGCTCACCGCGACTGTGCTGGCCATACGGTCCCCCTGCCTATATATAGCTCTCTTAAAAGCAACTCCAAGTGCAATTAACTCCGGACTTCTTTGAGATTCACTCATTACCTACAAACCATCTTTACCACTTGCCAACAGATCTTTATGAAATGTCATATTACGCAAAATACGCTCCAAATATGGAATATATAATGTGTGGAATAATGTGCGTTTATGGGGAATTTTTGTGTATTAATCCATCTTAAAGTCAATTAGTAAAAATGTTTCCCTCAGCAATACAAATCAAATATTGCACACAGTATTAGGAATTCACTGGGGTGCTTCAGTCAGACCCATTCAGACAGTGGGATTACGGGGCGATCGATGAAAGGCCATTGTTATTACATTGTTATTACTGTGTCTCAGCCTTCAAATGCATCAGAGGTCCGTGACCATTGTTTGTATCATTGTTTAAATTAAGATCGTTGGACCCGGCTAAAAAGGTGACCAGAGCCGCCATGATCACATTGTCCAGAGCGAACAGATCAGAACAAACAGTTCAGGCATCAGATAGAAAAAAAACATGGCAATTACACATTGAGACATCCTCAGGGTCCGGTACGTTTTCGAGCTGCAGAAATTAACCAAGATCGTGCCCTTGGCTGGATCAGTCTTGGTTCAAGGGTGCTTTGGCTTCATCGGTCACATTCAGCGTCAGTGTTGTTTCATACAGATTAACATAATCAGAGATTCTCCTCAGAGCTGGGATTAGCAATCCCACCCCTGGGAATATGGGCTTTTGTTTTTACTTGGAGTGTGATGCCGGACTGGCTGTGCAAAGCCGGTGCCCGTCCTGGGGTCCATCACGAGCAGAACCCAAAGGCCCCTTTCTCTGGGGACTTTTGAGGGCCTTAGATGGGTTTGACAAGGAGAATAAGATGCCAGCTGGTCTGTAGGACATGCTGGGCGCTCTCTTGCCTCCCATGGGCCGGGCCCCATCTCATGCCGGGGAGAAAGACGGCACCCTGCTGGAGATTCGCCCCAGGGTCGCGCCGGGGCGCTCCTCGCCCGAATGTGCTTATCTTTTGCTGCCCGGAGGTGGCCCTGTGTGTTGAGGCACCGTGCCCGTTTAGTGGGTCATGGAGAATGTTTGGCTCTGCTTCAGAGCGTCTGGCTCAGTGGCACCGCCAGGGGGAGTCTGGGTGTGGGGGGGGGGGACATACAGGCTCCTGTGTGATAAAACAGGGATGGGGAGGGGGGAGAGGATAAAATAGGCCGTTTTGGCCAGGCATGGTCCTGACAGAAGGAGAGGCGTGGGGGGGGGGGGCAAGCCCAGCTGTCCTGGGGGGGCCTGGACACAGTCCTCGCACAGCAGATGTCCTGGTTCTGGAGCACATTATGGAGTTTGTCTTGCAGGCTTGGATTTCTGGATCATTCTGCTTCTGCCTTTGAAAACAGCACTGGGCAGCATTCAGATGCAGGGGTCAAGGTTCCCTCTATGGAAACATCCATCTATCCATCCATCATCTACCCACTGCTTTTGGTTATAGGTTAATGTGCATCCTAGATGGGGTGATAGTTTCTGTAAAAATTATATATTTTTTCCATAAACATGACAGACTTCGTATAAAATGTGCACAAAGTCCAAAGACCTTGTTTACTGTGTTTTCATAGTTAAGAGTGTATATCCTGAAAGCTTTGAACTCCCAGAAGGTCACTGTTCTCCAAAATTCAGGGAGGACGTTCCATTGGCATTCTGTATACTAAATATTAGGATCTTTCGTCCTTGTGAGAAGTTTATGTGGCTCCATAATGCTACATCACAGAAGATCTTATGTATCTTATGTCTTGTGACCATCCATCCATCCATCCATCCATACATCATCTAACTGCTTTTCCTGGTTAGGGTGATAGGGGGCGCTGTAACCAGGCTCCATAGGGCACAAGGCTGGCTACATCCCAGACAGGGTATAATTTGTCTCATACAGAATGAACATTTGCCTGAGCTGCTGTTGGAACTGCAGAAAAGCCCCTGTTGACCAAGAGTGAGCACTAAATAGACAGGAGAACATCTGGAACTGTGCAGAAAGCAGGCTGTGATATGGTCGGGGGGGGGGGGAGCCGCTCCGTGACGTTTCATTTTTTTTCCAGCGCGAGGAAGGCCGTGTCAGAAAAAACTGCAGAATGCCTCAAAGTGGCAAATTACGGTAAATGATAACGAGCTAGAACTGGAGGCAGCTCTTAAAGACTATAAGGTAAACAACATGATGTATGAATAAATTTCGTAGTCACATATTTAAATATATTTTGATTTGAAATTTCATATATGATATTTAATATTTTCGGATCCGTGTGTGTGTGATATATGTGCACACACATATATTACACACGCGTAAACCCACGGATAAACATTTGCATGACATGCTCACACTTTGACTCTGTTAGGTCACTCAGTGCGGTCAAGTTTTAATGTTTTCTTGCGTTTCCCGTTTTGTCCAAGTGTTTCATTGTCGTCCGGGTTGATCAGATCGTTCTTTTCACTTACACGGGCACCGCCGCCCGTAAACAGCGCGGCGCACTCAGCGTTAGAAGCGGGTCTGTGCGGGACGGCAGCTCCACGGTGACAGCCGGCAGCCAGAACATCGTGTCTTTGACCGGGTAACATGCTGCCATTCTCGGTACACTAGACCGAGATCAGATATTGTCAAAATAAATATGAGAAGAAAAACTACGTACGGTGT
Source organism: Stomatorhinus ivindoensis (assembly GCA_019775895.2). NCBI lineage: Eukaryota > Metazoa > Chordata > Actinopteri > Osteoglossiformes > Mormyridae > Stomatorhinus > Stomatorhinus ivindoensis. Next base: position 5,534,349 of record JABFEB020000079.1, read on the forward strand.
TAGTATAAAAAAATCTGGGTTATCGTTTTATTGGGTACGCCATCCATACTGGTTAACGTTACTCTGTAAACAGCCTGTCCGTGCGAAAGCAGCGCTGTTGCCAGATCCCTGCTGCATTCGTGCCCGTGTCAGCTTGCGCGCACCCTGACGGATCCCGATCAGAGATCAAGCAAACTAGTACTGCGCCCAACTGTCCTTATTCCTTCCGTGCAGGAATGCAGCGGGATATTGTTGCTCCCGGACGTTCATTTGTGATGAGACCTCCTTTCTGCGGCGTGCTTGTTGTTACCATCCACGCTTTACTTTCAGCCGTGATGCCTTTTCTTTCTGCACCGTTTTTCAAATTATGCCGTCTGGACACCGATGTGTGGTGCTTTGGTGGTCTTTGCAACATAATCTCGGAAATATTTGGACCTCTAAGGTGGCAACCCTGTACACGTATTTGCATTTGCGTTTCCTCGGCTTTTGTTTGTGTAGTTGATGGGACGTCCAGTCACCTTCACGCATACGACTTAGACCTATGTATTCTGAGATTAGACCTGGGATCAATGCAACTTCAAATTGCAAGAGTGTACACATTGTTTTTCCTTGTAGTTTTTCCATCAATTTTACTTGGAATGTGATAAATTTCTAATTTACTTTGTCGTTTTAAAATATCAAAAAGCAGAATGATGGCTCAGTTCCTGTCCCATTCTCCACGTGTGCCAGTGGACTTTCTCAAAACATTTTAGTTGCTCTCCAGAGCCTGAAGTCGCATCTTGTGTATGTGATTGTGTGTGTGATTGTGTATGTGATTGTGTGTGTTTTTCTGATCCACTGCTCTCTCCTAATAAATAATAAAAAAATAATAAAAGTGTCCGGCCAGGAACGGGCTGTTCAGGAAAAATGAATGAATGAAAATTAATAATGGAACACAATTAAACTAGCAAGGATTTTCAACCATATAACCATATAACCATTACGGGTATAAAGCTGACCGAAGTGAATCCCATGTGATGCAATCACTCTATCAGGAAATAGTTCATTTCTGTGGGATGGTTAACTGGATTATAAAGATGATTCTCTGTCGCAGTGGCTAATCCTACTGACTGCAGTTACATCCAGTTAATCATCACTCTGCAGTTGGGTCCAGTTTTGTTCTGCACAGATCGGTTTCGTTTTGGCATGAATCATTGCTCGGGGCTTGCCCCCTCGCAGCACGCAGCATTCACAGGTGCATGGCCAGCATCTGTCCTTAGCCTTTCCGCGAGGCTGTGCATTCGCACAAATGTACTGATCCATTAACTCGTGCGAACGGGCCTGGGAGGTAAGCGACGGGAGAGCTTTGAAATATGTCACAGATATGAAGCCTATCTTTAGTGCATGCTACCAGAGGAGGCTTCACTCCCGAGGACAGAGAAAACTGAACTTATGTGATGGGGAAAACAGGCAGATTAGACACAAAAACTGGCGAAGCAGAAGATGGCGGCTGATTCAGAGGCTCACGTTTAGAAATATTATTTTAATGTGTGATGTATATTTTTATATTTGCCAACATGTGTTATGAATCAGTAATACTTGAATACAAATGTCTGTACGGTGGTGCAGTGGGCGGCAGTGCGGCCTCATGCCACGTACAGTCCAAAAAGATGCAATTAGGCAAGCTGATGTCTCAGATACCCTTAATGTGTAGCTGTGTGTCAGAGTGTGCCATGCAGTGACCTGGCTTCGCATCCTGCCCCCTGATTCATTTCCTAAGCTTTCTTGGATAGACTCTAGGCTGCCTGGCATCCTGCAAATCAGTAACATAAGATGGAAGACTTAATTTATGTATGAGTAGGTCAGCATTATCACCTCACTTATTTAAATCCGGCCCCATCGCCATGTTTATAGGATTTACAAACCCCCTTTTTGATTGTGTGGGTTTTCATTCAGTTCTCTGCTTTTCTTGCATAATGAAGACACACTGCTCAGGTATTTGATCCAGAGTCACAGGATTGTGCTTCCACTCTGCTAAATGTACTGCTCTAGACCTTGGGAACACTGGATGGAATATTTTGGAAGACATACTCAATGTTTTTTGTGTTTGCCTATTTACTATATATTTGTTTTATTCACTATTTTAAAATTTAAATCCATTGTTATCTGCAGAGAATGTATATGGAAGTACTTTGGAGAAACAATGACATAAGAAGCAGGCTTTCATGAGAACAGTTGAGTTATTTTTATGATTAATCTGTGTGGGCGGTAAGCTGTTTTAACATATTACAGTGGCGTATAAACTGCAAGGATTAAGCGTATGAGGTTTGTGCAGGTACCCTGTGTATATACCTGAATGGATATATATTGCTCTCCATCTATATATATATATATATATATATATATGTGTGTGTGTGTGTGTGTGTGTGTGTGTGTGTGTGTGTACAGTCGTCCCTCGCCACTTCGCGGCTTCACTCTATCGCGGTTTTTTGTCTATTGATTAAAAAGTTGATGAAATGAAAATGATACATCGCTACGCATCGAAAGCATCTTTGCTCTTCGTAATTAAATGTACAGTAATAACAATATTATATTTATAACGTCTAATATTTCTTATTTTCTATTATTCTTTCTAATATTTTGGGTAATACGACTGTAATTGTCATGTAATTGTGCGAACCTCTTATTAACCACATATGCAACCTCTATTGTGACCAGCTGTTTTCTGTCAATTTGGTTCATTTTGAAGTCCACGTCAG
>JABFEB020000079.1:5544429-5565566 GCA_019775895.2 Stomatorhinus ivindoensis
CAGGACAGGGGACATGGGGGACATAGGATAAACAGTGGGGGAATACAGGACAGGGGACATGGGGGACATAGGATAAACAGTGGGGGAATACAGGACAGGGGACATGGGGGACATAGGATAAACAATGGGGGAATACAGGACAGGGGACATGGGGGACATAGGATAAACAGTGGGGGAATACAGGACAGACGGCAGTGAGAAATAGGCTAGGCAGCAGTGTCATACAGGACAGACAACAGTGCAAAATGGGATGGATGGCAATGAAAAACAGGACAGACTGCAGTGCAGTAAAAGAGAAAATGACAGTAAATGACAGTGCAATATAAGAATGAGTGAACAGTAAATAAGTAATAAATGTGATGCAGTAGCACCTGTCTGACCACCACTGTAGCTAAACTCACAGTGTGCAGATTTCCTGTTTATAACCATCGGCTGTACATGAGATGTACGGTTTTCTGCTTGTTCCTTCCTTTGGTTTCGGCAGCCCTTTGGTTCCTACTCCCTCGCCAACCAGCCGCCTACCCCCGGGGTATCTGGGGCCCCCGCATTAAAAGCACTGTGATGTCTGACCCCCGCGTGACCTCCAGCTTGGCCCGACGGCGGCCTTTTTGATGTCGATGCTCGAGTCAGACATGAAAAGCGGAGGAACGGGGGCAGCCTCACGCCGCGAAGACTTTGACGCACCTCGCTAAGCGCCGGGTCGCCATCGAGTAAATAACCTCAAAGAGGCTGGAGATAGGGGGGGGAGGGAGGCACCACGCGTTGTGAAGTTCTCGCCGTCCCTCAAAGCCCGTGTGTATGAGACTGAATGTTCTCGTTTCCGTTTACGGTTGGGAACTGGAGCAGCAACCCCCACAGCCCCCCGTAGGCTGCTCGCGTTCAGCTTCAACACCAACTTTCACACTTTGCATGCGCACCTGGGCCGTCTCCAGCTCCCCTGATCCCCCAGCTCCTTTCCTCCATCCTCGCAGTCTTTCGCTATCAACGGTGTTGAGCAGAACCCGTTCCGGGTGATGATTAATGAAAAGACTTTAACTTAAATAAAATGCGACACCTGTCTATACCTGTGAAACATCACTGCTTTCATAATAACTTGCAGGTCGACGACTATGTCACTTGCTGACCAGGTTGGTGGGATAAATTTGCATTTGTTATTCAGTCAGATGGAGTTTACACGCTCTCCCCTAGTCTGCGCGCGTTTCCGCCTGGGACTTCGGTTTCCTCCCATGGTCCAAAAGCATGCAGGGCAGGCTGATTGGCGTGTCTAAATTGGCCATGAAATCGTGTGAGTGTGGCTGTGTGTTTGCGCCCACAATAAAACTTTGCAAATCTGTGCAAACCTTGCTGCTTAAGAGAAAACGCTGGTTTTAATTAGGTGGTGATGTCATACAATGAAGGTTAAAGAAGCGCAACGCAAACCCCTCCCTTGTTGACCTATACTATATACTATATACTATACTATACTCAAACTTGGCAAGATCAGGATGTTCCGTGTTTTCTCTCAATGTTCATCTGCATAGCAGAAGATTTTTGTTCAAAGCAACTGAGGCTTGATTTTTGGGATGGGAACCCATGGCTGCCCTGTCCTGATAGCATTTAGCTAACAGTCACGCAGTATGGTCCAAATCTGGGGCGGCAGTGGGTGAGCGTGGGGGCACCCGCTACCCCTCACAGTGACAGCAGTGCCACACGCATCTGTTTATGGGACAGCATTGCCAATAGGGCCCGGCGTTCATGCTCTAAACAGCCTGAAACTATGTGACACATGGATAAGGATTCAAACAAAAATGAAATGACAAAGCAAAACACACAAGAACATTTATGTCTGAGAATAAAAAACCTCCAGAGTGATTGCCCTTCTGATGAGGAAATGCTCCAGAGTGATTGCGTTTCTAATGAGGAAAAACTCCAGAGTGATTGCCCTTTTGATGAGAAAAGATCCAGAGTGATTGCCCTTCTGATGAGCAAAATCTCCAGAGTGATTGCCCTTCTGATGAGCAAAATCTCCAGAGTGATTGCCCTTCTGATGAGAAAAATCTCCTGAGTGATTGCCCTTCTGATGAGAAAAAGCTCCAGAGTGATTGCCCTTCTGATGAGAAAAATCTCCAGAGTGATTGCCCTTCTGATGAGAAAAAGCTCCAGAGTGATTGCCCTTCTGTTGAGAAAAATCTCCAGAGTGAATGCCTTTCTGATGAGAAAAAGCTCCAGGGTGATTGCCCATCTAATGAGGAAAAGCTCCAGAGTGACTGCCCTTCTAATGAGAAAATAGGTTCAATATCTTTAAAGACAACAGTGATCCCTCCCATTTGCGCATCATTTTTTGCTTGCAAGTAATGCGTCTCTTTTCTGCAGTGCCAGCCGCTCCTGGGCCATGGATTCGTCTTGGACAAATACCGTTGTCACTGCAGGAAAGGATTCTACCATCCTAGTAGGCTGCCTGCCAACGGTGATGAAAGTAAGTTTCATTTTTAATTTGCATTGTTATTAATATTATTCAAAATGAATTTGACTTCAAACCAAGAGCAGGAGAAGCATAAAAGGCAGGTCTTCAAAGGGGCTGGCAGCTTATCCCCTCAGCCGCGTCACTGGCAACGAGGGCTCGACCTTCGCAGATGTACCTCTGAAGGGAGATCATGGTTTAAATCCCTCACCCCGCCTCATCGCGTTCTTTTTCAGGCAAGTTTGTGCGTGTAAATTTGGCCATGAGTTTGAAGTCTTCCACCAGGAATCGCAATACAGTATTTGCACTTGGAGGGATGTCATTTATGGAAGACTTAGTATTAGATGCTGTCAAATTGATCTTGTCTCGTGATCATGTATTAGGCATTCCAGTCAAGTCAAGAGTTGTATTTGTTGCTATTTATATGTATACAGTACGGGGTAAACAGTGAAACTGCGAGCTGCACTGTGCAATTAAAGAAACCGATATGGAATATAGAGATATTGCATATAGAACCTGGACCTGCAACATGTAAGGTATGTAATATAATAATAATAGATTCTTCATTGATCCCCATGGGGAAATTCTCTTTACGCCTCCCCCAGCTTGCTCTCTCTAGGTGAGAGCAGGTTGTCTGCAAAGGGCAGCCACCCATAGTAGTGTCCAGGGAGCCGGGGGATAAGGGCCTTGCTCGAGGTCCCATGGATGTGCCGAGGCCGGGTTCGAAATGGTGAAGTTTTGAGCACAGACACCGATGGCTTAGCCCACTGAGTCACAAACATGCATGTATTATGGAGCGTGTTGTAAACTAGCTACGCATGTAAAGATCCCTTCACATTCAATCAGATATGGAGAAACAGACAATTCTGACACGGTCGGTGAACCGGACTGCTGGTCTGGCAGGGGCCGCGGGTTTATAACACCTAGGTGCTCAAACAGGCAAAACGGTACCATTGCTTGGATTAAAGTACTGGCAAGGATGCAAGATGGGAAGGGCCATCTTTTAACTGGTTGCCGCGGAGATACTCCCCCCCCCCCCTTTCCCTGAGAGCAGATGACAGCACAGCGTGTGTTAAGCACACAGAGCAGCTGCCCCCCCGGGCCGGAGGTAATGCGATTAAAGGCCTGAGCACCACATTACATCAATATCCTGTTTCGGCTGCCCTTCCCCAGCTGATAACAGACCCCTTTATCTTGGAGGGGGCATCTTTAACCCATCTTAGTAGGAAGCGATGGCTTTTTTTAAAATGGGTTCTTTTACTGATAGTATTTAATGTGCACTGCGTGTAACTCATACGGCGTGATGATTCGAAAGGTGGGAAGGTGATATGGATACGGATGGGGCAGGATGGCTGTAGGCAGTGTTTCAGAGTTGGCCATTTGCGGGGGGGGGGGGGGGTGGGGGGTAGCGATCCACAGTGAAGACCAGCTCTGGGATCGACCTTTCAGGCCTGAGTAACATGTATCACATGGTCTGGTACCTCCTAACTGCCACATATATGTACCTGTGACATGCAATAGGCCTCCTTACCCAGAATCCCACTGGGCACGCCAGCCATTGGCCACCAGGGATCATTACTTACCTCCATTAGATGAGTTGGTTTTCTAGCGGGAGGGACAGAAGCGGATCCGTTATCGCAGATGAAATGGCCTTCCCGGTGGCCTGATTCATTCTGTTTAGAACCAGACCGTATTTTTCCATGACGTTAAATATTACAATATTCAATATCTACCCTGTAAAGCCAGAGCATAGAAAAAATGTATCAAAATGAACGAGGAAAATATTAACATTTTTCCAGTGTGAAGTCGGGCATGCCTGCTCTTTCTCTCCAACCTGTAGGGGGCAGTGGTGAGTCTTTTCTTAGCCAGGTGTCGCCACAGTCTAAGGAAGTGTGCAATTTGCATAAAAAGATTTTATTGGTATTCAGGGTAAAATATGTGCATATTTGCACTGATAAGTCCTATCAGGCTGTTAGTCTGTTTATCATGCATATTTCATTACCTATATCCTGCAGCGGTGTTTACCACCACTTAAACCAAGCATTTGCATGGGCCCCTAAGGAGTGGGGGCCCTCTGCTGGCCACAAACCATCATTATACTGGGGGGGAGGGAAACCTCGAAGTGACTTTAAGTGTTAGAGTCCCAGAAACAACTAACCCACTTCTGCCCACATTACACTCTAACACAGATTAATACAGCTGCCAAACAGCACCTGACCCTTCGTAATTTGCCATACAGTTTTTGGTTGAAAATAGTTTTCTCACGTAACGGCTTCAGAAGATCATCAAAGTTGATTCTCTGCTATCGCAGTGATGTTAAACTCACTATAATCCAGAAAAAGGGATCAGTATGTCAGATTCCATTAGCACAAGCGTGTGCACAGAATTCATAAGCAGAGAATCGTGGCCTGCAGCACGTGACTGAGAAAATATTAAAGGACTGTAACTGACTGGTAGTAAGACCGTTACTGAGGAATCACAGGTCACATGACCAGTCACATGACAGTGATTGAGCACAAGTCACATGATCAAGTGGGCTTGACGTCCATGATGGAAAGTTATGCACCGAAGCATAACGCTGTTGCAATCAGACCAGTTCATTCACTGCCGAAATACTCAACCCCACAGGGAGAGAGAAGGCCCAGGGGGCTCCGACGAACTCTCAGGCGGAGGGGATATCCGAGGGGGTGCTGGAGGGGGCCGGCCGGTGCCTGCCCTGCCGCGAGGGCTGCACGCACTGCAAGGACGACACACCGTGCCTGGTGCAGGAGGACAGCGCGCTGCGCCTGGCTGCCGTGTCCTTCCAGGGGTTCTGCATGGGTGCCACCATCATCAGCATGCTGCTAGTGTACCACTTCCGCCGCAGCAAGGTGAGAATTCCGGTGTTTCTCAATACCAAGAACGCAAAAATCACACTTGTGGTCTTGGCAAAAGCAGCCTTACCTCTCGACTCTCTAGAATCATGGGGTTGATCGCGTTTGGTGAGGATTCAACCGATGTATCCTTCATATTTGGGTCGGGGCAAGAAGAACATCCAGGGATTTTTACCGTCCTCCATACTTAGCTTCTTGGGTAGTGGAACTGTTCTTCAGCAATGGAAGATGAGGTAAAATGGGTACATGAAAACGCAAGTACGATCAATTAAGCATATTAAGAAACGCCTCCGGACAGGAAATCTCCGGGAGGTCCACTAGGATGGCCGGGGTGAAATTTACAGCTGCGAGAGTGTGGTCAGGTCAACTCAAAGTCAAAGGCTTTTCGTTGTCATGTGCGTGATGAACGGATTCAGCCACACGCTGACAGGCTTTATGACAGGGCTCGCGTAATCACTACCCACGTATAAAAGCGCGAAAGCGTAACATGTATGAAAACTGCTCCCAGCTCTGACGAATACACACTGCATATTCTCACGTTGCAAAGTGAGGCAGGTAAATGGCAGGAAAACATACAGATTTACAATAATCAGCAGGTATTAACATAGTTATAACATAATTTTTTCCCAGATTGTTCATATTTTATAGTTGTCATTATTTATTTATTTTCTTTATTAAAGACTTAGATAACATTCAACAGGGTGACATCAAATCATTGGAAAGAAAGTATAGGTCATGATAAAAATAATAATAATAATAATAAAGAATACAATAACAGAACCATTAGGCGATATCATGTTCTTGGATAAATGTGTGCTTATTTTATTATACTGAAAAAATAGAAAAGAGGAATTTATTATGACCCCGACGTGACTCAAGCCCACTGCTCTCTGATCTGGAGTCAGATATGGCACCATTTCGATGATAAGGTCTGCCAGCTGTACGCACTCTTATATGGAAATGGCATAATAATAAACAGGCCCTCACTGATACGTAATTAAACCCGGGATTAAACCCAGAAGGGCACGCCGATGCACGTCAGAAGGTTAGGCCATACGGGGTTGTCCTTCTCCCCCTCCAGAGTCGCCCATCCGCGGCCCCTTAATCCCTGCCTTTCTGGTAGCGGGTAGCAGCAGTCTGTGCCCTTGTCAGTTTAAGCCTCCTGCGCTTGCAGCGAGGTGGAAAGGCAGAAGATGAGCCAAGCACAGAGCCCGAGAGCTTAAGTGCCCAGAACTCGCTCATGGGGATTTTGACAGGCAGCGAGTCTCTCTCTGCGCGTTCCCCGTGTTCCGGCACATTCTTTCCTTGTCGGGCCTTTCTTGCTGGGTCGCTCGCCGTCGTTTCCCCAGCGTGTGCAGGTGAGGCCACTGGAGGCGGCCTGTCTCCGAGGGCGGCCTTGGACAGGGATGCCGTTACATGCGGAGGGATTAGGAGGAGCCAGACGTTACTGGGCGAATGCATGGGCGTAACAAACACATTACATCATCGGGAATAGACGAAGAGGGTCTGTGGATGCCTCTCACCAATCCTCCATACCTCTCCCCTGCATTTCCTCTGCAGATTATGAAGAACATCTCTCAAAATTACTTCAGAACAATAATATTATTATTTATATTATATTTATATTAATATAATTTTTACCTAGATTTATTTCTTCTTCAAAATCCTTTCCTCGGAGTTGATGATTTACACTGAAACGGTGTGGCTATGTCTGTATTTGAGGAACATTGAATAAAAGGTCAACTTGCACTTAAACCCCAATCTGCCCGTATTCTTAGAGCTGAATATCAATATTTGCTGTTTAATAGCCATGTCTACAGAGCGTAATAGTAACATTTTACTGCTGTAAGCTAAAGCATCCATCTTCTGAGGTGTGAGACCTTTTAACACACCTGAGGTAAATAAATGTTAGAGGGCAGACTCCGTGTGATGTGTTACTTCTGTGCTGGTGGTGACTGGCATCAAACGGCTGGGAACTTCTTCCACAAGCCGCCCAGTACTTGATGTGTGGTTTATCCCATGAGTTGTGGACAGATTCAAAGCTGCCGTTGCTCGATCAAACGGTAACCCCTCCCCCCCCAAACCTCTTCCCTCAGAGAATCAAAGCTTCAGGTCTGGTTCTTCTGGAAGCCATCCTTTCTGGATCTCTGGTCCTCTACTTCCCGGTGAGTTGCAGGTCTGGCCTCTCTGTGGGTGTGTTGTGGTGGAACGGTGCACACAGAATGGCGGTGTAACTTGCGTGACTCTGCATGTGCATTAATAAGTCATTTGACACATTGTTGATGCACTAGTAGTGATGCATTACGATGCTTATAAACAACACACTGATCTTATTGCCCAATGAATCCTCTTCTCTTTACTGGCTCACAGATGATTATTTTTTTAACCGTACATGCTTTTGATTGGTGAACTCTGCACTGGACTCCTCACTCAATGAAATCTTTTCACAGCCTCGTGTTACATTGAATTCAGAATCTACTCTGGTCTCTTCTTCCAATGAATTCTGTTCTATTCACAGCCTCGCATATTTTTATTTTATTTATTTATTTTTTAAAAAAGCTTGCATGAATTCAGAAGCTGCAGTGGATCGAATTAAATGCTGTAAGCCTGGGAAAATGGAATCCATCTCATACTACCGCATTCAAATTCCTGATACGCTTCATGCAACACCAGCTGCTAGGCAGAGGTAGACAGCCGTAATGATGACAAGGCTGGTTCTGCTCGACTTTCCTCGGACAGGCTGTCAGTCTTCAGTCAGAAAGGAAACCTACTATTCCATTGAACTGAGCCAAAATTATGACCTTGGTTGAATGTCGCTTTGACTGTGCTGGGTAGTTTTATGCGGTCAGCTGAGATTTGCAGTCATTGCATTCCTGTGTGGGGGGAGAACCATGATTCACATGTCTCTTCGATCCCGACCTCGGGGCAGCCTCACGCTTCGCCAATAAACTCCTAAAAAATGTACGAGTCTCCAGCCCTAGAGAGTGAACGTTTCTGCTCTTTCAATACCTGCATGGTTGATCTTCACTCCGAAGGCAGTCGAGATAAAATCTCTGTGGAATCAGAAGCACAGGACTCCTGATCCTGAAGCACCTTAAAATAAGTTTTCTGGCCAATGACCTTACCACCTTTGATCACAGGTTTACATTAAGGTTTGGGTTGATAATTGCAACATTCCAGTGAAACATCCAGACTCCCTACCCTTCTGTTGCAAGTGATGTTTGTGGGCCACACTGCAGCATATTTGCACGTTACGCATCAAATAACTTCTATATAATTCCCGCAGACTAGCAGAACACAGTCCCCAGTTGAGCTGTGTTCACAGATTGATGGCTTCTCTCACTTTCCTTCCAAATGCCACCGCGGGAGATTTTTGCAGATTCCTACGTACTGTAGGATCCTGCCGCGGCCTTTAGCTATAAATTAGTCATCAGAGTTCTCAAACTCTCGAAATGCGAGTATATAGTAATCGGAGGCAGAATACCCCTCAATTATGTAAGGCCAGGCAAACAGTCACCGCGTAGGAGGATAATAAACACTGGGTTTTTATATTGCAATTTTTAAAAAACATTTGGTACCGTTTACATGAGGTTGTGGCCACACATCGATTTTTTTTTGCAATCCCTCGTCACGCAATTAATTTTCTCTGCCACCACATTCAATAACTGGTTCCCTCGTCGTGCGCGGCCTTTGTTTCACCGCCGCACCGCTAAGCTTGCCGAGAGAGAGCGCAGGAAAAAAAAACAAAAAAAAACGTTAGGCCTGTTTTTATGAGCCGTTAGCCAGCAGAGGATATGCTAATTAGCGTTCGACATTCGCCCGACTCCGTGCCAGCCGTGTGTCATGAGCGTTCTGCTCTGCTGAGCTCTACAGGCCCGGAACATACTAATCGCGTACCGGACACCTCGTCGTGATGATTTCATCCCATGGCTGTCGGCCTGGCCGGCGAGATGCTGCCGTCTCCCGGGGTTTGGTCTGGGGTTTTGGAAGAGATGCCGGGAAAGGCCCGCAAGCAGACGGACTCATTAACGGCGCCTCGGTGCTGTGGCAGAGCGGTACAACACACAGCCTAGCGGCTGGGGGAGGACGTAGCAGAAGGCTAACTTTCCGGACCTCTGATATCATGATGGGGCCCGCGGGGGTGACGGACGTGATGGGTCATGCGCAAATTAAATCAAATAATTAAATCAAACGCAAAAGGAGAAAGTCAATTTCTTCAGCACACTGATACCTATTATTGGGAAAAAATACTTTATTATTAGAATAGTCTCTATTTTGGTGAAAACGATCATTTTAATGCAAATGTTGCTTGGCCATGGACGCCAAGCTGGGAAGACAATGTGTTAAAAAAAAACGACAAATGACCGAAGATGGTTTAAGGAGGAGGAGAGAGAGGAAGGGGTCTGGCGGGGGAGATGGGCGGGAACTTGGAGAGCGTCGGTGTGTGTGTGCAAGAAGCTGTCACATAATCTCAGGACCGCTGCCTCCACCCACAAGCATCACATGACACGCTGTTACCCACGTCATGTCCGCATTTTGAAATGCAGGATGTGTCTGGAGGCACAATGATTCAAAGAAAAGACAAAAAAAATACAATAAAAATAAGCAAATATAGAAATATTGACATCCTCACTTTAATTGTGGTTTATATGTCCTCAGGAAAAAAAAATGCAAGCAAAAAAATTTCTCTTAGCAGAATGTATAAAGCGTGATTGGAAAATACACTGATCCGGGTGCGAGCAGGTGTGGTTAATACTGAATGGGTAGTGTTTGCATCACCCGCTCGTCCTTTAGGGTCATGAGTCCAGGGAACCATGAGCCCTGGTACCAGTTTCATTTTTACTTTTCTCATAGTTTCTTCGTAGTTGTGTGGTTGTAGTTGGGCTGTACTGTGGTGGGATGACTCCCCCCCCACACCCCCAGCTAGGAAGCTCATTGTGTAACACGGCTAGACACAGATGTGTGACCTGGGCACTGTTCGGGGACCTGCCTCTATGCCAGTGGTTCTCACATTTTTTGGTAAGAGGTCTGCATCAGATTTTTGATCAAAGTCAGAAGTCTGGATCAATTTTCAATAACACAACAGCATTTCATGAACTGTTATGAGTTAACAATAAGTTTTGACACAGACGTCACCTTGGATAAATGCTGACATGAAGTAAATTGTGCAGCATTGTGACATCACACACCCGCGTGGCTTTGAATTCCTGCCCTGGCTCTGGCTGTGTGTGGGTGTGTATGAGTGTGTGTGGAGTTTGCATGCTCTCACTGTAATTGTGGGATCTAGTGGATTGTTTTCCCTAAACACCTTTCACTATGGGTTCCTAGTGGTGGCCAGGCTTCCCATCCCAGCCCCGAACCTACATCGGTTCTGATTCTAGGAAAGCGGATCGGTAAATAAATTTCCCCGTGGGCCTCACTTCAATGAACTTCAGCAGTTGTTCATGTCCTCCAAATGATTTATTAGGACTCGCAGAAAACTTTGCTGCTGTGAAATTTTCTTTAATGGTCTCCAGTCAGAAGGAAGAGTGAGGAAAATGGCCGTTACGAGTGTCTTTTTCCCCAGGATTAATTAAAGGCACATTTAACAGCCTGTCTGTCTTCTGTAACACCCCTCCGTCTAAGTGTCAGCCTGCATCCTCTCCTGGATCCGGGCCCAGCTGCTTATCGATCGAGGGAAGGAACGGTCACAGCGGCCGGCATCTGGAAATCGCTCCCCCAGGAACGACATCCCCTTCTTCCTTCATTCCCAGAACTTTTCGCCAAGCTCAGCCATCCGAATGACTAGACACCCCCTGGATCTGTTCCGTCTGTTTATCTGTGTGTCCTCAAGACAAAATTTAGCAGCATGTTATTGTCGCCAGAGGTGTTACCTGGGATCGAACACCGAACACTTTGCAGGTGGCATATGCTGGATACCACTGTAGAAGATCATTACTGGAAGATGCTGGCTCCTCCATGGGCACAACACAAAAGAAAGTCGACTTTTTGATCCCGAATTTTTCCAGGAAGCAAGTCACAATTCACAGTTTTACCCTGTTGTTTACTCAATCGGTAGCTGACATCTTAAAGAACGACAGACAGGGTCAGGGACGTTTGTCTGTTTATTTATATACATATTTTGATTGGATTAGGGAGCAGATCCTGATTTTAAGTATGCAAAGGTTCTTACTTTAACAGTCATACTTTAATGTAATGTTATTCTTTTGATTTTAGGTGATGATATTGTACTTCCAGCCGAGCATTTTCCTTTGCGTTCTCCTGAGATGGGCTCGTCTTCTTGGATTTGCTACCGTTTACGGAACCGTGATTCTCAAATTGTACCGGTACGTCTCCATGCGTCTGTCAGCAGGTTGGAGGGGAGTCGACTAGCGGGAATTTTCATCATAAACATCGTACATTGCAGGCAACGAAAAAGCCCCGGGAGACCCAATTAAGCGTGAGCCCAGAGAATGATTACAAAAGCTTCTGCCTTAATTATTGAATAATAATTCTTGAAGCGGAATAAAACCTTTCTATCACGCCCAGAATGGTGGATCCTATTACAGATCGGGTTGTTTATGCGATATATAAAAAATGGTCACGCGTACTGAACATTTATAACAATAGCTGACTACCATCCTTTGGAAATGAGTGAGAGCATCTTAAAAAAATGAGGTGCAATATTACTAAGGAGAATAAACATCAACTGGAATGCATAACCGAGTGCTATGGCTGTTTTAACCTAAATATTCTGGGCACAGCTAAGATTTATATTTAAAGAACTTGTCTTGTGACCTAAATGTTCTGGCCATAGCTCTAGCCTAACGTTCTTCCGTTCGGGGTGCCGCAGGGTTCTGAAGGTGTTCCTGTCTCGGACCGCCCAGAGGATCCCCTACATGACCAGCTGGAGGGTCCTTCGCTTGCTGGGGATCATCCTGCTCGTCGTGTGCTGGTTCCTGCTGGCCTGGACCCTGGCTACCTTCCAGAACATGGACCGGGGCCAGTCCTTGATCGACGTGGGCCAGACGCCTGACGGCCAGCAGTTCAGCCTGTGCCTGCTGGACCGCTGGGACTACATGATGGCCGTCGGTGGGTCGTCGCTGTCTCCCCGCGGTAGCCGTAGAACATTCTGAGAAAGTCTTGTCGATCTTTTTTGGACATCGGAGTTTCCATTCAGCTTCCGGTGTTCATGGGAGCACGCTGTCCACAGAGCCCGACTGTCAAAAAGAAAAACGCTTGATTAGTGGTGGTGTAACCCAACATGCTGACCGTACCAGAGGCAGTTACAAAATTGTCCAGCAACGCGAAAGACACAGCACAAGTGAGCAGGGGGGGTTCTCGTGAGCCGGCAGACAGTGTAGTGTCTAAACAGAGCAGGCAGCTCCGTCTCAGAGCAAATGGTAAATGATGGTGTCAAACCAGGCAGAGGCGGAGGGGGCTCCAGAAGGGGCTCCATGGGGGCTATAGAGAGGGTCCCCGATGGGGTTCCAGAGTGGGCTTCAGAGGGGGCTACAGAGAGGGCATCAGAGAAGGTTCCAGAGGGGGCTTCTGAGAGGGTTCCAGCAGGGGTTCCAGTGAGTGCTTCAGAGGGGTTCCTGGGGGGGGGGGGGTTCCAGAGGAGGCATCAGCAGAGGCTCGATGTCTGATGTTTAACCCTCAAAGTGGATGTTATGGAAACCTCAAGACAAAAACAAACAGAAAATGTAAAATCAGCACAAGTACAATTGGGAGTCCGTGGGAAGACCCACATGCAGTTCTGCCTGAGCTGTTTGTGAATGTGTGTGCAAGAAGGATCTACCCCCACACACACACACACCCCCCCGGGACAGTTTCTCAGTTGCTGTGAGCCAAACTATAGCAGTTATTACAGAAGGCTGAAATAGTTTACAGTGAGTGCCGAATGGAACTGCATTTGCGCATTCAGCCAGGTACTGAAATGCTCCAGGAAGGTCGATAAGATACCAGCTTGTAGGAATGTATGAGCACAAGATGAAAACGACCATATGCTGTATTCATTTACTTCGGAGGTCGGAAGTCGGAGCTGGGAATGACGTCACACCTGAGATAACCCTGTTCCAGGACAACAAGTTGGAAAGCCGTTTAGCGATACCAGATATAGCCAGGTTCACTGTTAACCATCGTTAGCAATACCAGTTGATAACGATGGATTACACGGTATTTTGCGCATACAAACACAGTAGCAATGTCCACAGATAGAAGTTGGACAGTACTGGATGTACAACTGATTTAATGAAACACGAGTGCTAATTAACAGTATATAACTACAGCGGTCACTTCCGTTGATAAGGGAGCAGCCATCTTGAATTCTGAGATCGGGGTTGTAGTTCCTCCGGCTTTACAGGTCGGAAGTCTGACTTCAGGGGGTATTCCAGTTGAAATCTCCAACTAGGAACTCAGAAATTCTGATTTCCCAATTGAGTTGGAACACAGAATTGTATCGTTAAGGAACGCTTGCTGCTAACCTGTCCTCTGTCTGTTTTCCCACGAACAGCTGAGCTGCTCTTCCTGCTGTGGGGTGTCTATCTCTGCTATGCCGTTCGGACTGTTCCCTCCGCATTCCACGAGCCACGCTACATGGCCGTAGCCATCTATAACGAGCTCACCGTCTCTGGAATATTCCATGTTATCTGGTAAGCCGCTTAAGAATTGCCCTTTACGTTCTTTAGGCCTCAGTAAAGAATGAAAGAAAAAAATAAATGAATACAGACCTTTTTAAATTCAATATGTGTGCTCGTTTCCCATATTTTCTGTAGATAAATAAGAGTAACAGTAAATATGGCAGATTGACATGGCCTTAAGTGTCAGCCCGTAGAGAGAGACAGGCATTAAATAAAAGGAAGACTCAACACTTTCAGTAGACTGACCCCATTTTTCTTGGAGATAGGGGGTGGAGGGAGAGAGAGATAATTTGATTTAATTCTAAGCATTGGTTAAAAAATAAAACAAAAAAACTGAAGGCACAACTCTCTTTTCTAAGATATAGGTACAAGCCTCATTGTACCGGCAACCTCTGACCTCTGACTCGTATCTCAAACTTTGAACTGAACTGAGCTTCTTCATCCTTCAGCCCAAAAGTAACTGTAATGGCATTGCTACATTGTAAAATTCACAGTGTAAAAACGCCACCCCAACTCATAACATCGTAACAGCCTAATTGGTTTCCCTGCTACATCAAACAGCTGTGTAATGAGGCTGCCACAATTTATACTAGAAGAGATCCAAGAAGCTTTCACCCTCTGACTGAATCATTCAAATTCAATGGAGAGCAAGTTTCCCAGAGCTGCTTAGAAAGTTCTCAAAGTTGCCATCTGTGAACTTCAAAGCAAAACGGCAGCGTTGCTTCTGGACTGTCCAATCCTATCCCACATCTCCCACTCGATGCACCATGCCAATGATAAACACTGGCACACTTCTCTTCCAATATATTCCCTGCCATCTGCCCGTCTCTCCACATGGGCCTTCTCACTCTAACACACCTGAGGACAGTGCCGCGTCCCATAGGCAACTGCTAGTTGAACCCAGAGCAGGAAAAGAATCCAGCTATGTCATACCAACAGTTTTTGATCTCCGGATCTCATTTCCACATACAGTTATTGTGGTGTCATCAAGGGCAGTTTGTTGTTTCTCGGACCTCACTGAAAAAAATCATTTTGGGGCCCCCAGTGTAATGATTGTTTGTGACCAACAGGAGACCCCCATGCAAATGCATGGTTTGAGTAGCGACAAACATCGCTGCTGGGTCACTGAGTGAAGTACCTTTATCCTGTTAGTGGTGCCATGTGGTTTAAGGGGCTCCAATACCTTCATGATTTCCTGTCCTGCACTTGGCCATCGTCTGCTACCAGAACAGCAGGTTGCTTTGATATTAACAGTGCCTTTCTTTGCCTCTAATTGCACCCTAACAAACCATCCCAGCTGATAAGAGCTATCAAGGGCTAAGTCACTCCTCTGTGTCCTCATATACCTTGCACAAGCACTTTCAGAAGGGCCTGTTTTTCTGCTGGCCTTATTCATGAAAACGCCGAGCTTAATTGCTTGTAGAAAAACCTTTCATGCTTCACCAGGAAACCCCAAAAAAATGTAATTATGAATACTGCTGTGGTCCTTGTCCTATTAAGCTAATGCTTTAAATGCTTGTGATTTTATAGCAGTGCAGCTCTATACAGGGAACATCCTGAAGTTCATATTCTCAAACTAGTTATTTTGAACTCATTTGCATTTTCTCATCCCTTTACTCAGTAAGGGGCTCATTATAACTAAACGGTTCACATGTGAACCTGATGCCGTCCGTCAGTTTTGCGCCGCGCAGTAGTACGCTCACCACGGGTACCGTAAAGAGGGCGTAACTTCATTAAAACCGCAGTGCCGTGCTGACACTGTGATTCCGAGCCGGCACTCCCAGCCCATCGATATCCGACCTCAGATGAACCCACTTTTACTAGTGGCTGAAGATGCCAACAGTCTAATCGGGTCTCTGTCTGCAGGTTTATGTTGGCCCCGGGGCTGCACCCAGACTGGATGCTGATGCTTTTCTTCACTCACACACAGCTGACCGTGACCGTGACCCTGGGACTGCTACTTGTACCCAAGGTAACTCCAAAATAAAAAAGTTCTACACGGCAGGTTCAGTACTCAACGGTAGAGCTATCCAACGGCCGGACTGAACAACCCTCCTGATTTGGGCCCTAACAACGTTGTTGCAGTAATTTAATTTGACATGATTGGGGTTTTAAGGAGAGTCTTTAATCTTAGTTTAACAGGATTTTAATCGTGCGGATCGCTCAATCAACGGCTAGATGGAGCCTAATTAATTAAGAGCTCCGCTGGACTGAAAACCTGCGTGTTTAGTGGGCCGAGGTGGGTTTAAAAAACACCTCTCAGGATTTACAGCCTGACCAAGATGTGTAACTCAATAAGAAGTCTACAGAAGTGGTAGCATGTGAGCCATTGTTTTCTTCCCACACTTTCATTTATGGTGTTCTGTCCACTGCCACCACATCACAATTAATCACCCAGAGAAATGTAATTACTTTGGGAGCCCTGGGCGGACACACTTACCATTGACTTAATGGGGGTAAACGTTGTCTTTAAATAATGGCAGTCGATTAAAACCCTTCGATCCGCCCTTCCAGTTCCTGTTTGCAGGTGCCCACACGAGGGACGACATCACCACAGAAGCCTACGAGGACGAGCTGGATATGGGCCGGTCCGGGTCCTACCTCAACAGCAGCATCACGTCGGCATGGAGCGAGCACAGCCTGGATCCTGAGGACATCCGGGTATGTGCAGGGTGTACTTATTTCATTGCACTTCACACGACATCCTGAACTTGAGATATCCAACCTCTCTAAACCGGCGTATCACTAAACGGCGGTTTTTATTCTTTTTTTAATATGTATTGCTGTGAATTAGGAGGAGCTGAAGAAGCTATACGCTCAGCTTGAGATCTACAAGAGGAAGAAAATGCTGGCCAACAACCCACATCTGCAGAAGAAGAGGAGTTCCAAGAAGGGATTGGGTCGCTCCCTCATGAGGCGCATCACGGAGATCCCGGAGACCATGAGTCGGCAGTGTAGCCGGGATGAGAAAGACCCGGGGGATCATGGGAGCAACAGGAACAGTCTCTGTACACTCAGACGAAACCCCTTTGACCCCTCCCACTCCAGCAAGTCCAAGGAAGACTCGCTGAAAAACAAAGTTTTCTCCCTTAAAAAGTCACATAGTTATGACCACGTCCGGGACCAGAATGACGAGCCAAACAGCTCTTCCAATGACCAAATGGAGGTTTCCACCATGGAGAACTCACTGTTGGATACACTGATGGGCAAGAAGCTGGGGAAGAAGTCCCCAGAGAAGGCAGAGGGTGAGTCTACAGAATCGGTACCCCTGGTATGTAAATCTGCCAGTGCACATAACCTGACACTGGACAAGAAGCCTGTGCATCTCAGGACATCCATGCTACAGAAATCCCTGAGCGTCATCACAAGTGCCAAGGAAAAAACTCTCGGGCTCACAGGAAAAACACAGACCACAGAGGATGGCGGGAAGAAAAGTGTAAACAAGAACAAAGACAGCAAGGTGTTGTCGGAGATAAATGAATCGGCGGAGTGCTACCCCAAAATGATCATCAGCCAGTCCGTGGAGTACCGTCAGACCGCCAATAAGATCGGCATCATGAAGCACCCGGTTAGCGGGAGCCAGCCATCCATTTGCTCTGAGTCGGGAAGGTCTAAGGAGCTGTATGACCTTTCTGAAGTCTGCCCTTGGGAAGTGGAGGACCTTCCAACTCCCTCTGAAAACAAAGTACAGAAGCATGTGTCCATTGCTCCAGACGAGACAACTACCATCCATGGGAGTGGAACCAAGGGGAAACTGCATCAAAAGTTGAAATCTGTGGATCAGTCCCCCTCAAACAGCAAACGATCCAGCCAGAAGACGACAGAGAAGTCAGTGGCAACCTCCAGGGAGGAGGTTATTGAGAGCCGTGGGCTGAGGAAGGGGATGAAGCCTCTTGCTCCACTTAGCCTCACTGGGAGTGCCCCTCAAAGTGCAGATGTGTGCCCCTGGGACTTTGAAGAGCCACGGGCTAAAGCTGAGACCGCAAGATCCCCAGATATAATCAGGCGCAAGAAAAGTGTCACCCCAACAGAAGGAAAAGGAAAGACCCTCCATTCTGATCACTCCAAATCCACTGGAAGCCTTCTGCAATCATCCACTATGAGAGCAGACATCTGCCCCTGGGATTTTGACGGTCCTCCATCCCCTGATTCCGAAAAGGCTCCCAGTCCACCTCACATCTCGAAGGGGAAGGACTCGCATTCGAAAAGAAAAGGGACACCTTCCTCCAAAGCTTCAGAGAGGGACAAGGAGAAATCAAAAGACAAGGATGATGAGAAACGCAGGTCCAAGAGCAAGGATAAAGGTTCCTCTAGCAGATCTACAGAGAAACGTCGCATCAGCCAGTCGAAAGTGGGGGGAGGCTGCGTCTCGGATGTGGAATGCACCCATGATTCACCAGTGTCCGAGAGGCGGAGGAGCTCCACAAATGGGCAAACTTCTGCTAAGAGCAAGAGTGACTTTTGCCCATGGGACTTCGAGGACACATCCCATAATAAAGAAGAGGACTGCAGCCCTTCCACTGGGAAACAAAATACTCTGCACTCTAAACCAGTGGCAGCAGATGGCACCAAGGTGGCTGACGCGTGCCCATGGGACTTTGATGACACAATGTCGGAGAAAAATGCATGACACTCAAAAGGAAGAGACTTCTCTGTATCGAGTTCTCAATGTACTTTTTCTATACACAATACCAAACCCTCTCATTTTTAATGACTTAAGGTGATGAAAAAAAGAGGGGATTTTGCACATGTTGCCTTTTTCCAGTTTTGTCTTTGTTCTTTCCTCAAATTTTTATCAAAGAGAAAGAAAATTGTGTACCAAGATGCATTCCAAATTCGTACTCCGTCTGTGCTGAATTGTAACGATGTATTCTGATAATTATGCAACTCAGTCACTTTATATGCGTGGTAGAAAATCTTTACTCATCACACCTAGTGCACATTGTCAACGTTGGACTCTTCGCGGTGCAGCCATCGCATCTCTTGAGTTAATGAATTGTGGGAAACTCACATTGCAAACCACATATTGCATCCTTTGGATCAGTTGGACAAGAGATTTTTGGTGCTGCGACCAAGACAGCGATCAAGAGAGATATGACACAAAACCCAGAGTTTTCACCCGTCATTGTGCAATTCTGTTTCACAACCAAATGTGTGACAGGAACAACGTGGAACACAAATGCACAATAAACTGGAAGCAACATAAAATTGTATATACTAATACCTCTCATTTGGAAAAATAAATCTGTTGAAGTAACTGTCAAAATATTCAATGGATTGTCTGCAGATGTACGAGATGGCTTGTGGCAGGTTACTGTTCCATCACTCCATTCCACTCAAATCTTTCACCATGAGACAAAAAAAGCTAAGTTTGACTGAAGGCCTCTCAACCAGGCTCTTTGTTCATTGCTTCTTTAAGCATGATGTAGTGGTCTTTTAGGTCATTTGTGTCTGAAGAGCACGTGCGTAGCTGAAGTATGGAGAAGACGCAAGTGTCGTGAATGAATGTTAAGGAAAGATCCTGTCGGATTCGAACCCTGCCGGGGTCGCTGTTGTGCCTCCTTCTGGAGTTGCTGACTCTTGGTTCTCTGTGCGCTTATTGGTTGGTTTATTGGTTGCCCAGGTAGAGGGGGGTCCAGGGCCATAGCTTTGACTTCCACCCCACCCCACTTGCATGGATCTTGCATGTTCGCCCCATGTTTCAGTCGCTTTATCCTGGCTATTCCGTTCTTTTTTCCACTGTCCACGGTACAGATGTTTCCTAATTACCCAGTATCGGCCTGAAATACCCTTGATCATTTACCCTTACCTCTTGCTGTGACTCACCTCTTGCTGTGACCATGCATCAGATAAGCTGTCATGTAAGGTGCTTAAGGATCCTCTGGGGCGCCGTGAAGGGGGGGGGGGGGGGGAATTAGGACGATTCCCTGAGTGACAGGGGCCCTAATAAATACAGAAGATAATTGGATTGGTTTGAGTTAGGGGCCCAGTACAAAATGCTTTAATGGGGCCCGGAATCTTTAGCGGCACCCCTGAGAATGATTAACCCCTCGTGTTCAGAGTGGTTTATCTGCAGTGTAAAAACAAATATTTCAATGTAACACGACAACAACAAAAAAAGAACTTTCCTTCAAAAGGTTTCGTACAAGTACTCATGTCCACGGAATGTCGCATTAAAAATACAAGATAAAGCTTTAAAAATATTACATATATTGTTGTAACTAATGTAATATTTCTATTTGAACCAATACTGGTCCTCTAGTTGTGCTTTGATGTTGCTTCGCATTAGAATAAATTCTATGGTCTTTATTACATTCTTCTGAAAATGAAGCCGGTGAAAAACCGTCTGTGCTTGTTTTTTTATTTCATATAAATAATATTGACAGATGATATTTCAAACGTGGAACTTCTCCAGGTTTTCATTTGTTTACTAGTTTAGATTTTTCAGGAGAGTCGGATCATTTGTTCATGTATTGAAAACGCAGAACGGGGATCTCGTGCTATACTGGGATGGCTCAGTGAGCACCATCGTCACCCCACATCCTCTAGGCTTGAGGTTCTGACTCCGGTCTCTGCTTTGTGGTTGTGTGCAGCTTACATTTTGGGCAGGTTTCTTACTCAGTTTCCTTCCACAGTCCACAGACATGCACTTAGGCTGACTAGCATCTCGTAGTTGCTTGTCAAGTGTGAGAATATTGTGTGAACTTTGTTATGGACCAACATCCTGTCCACCTTGATAAGGTCCAGCCTCCTCTGGAAACCCTAAAATGGATGGATGGATTGGATGGATGGATGGATTGCATACTAGCCTAATTAATTTGCTGGCCTGTGTGCAGACAGATGAACAGATGTGCTGTGTTTTCACTGCCTATTTCCAAGGTTCCGTTTTGAAAGTTAGCACAGAGCAGCATGACATCAAACTTGTTTGGCGAAAGCAATGACCTTCAAGGTCCCACGCCCCCTGCTGTCGCCTGATGCTCCATAGCTGTATAGCACACGAGCGCGCTCTGATTTGAAAGCACATCACTGTACGTGACATTAATAAAAATGGAATCGCGCCGGCTCGTGGGCATGGTGCACCGCGTCTTAACATCGGTGACTCAAACCTGATGTACGTCATCAAGCAGCCAGCACACGTGTTCCATCTTGGGTGGGGGGGGGGGCATGGCAGGGAGTAAAAGGACGGCATGGAGATGAGAAAAA
>JABFEB020000079.1:5565576-5583867 GCA_019775895.2 Stomatorhinus ivindoensis
CCCCCCCCCCCCCCCATCTTTGAATAGCGCCCATGACACGTGGATGTCAACTTCCACACTATCTGACTGCTTGGCCACGGATTGCGCTGCCGTGATTTGTTTCGCTCCATGCGATGCCAGCCTGATTCCCGGCGGCCCCCCGGCAACCGTATCCCATGGTTACCTTTGAGAGGGAGACAATCAGTCACCTGCATGCCGCCTCGCAGAGTTTACAACCCTGCATGGCATCACCTCATTCTGACTCATGCTTAGCCCCCCCAGCGCTGGGAGTATACGGTATGTAAGAGACCAGCATATCGGGAGTGTCACATGCTGAGACCCTCTGCCGTGATTGGCTGTAGACAGCCAATGGGAATCGAAACGCACGAAAAACCGGCAGAGGGCAGGAACTGACCACGGGAGCTGGTTGTACGCTTCAAGCAGATTTCGGATGGTTTGGGGTCAATCTTATGCCACTGCTCATCACATAGGCTGACACTTTTATGACGCTTTGAATATGCAGGTAACGCTTAAGGTTGATTTTACAGTCTGCGCATGTCCCTAAAACACTAGCACTATTGAAACCCAGAAACAAACATGGATTGCACTGGTAGAGCTATAAGCAGATACAGCCTGACTAGGGCCCACAAAATTGGGTTCGGGGGGGTACGCTGAGGACCAATGGGCTCTTCACATGTAGGATCAGGAGGCTACTGATCTAATTGTTTAACTTATATAAGCATATTACTTGGCATTATGAAATGCTGGAAACAAAATGATATATACCGTTTACCTGTTTGGCAAATCTTTTCGCTTACAGTGTCCCGTTTGTTAATTTCCCTTTCGTCTGATAAGGCTATAAATGTCATATTGCATACCTCAAGATTATTTCACAAAGATACATCAGTAATGGCACATCTGTAAGATTTAGCCATTAACGGTCAGAGGCCTTGTTTGCGTGCATGGACATGTGTCCAGAACTGAAAAGCCCCCCATCCCAAAATCTTGCACTGGGGCCCATTATAAGAATCTGGATTGGGGCACATTTTAAGATCTGTTTTTAACCCCCAAAAAACCATTTGAACTGACACAAAGATGCAATCTCTGGTCTCTCACTGACTGTTAACGTGCAGAGCTGGCGTGGTTTCCGTGTTTCTTTGCGCTCTCCTTTTAGGACTCTGCTGTGGCGATTTTTCCGCTCGTATTTCCAATTTTCAGCTCCCGCTGTGCCCATCGACATGGGCGATGTCACACAATGTTTGTAGCGGTTTCCGGTACCTTCTGCATGGCAACAACTAGTAGGACTAATGTATCACTGCCCTTCTGGAACTTTGGTTTTTGGACTGTTATAAATTGTATAGTGAAACTGTACCTTAACAACGGTATCTGATGCTTGCTATGATAATACTCTATGACGGGCTACTGCATCCACATGGAATTATTTGGTAGAATTGTGTTATATTGTGATAGCATGCAAACTTAACACCCTCCATGCAATAAATATTTCTATAAAACTGAGCAACCAGATCCGTTGAGCTATTTTCTTCCTCGTGTAATAAATTCCCTTTTCATTCTTTTCGAATCCACCTACAGAGTGTTGTTATATCTGAGGAAATTCCCCACACTTAGCCGATAACGGATATCTGACAAGTATTGCAACAAATCGAATCTCTGGAGGTTGAATCTTGAATCAGAACTCGAGGTGAGTGAGAAGGGACAGCTGGAGAAACAAGCAGTTTTAGGTCACAGATTGCATGGATCATGTGGTGGATGTAAGTATTACTGCTCCAGGAATCACAATAAGGATGATGCAACTTCAAGGTACATTCAAGCTCCTGAGAAACTTACTGTCAAGTTTTTTGTGGTCAGCTATAAATAGTATGAATGCTTTAAAAGCATTTAAACTTCCATTTTGACACATACTGGCTCACTTACATTCATTAATTCGTTTCCACTGACGACATGAAATCTAATTTGTTCCGATTCAAAAAAGCTGCAAGTCTTTTGTCAAGTAAATTGAAAAATAATACTGGAGCATTTAACATTTGTTTTGCAAAATACTTTGACCTGTATGCAGAAACTAAGGCCAGCCTCTCGTACAAATAAATGCAGTCCAGACTCTCAGTCACCCACAGAGATCTATCAAAACTCCATCTGGGACCTGAGTCATTAAAACAAAACAGCAAATGTCCTTGAGAGGAGTAAAGTGTCAAAGAGAAGAGACATTGTGAGAAAGAGTTGCATTAACTTCAACCCTTGACTTTCAACTACAGGGCTGAGGTCATGCAGAGCTATACGACGGGAATAGGTGGATAGTTCAGGTCCAGAAAGTAAAAATGCAGACCAAGATGTTGTTTCAACCAACCAGTTGAGTACTCTGTGACTGTGACGCTTTATACTCAAGTGTTACGTACGTTGGGGCACGAACCAGGGACGCAAGAGCAGGAGTTGGGAAATCGGGTAAAGATGGGGTTTAATGAGGAAACAGCAAGGTACAAACAGGTAGCAACATTACGAAACGTCAATGACCGGACTGGGGTAAGACAGACTTTTTAAAAATACAGTAAATACACTGTGCATTAAATACACAGAACTGATTAACAACAACTAGACACAGCTGAAAACACTGAAATTCCACACGAGGTAACAAGGGGGCGTGGCACACAGGAGGATCGGACGAGCAGGTCATGACATTCAAGTGGTTGGTTGGGACAAAAGCTTGGTCTCGATTTTTATTTTCTGGACCTGAATTATAAACCTCCACACTGGAGAACATCAAGAAGGAAATATCTACGGCTTTGATGGCAAGATATGGTTCAAAGATCATGTGGTGAGTTAGGACTGACATTGCAGAATCTGTTTGAGTCTCTTTGACCAAAGGCTTCTCTATTGATACGTAGAGTTGGGTAATTCAGGTCCAGAGAGTAAAAATCCAGACCAAGATTTTGTTTCAACCAATCAGTTGTGCATAAAGAGTCACAGTCACTGAGCATTCAACTGGTTGGTTGAAACAAAATCCCGGTCTGGACTTTTACTCTCTGGACCTGAATTACCTAACTCTGTTTATACATCACATAAACATCTGTGCACAACGTAGACTCAGGTGTAGGGTAGAAATAATCAATGAAAGGTATGCCGCAGCCCACATAGTGGGGACAGTATGTTCATGTACCCAGTCTGCCAATGAAACCATCCCGCCTACCAAGAGGACATTGCTCATGGCCTTTTCCCTTTCCTACCCACCAGACATCTACATAGCCCTGATATTCACTGAGATTAATGGTGCTCTGTTGGGTTTCATTAAGAGGGTTACCCATAAGCTCAGGCCTGGTTATCTCTTGCCACAGCAGCCTGCTTAACCTGTATTCTGCCTAATAGTAACAACATATAATAAAAACCGTATACTTCATGATTTTCACTAGATGGCCACATAAACGCTAGGTCTGTTACTGTCTGGGGAGCGATTTTTACAGTAAGCGCAAACCCACTGCCGCTTTGGTTTATTGAAAAGGATGTGGATGATAATGTGTGGTAAAACGGCTGGGTTGCCAATGCTGCCACCCTGTGGGCACAAGGCAAAAACACAAGGAAAATGTAAAGGCATCGGGTGGTGGAACATGACTGCGTGGGATGGAACTTCCATGATAACACCCACAGAAAAGATGTCCTTAAAGAATAGGGTGAAAATATAGATGTGTTATAGCGTATATCGTGATTTTATCTTTGCTTTACCTCCGGGAATTTTTTTCTGTATCCTGCATTCCCGTTTATTTTCTTGCAGGAAAATTCCCATTTTACAGTACAAATGCTGAATCTTACTTTGATACGGTCCCATTCTGGTTGCAAAAACGGCCCTTTGTTTGTACTCATACAAGACTGTAATTTACTGCGGTTTGAGTAGCCAGACCTCCTTACGGCAGAGCCAGTCTTAAATAATTCAGCGGGCTTTTGGTCTGCATGCGGAAACGCTGTTAAAAGGTCATGTTTACCCCTACAGCTTAATGTATTTTTATATATCCGTGGAAATGTAGCTCTCAAAATGCGTACACGAGAATACGATTACTATCAAAGCATGTAAAATAAAGGAATGATTGTATAATAATCATTATTGTAAAATAATCTCAATGACGATGGCGGGTATAGGCTACTTGTGGAGGCTTGTATGTTGCCCGGGTTTTCCAAAGACGCGTTTTTTTTTTGCTTGACTAGATGAGCGTGTTTGTGTGCAACGGATTTCTTCTTTTTATTTTTTTGCTGAATCCATAAATAACTCATGCATCATGTTGGTACAGCGAGTTTACAGTCTCGGTGATTATCCTGTATCCAGAAGCTGGCAGAGCGACGCCGACATTATATTACAACCGGCCGAGCTGAGAGTGTCCGTATCCAGATGTAAACGGTCCATTCATAAAATAAGGGACGGACTCTGCCTGTGTCCACCCAACAGGGGAGTTATTGCCAAGTGGAAATAAGTGAAATGCAGGCGTGTCGGCTGCGACTGTATTATAAGTCATGTTTAATTTCCAGGCATCAAAATTAAGGTGGTCTTCAACATCTGGCCCGCGGTGCAAACCACATTAAGGGACGGTGATTTATCCTATGCTTGTTCAATTAATCCCAGCGTGTATGTTTCACAAAACACACCGAGGTGCTTATGTAAAGAATTAATTTATTAAATGGTCCATGGTACCGGCTGCTAAGAGCATATGGTGGATTTATAGACCTAGATAACGGGGGACATGATGGAGATGCTCTCCGGGAGCCGCCCAGCGGCCACGTTGACGTAAGCGGTCCGGAGCTGGGCTGGGCGGGGCGGCTCGGGCTGGGTGTCCCGGGCCAGTACTGAAGGGAGCAGCGAAACCAAGCCGCAGTCTGTTCGACAGCACGCCAACATGGGCAACGTCCAGGTGAGTACTGATCCCTCCCCTGGGGGTGGTATCCCCAAATCTGCCGGTTATTTATATCCGACATTTGTGTGAGCGAACTTACAATGAGATAAACGTTACAATGAGAAATGCGCAGTTATCTGTACCGACGACATCGGCCGCCACGGTTAGTGTACGGCGCGACCTTGAAATACGTCATGCTATTTTAAAGTAAAATTAAGAAGCGGATAGATTGCCGAAGTAATACATTTTCTTTCTCATAAGTTTTCTGCGTGACAGTACAAAAACTGACATATAGGTTAGCATAATATAATTCATGACCCTCAAATACTTGCAGTCACCTTGTTTTTATATTATTATAATTACTATTATTATTGTTATTGTTGTTGTTATCATTATTTATTCGTCATTATTTAAAGTATAGTATTACTATAGTATTTTGCATTATGCAATGAGTGGGAGGAACGCGGCCCCACCCGTAGGGAACTTGCCGGAATCCAGCCGAATCAATAGCGCCGCATTGTGGCGCATGGCGGCCGGCGCGTGCGGGCGGGGCGGAGGCGGCGGCGCACAGAGCGTCCATTCTGCAACTCGGCTCTAAATAAAACTGCAGTGCGGGGAGTCGGCATTTCCGCCCTTTTAAATACCAGCGTGCACTAAAAAATTCTATTATTTACATTCTATAGACTATGCATATTTCACCAAAGCCACTTCCTTTCTCTCAACATTCTAGCCAACAGTAGTACCATATCCCGATTTCGACGTGGTCGCAGATATTAAAGCGATACGCAAAGCCTGCAAGGGTCTGGGTAAGTCTGATGCTCAGGGTCCTGTGGGTGGGGCGGATCCATTGCCCTTAAGGGATGCAACGTACGTCCATCTTACTGGAGATAAATCTGTCAGCCTTAACGGTTCACTACAAAAGCAGTGTTGCTTTGGTTAAATGCAGTGCTTTTACAATCTTCAGATGATATGAAAAACAAATATCTGTTTAATAAGTGTAATTGATGAATTAATGAGCTGGCTTTGAGAACACAGCTTAGTACCCCTTGTCTGTAAGGGGGTGGGGAGGGGGGCAGTTTACCAAATGTAGAGTGGGTCAGCATGTATTATTTATATTTACTTATATTAAGACTTTTTGATATCAATTGGAATTGTAATACCACAAGCTACACACTTTTGCTCTTTAGGTAACTGGCTTTTTTCCAGCTTCTGAAATCTATGCCTCTGATGTTTAGGGACAGATGAAGATGCCATAATCGACATCCTGGCCAACCGCTCTGCGGCTCAGCGAATGGAACTCAAACAAGCTTATTTTGACAAGTACGACGATGTGAGTAGTTTTGCTTCACTGCATGGATCACTAATGACACTGTCCATTATCCTAAACAAATTAGACAATAAAAAGAAGTTGTACCAAAGACAGCCATCTTTATATATGCACTGTATATATACACACAGAGACACACAGGTAGGTGTGGCATTACTTGTGTCTAGCGATGGACATGATGTCACTTCATGAACCATTTGTTGTATTTTTTGACCCCACTAGATGGCGCTCATGGTTTGCTTTGGGGCATGCGTTGTTCCCTTCTTTGAACAGAACCCCATCTAGTGGGGTCAGAAAATGCAGTCAATGGTTCATGAAGTGTCATTTTGTCCATCACTACTGGTGTCTGATTGACTTGAGCTGGAAATGGATCGGAGTGATCATGTGACCTGTCGCCGTGGCTCCAGGAGCTGGAGGAGGTCCTGAAGAAGGAGCTCTCTGGCAGCTTTGAGAAGGCCATCATCGCCATGCTGGACCCTCCTCACGTCTATGCCGCCAAGGAGCTGAGGAGGGCCATGAAAGGGGCTGGCACAGACGAGGACGTGCTGGTTGAGGTCCTGTGCACCAGCACCAATCAGGTGTCAGCTTTTAATCACATTCACGCAAGCGCCTGTCATCCTATTAAGTCGACAGAACGACCCATGATATTGTTAAAAATGGATCTAACATAGTGTTTCCCAATCCGGTCCTCGGGGATCCACAGACAGTCCACAGTTTTGCTTCCCCCAGAGCTTGGAAGGAGCAAAAACATGGACCAACCGTGGGTCCCCTAGGACTGGAATGGGAATCACTGGTCTAAGAAGGGGGAACTCTGTTTTATGAGCCTCCAAAGACACAGCCCTGACGTTTTCAACCACTGTACTCATCACCGTATTCTCTGGCAGGATATTCTATGCTGTAAGGAAGCTTACTTCCAGGGTAAGTCCCCTGCTGATAAGTCTGAATGCTAGGTGATTTTGGTGCCATATTTTTACGTGCAAGTGTTATACTCAGCTAAGTATGATATTTATGAAACAATTAGTCAGGTTCGTAACCAAGCATTTTCAGCTAAGTAGTTCCCACCTTTTAGCTGACTTCTGCTCAGGATGCTCATTTATCTTCTGTGCAACCTGGGGTGATTCCATGAATTGTTAAAGAGGAGGGCATCAGAGGGGCCATAATTCATACAGGCAGGCCAACCATGTCATTAGCCAATGATGTGTTTTCATTTAGTGAGTGATGGGGTGCGGCCACCCCGGGAGCCAATCAGTTTTCAGTTGAGGCCAATCCCCCTGTGGCCCCACCCCACCCCCGTATACCCCTCTGTGTCAGTCCCACCCACATGTCACCCTGTCTGCCAAACCCAGTGCATGAGCGTGACCTGGAATCAGACATCGAAGGGGACACCAGCGGGGACGTGAGAAATCTGCTGATGGCCCTGCTGCAGGTAGAGAGGCTGCATCCTCACCATTACACTGACGTTCTTGTCTTCTCATTAATCTCCCTTCTCGGAGAGTGCCAAGAAGTACCCAGTTTCATTTCTGGCAGTGTCCATTAAGAGAATTAATTCCCGGCATGTGCGCCCCCGCAGGCGAACAGGGATGGAAGCTATGAGGTCAATGAGGAGCTGGCAGAGCAGGATGCCACGGCCCTTTTCCAGGTGAGGTCACGTCTGCCAGAAGCTGAGGCATTTCCAGCATCTTCGTGCGCGTCACGTCGCGGATTAATCCTAGAGAGACACCTGGGGCTCAGAGTAGCCAGACCTTTGCACCTTCATATGGTCCATGAAGCTCCCTTAGCTGACCCTGCATTGTATGACCGTGGATGGATGGGAGGGTGGGGTTTGTCTATTTATTTGTTTGGGACAATAGATACTCATTGGTCAATAGAACAAAAGACCGTAAATTAGCTAGAGTTAGCTCTGTAGGCTTATTTTCATCTGTTGTTCCTGTTCATTACTTGAAATGACAGCCAATAATCTGAATAAAATAGCTTATCTTATTAAACTTTTTTTCAAGACCCTTCCCACAAATTATTCCATTCAGTAGCAGGGTTGTTCATAATTCAGAATTTATTAATTGTGTCCCATTCCATTCATGAATTGGAATTTGAATTGAATTGGCCACACCCTACAGGATACTAAATTGGAATCTGAATTGAATTGGCCACATCCCACAGGATGCTGAATTGGAATTTGATTTGGAATGACAGTAAGAACCATTTAATTAATTTAAATTCAAAGAAATTCAACACACAACACAAGAATGTCATTTAAACTGGCAAAGCTAGAAACCCCACGATCCAGTGAAAATTCTTTTGCAACCCTAGAGAGTTAGAATCATTCACAAAACTAAAACTTTTCATAAACTGAAAATACAGAAATACAAAATTTACTTCCATAACTAACTGACATATAATAATAACTAGTGCCAAATACTTTATGTTAGTGTTTTACTATTTCGCAAATTTAATTTGTTAATTTTTGCATGGATGGAAATCATTCGCGGAGACATAATCCAGTATATGTTGCCTTTTAGATGACTATTAACAATAACGGGAACATGTTTTACTCATTTTGAATACATTTTGAGTGCATTGTGTTTTCATGCAGGATTTCCTAAAGATCAGACACATAAAATAGCTCTGCAACTTACAGTCTATCCCTAGAAACAAAATTGCTAAAACTTAACCTGAAACTATATTTATAACAAATAGAAATACATCTGTAAAATAAAAGGTAATAAATCCACACTGAAATCAAACTAATAATACTGATATGCACTGAGCTCTATATGTACGAGTGGGTAGAGTGTATTATATATTTGCATAACTGTAACAACCATTTTCCATGAGTACATGTTTATTGTTTTTGCACATTTAACTGTTTATGTGTATCTGCATTCTTTTGAGCTTTTCTTGTGAGTGTCTGTGGGTTCTCAGATGGATAGGATGGTGGTCCAATCCTCCGTCACTCATTCTTCAGAATTGCTGCATTTATTCGGATAAATCTTAGAAGGTTTTACGTATCATTTCGATTGTAACATTCTGGTCTGAAGATTGTCTCAACAGCCGCAGAGAAAAATGTGATGGTGGCGAATGTGCAGGGAAGTTGTGCCGACTGGGGGGGGGGGGGCTGGTTTGCTTTGCTTTCCAGTAGGCCAAAGGGCCGGCATCCTCTGATAAACGTGGCTGACTCAGGTACACGGTGGTATCATGTAAAGTTTAGCAACAGATGAGGGATTAGTTTGGCCTCCCATGTTGGAATAGAGTTTGGATCGTGTCTTTGGTTGGGAACTGCCCTTATTATAGCCAGAAGGTGAGAAGATCCACCATGGTACACAAAATGCCAGATTAATAATTGATTCTGTATGTGGCACTTCAAATGTTGCATTCTCTCATTCAGAACAACATGGTATTTTCATGACAAAGATGCAGCATATGCTGTGATGCTGTGCATGTTAAAAGGTATAATTCATACCGAAATATTAAGCTGTATTGTTGGAAATAGCATCTACACTACGCATATGGATTTCTTTGAATTCAATTCCATTTTAATTCTACATTCTTAAATTCAAATTTGAATCGCTATTCTTTATCCTACTTTCAGCCTCGATTCAGATTAAAATCAAATTCACAAACTGAATTGGAACTTCAGGGTCATTTCTCAATTTAATTCTGAATGGTACACAGCCCTGTTCGGTAGGTCAGCATCTTATTATGTCTCTCCATGGCCTTTAGATTTATTGAATTATGCAAGATGTACTGGAATCTTCCATCCCATGTAGCAGATTGGAATTTTCTTGCCCTCCACTGTGATGAAATTTAAGGTTTATACCATCATGCGTGATTCTGAAAGATGTTCTGCTGCATGCCAGGGGATGCAAAATACCCAGTCTGACAATTTAGGTTCATGTTTATAAAATGCTTACAATTCCTGATTGTGTACAGCACCATTTCACACCATATATAAGTTAATGAAATCTACTGTATTAGGATTGTTTTAACAGGTCATTCTCACAGGTGTTAACTATCCACACTTGTCTTGTTTTGTGTTTTCCGTAGGCTGGGGAAGGTTGCTTTGGGACGGATGAGTCCACCTTCAGCTACATCCTGTCGCAGAGGAACTATCTGCAGCTTCAGGCCACTTTCAAGATATATGAATCGGTATTTTCCCTTCGGGATGACACCGCTCATCTTTTGTAGCTCGACACTGTGTTCACACTCTATTCACTTAATATTTCACAGATTCTGGATAAAAATAAATCAGCAAAAAGACCTGAGATATGAAAGGTGTCGCTGCACACTGTGGAAGCGTCAAACATATGTGTTCTCCATCACTTCTGCTGGGAAACTTTTCTCGGCTGATTTCTGGGTGTGAAGCTGTAGTTACCTCTATATGTTTGGTCGTCCGCGCCGTTTCCGAAACACGAGCTGTATCGTTTTATCCTGCTGCCTACCCTGCAGCTCTCGGGAACAGAGATCCTGGACGCCATTGACAAGGAGGCGTCAGGGACCCTGAAGGACTGCTATGTCACTCTCGGTAGCCGTCACGCCAACGTCGCATTTTCCCATGATCCACGCCGAGCGCGTCTCTTCCTGCTAGAACGATGCACACTTTTTGTAGAAAAGCATTCATTATATTCCATTAACCCATGAGTGACAGCATGAAAGTTAGTGTTAGCTGTTATTTGTCATTGCCTCCCCCCTCATTGACCCCCTCACTGACCCCCCAGTGAGGTGTGCCAAGAGCCCACAGTTGTTCTTCGCTCGACGCCTAAACGCTGCCATGAAGGGGTCAGGCACGGACGAGGACACCCTCATCCGCATCATCGTCGGCCGCTCCGAGGTACGGTGATCCCTCATAGGTAGTGTTTGAGGAAGTTCTGCTTTGTAGTGGCTGTACTTATAATGGTTGTACCCAATCTTAGATTGACCTGGAGACCATCAAGGACTTGTATCTCGAGAAATATGATGTGTCCCTGAAGGATGCTCTGGAATCGGAATGCAGCGGTGACTTCAAGCGACTCCTCATAGCCATCCTCCATTGAAGTCTGATAGTGTGGCGCCCTCTAGTGGCAACAAACTGCCTCATTACTCTAGGATTCTGATTTATAACGCACCTGCTGCACTGGCCTTGAAAAGATACATGGGTGGGAGTAGAATCCTCTGCTATGTTTAATCTTTAAACAAATGTGTTGCACAGAGCACTCTGATCATTTCTTCACTGCCGACATCGCATGTCATTTAGCAGCTAAAACTGAACAGGTCTGCATTCATGCCGATGGCATTTTCTTACCTCGTCATCTTCATACATAGTGCTACTCCGCAAAAGGCAGCTCGGCATTTCACAACATTTCACACCAGATTTTAAACTTTGTGCCATTTAATTTCAGTCTAAACAATTAATCTGTAGCAGTTGTGTACATTATATATGCAATTGGGAACACTGTTAACGCTCTCGAAACTATGATATAATATTACATTAAGGCACTGTGGTATTTAACTTATTGTGTTTTTTTATGTAATTCCTCTTTATAGTGTTTTTTGCTGCAGTTTTCTGGGATCATAACAGTTTTTAAATGTGTTTTCCTGTAATATTTGTTTTTATCCAAGACATCTGATTATCTAGGTGTAATTTTACTAAGCTGCTAGTGGTGTAAATTAAACAGAAATCTTACACCAGTCTGACATAGAGAGTAAATCTGCAGGGAGGCGCGCGCATTGCAAGTTAACAAGCATGTGTATTGTGTCAGACTGATTTAGTCTGTATCGCTAAGTATAGCCAAAGATGTAAGGATATAACAAAACAAATAAAAAAAACTGATAAAAGCAACTTGCGTTGTTGGGTGCGTTTGTACCTCCAGAGAATCGCTATGATAATCCCGACAGATCCATTACAAACGTAGCCTCCTTTGGCGATAACGCTGCTTACTTACATAGCCATATTACCACGATATCTCAGCCACCAGATAATGTTAGTTTCGACACGCTCTGGCCGCTATTTTGCCTGTGCTAACCTCACCCCCACCTACCCAGCAGCCGAGGAATGTGTTTGATATGCAAAAATGTGAAGCATGTGTATCATTCAGTCATGATCGACCCATAAAAAAGCAATGCCTAAATTTTGTCACTACACATCTAAAACTGCTATTTGAGGGTGGAGGTTTTTAATATAAGAATACATTTAGTTTTTCCCTTCTTTTGCAACAATAAAGGTTATTTTCAGAATTTTTTCCTCCATGGTAACATACAATTTATCCCTAAACTGTGATGCCCATTTCAATACCACCTTCATTTATGTCCTGCCACATTACACTGGTATAACAAATATCACATTTCCTTTAGAAAAATACAGCTGCTTTTACATCGAGGGAAGTAATAATTCCGCGGTTAATCAAGCCTTCACGAGTATCTCGTGTGAGATGAAACTCCGTTTACACTTAGTGCCATCTTTAAGTTGTCCACCAGGGGGAGATGTTGGGTTGAAACACACGCACTGCATTGAGCTCTGTGTATTAATAGAAACGGAGCATCGGGATTGCAGCAGCTTAACCTAGAGCGCCCTCTAACAGAACAGACCGAATACTGCGGGAGGGGGCGTGGCCATCCCTGGAGGGACAGTCAGGTGACTTTGGTTGTTTGTGTAGGTATATTTCGGGATTATACTGGAAGTGTTCTGCTTTTTTGGCCCAGTAAATCCAGCCTGACCCTGATACCTGTCCAGACTCCTTACAGTTTTGTTCCATTAAACACACCAGAGTCTAATATTATTTTTTTTATTTTTTATGTCTTCAACCTGTGCTGAGGCCCAGTGGCTCATTTCCCCTTTATCGTCAGTTAAAGCGTTCAAATAAATGAATCCTATAAAATTTATGTAAACGCATATTACAGCTGAAGATATTTTCATGTCTGACACATGGATCTTATACAGTCATGAAAAACTCCAGATTCCTTGCTGTAAGCAGCTCATACTGCAAGCTAATCACAACATTGAAGACGATAACCTAAAGAATTCATTAACCGGAAGCAGCTCCCAGTCATATAAAAATATTCACGCCTATATTCCCCCGTTACACTCCTAAAACCCCATTCCAAACCCAAAAATCAATAAGTCACTCAGGACCAGCTGAGCTTTATAGCATCGCCAACTGACGAGTCTCTGGGCTGGTAATTAATCGCCATGGAAACACAACAGCGTGCCCAAACTCAGTCCTGAGTTGCTGTGTCACTTGCATTTGTTAGTATATAGGTGCTTTGTGAGACCTTCTGCATGTTTAAAAACCTTTCTTCTCTCCCAGTGACCCTGCACTGGATACATGTTTGGAGGATGACTGGATGAATGTTTGTGAATGATCGCGAATGAATTTTCTACACATTTTCTAGATACGGTATATTCTCCCAAGTACTAACCTTCCGTAGAGCGGGTTTAGGGTACTATCAGGAAAGATTATTTTAAGAACCCTGTTGGGCTGGTGAAGAACTGTGGGAGCCCAAACGTGACCAAGAGATCACGGTGCTTCTGCTGTGCACCACTGACGTGACACAGACGGCGAGTCAAACCCCAACCCCCCTAAGCCCCTCTTTTCTCCTGTTGCCGGGGTAATAAAATGTAAATTTTTTAATCCACACACCAAGGTGCATGAACGCATTTCATGCCAGACAAATACTCTACCATTATACAAGTGCGGTAACATCAGCAGACAATGAGAATAGAGGTGACATTTATTTGGAGAAAAAGAGGACGAGAATAGATGCATGTACACCAGAAGGAACCCAACAGTATCTAGGGCAGTGATTGGATTACAGGACGGATAAAACAGCAGCTCTCATAGGTGATCACAGTATTATAGCATTTCTCTTTACAGTGTCTGTGAGAACCGTATGGGATGTCAGGTACAGTGTCTGAGGTCTAAGGTCCGCACTCTGCTCCAATTTAAGTACCAAATCAGAGCCAGCACTCTAGTATAAACACATCCACCCAGACAAATGTGAACAAATCAAAACATACGTCTCTGAATCGCCCTTAGTAAGCATATCCTGCCAGGACAGCCCCTGCTTTACTCTCCAGGACAGCCCCTGTCCCCTGCCCTGCGAATCCAGGGCTACACTCCAGGGGACACTGCATCCCAACACTGGACTTCACTGAATTTTCACACAAATATAAAGGTTTCAAACCAGGAAACAATGTTAAATAAGTAAGTATAATCAAGAAAACAACACGTCAACAACTAAAACTTAACAAAAGCATCACAGTACATATATTCATTTAAAATATAGAGCAATAAAATTAATCCAAATTGGTTTTTTTGCTTTTAATCTGCAATAGGCTGTCTGGTTTAAAGGGTTCGTGGCACTAGGACTTACAGAATCACTTCATTTTGGCTGTAAACTTCTAGAATCTTCTGTGGACAACCTCGTTATCAATGGAAGGGGGGAGGGTCACAGCATATCTGTCTTTTCTGGGATTAAGTGCTTAAAACCACATTCTGAATGAGAAGGTGGAGAAGCAGGAGATCCAGCCAGATCCAAGGCTGCGGCCACCTGTCTGACCTACTGCTCCGGGCATCTGAGAGCTGGGCGAGCGTCTGCAACCCGCCCCGCTGAGATTAAGCCGAACCCAGCAGCAGGGGGCCAGACTCAAGGCAGGGAGAGAGGAAGCAGTGAGGATCAGCAATGGATCTCATAGGCGACCTGCGTGTCAAACAGCAAGCCCTGGTTCAGGAAGGTCCCATCAGGGTCGGCCTCCTCACCCTCAGTCACCCCTCGCGGCTGCCCCCCTGCAGCAATTTCTGCCGCCTGGTCCTGGGGGGCCTGCTGACCATCAGGGAGGACCGACCGGCTGCGGTTCAGCACGTACATCTCGTGGCCACGTTCATCACGGTATTCCTCTAACTGGGCGAAGGTGGTGGGCCCATCTGAGTAATCGTTGATGTAGAGGACACTCTCCTCTAGGGGGCGCCTGAGGCGCCGCTTCTGCTGGCTGTAGATCATGGCCACCAGCAGCAGGGCGGTGAGGGCCAGCAGGGAGATGCCCACACCGATAGCAGCCTGCGTGGCCACGCCCAGTGCGCCAAAATCCATGCTCTCCAGATCGTAGAGCGACTCTGGACTCGCGCCCCCTGCTGCATAGGAGGAGCGAGAGCGATGGCCCCAGTGGGAAGAGGAGGAGGAGGAGGGAGGGGATGGTGCAGATGACAAGTTGACGGAGAGGTGGAAGGTCACCTTGGCCACTCCCCCTGGGTTGGAGGCCTCGCACTCGTAGCGCCCGGCGTGTGCCACCGTAACGTTGCTGAGAAAGAGCATCCCGCTGCCTGTGTCGGGGTCAAAGCGCTCCCCTTCCTCAAGGGGCCCGCTTGTCCCGCCGGCCCCACCCACCCAGCTGGCCGACTGGGCTGTGGTGACACCCGCCGGAGCCCCTGCTCCTGGCACTGGCACCTCCTGCACCAGCCCCTGGGGTGTGAGATGTGTGCGGCCCCGCGCCGCCTTCCTCCAACTGACCTGCGGCTGGGGGTAGCCGACAGCTCGGCAGGACACGCGCAGGCTCTCCCCCAGCGGCACCGTCAGCTGGCTGGGCTCCAGCTGCACGCTGGGCGGGATGCACACCAGGCTGCTGGGCGGCACCTCAGAGAGGCCGCGGCGTGACAGGCGGGGAGGCTCGGCGCACACCAGGCGGCGCTCGGCCAAGCTCAGCAGCCGCCGGCCCTCCTCGTCCATCCAGCCGCGCAGCCAGTGGAGGGCGCAGTCACAGCGCCACGGGTTGTCTGGGGTGGGGGATCGGGGCATGGCGGAGGAGTGTGGTGGAAGGTTCCGGAAAGAGGAAGTGAGAATAGATCAATTAAATCTATTTATCTATCTATCTGGATTGAGCCATTCTCAACAGACAACATACAGACCCTGTGAGATACAGTAGATGACTAACCCTGGAGGACATGCCCCCTTTGGTAGCCCCACCCCTCACCTGTGATACGCAGAACCTGCAGGCTGACCAGGGGATGGAGCGTGGCCCGGCTCAGGGTACGCAGGCTATTTCTGCTGAGGTCCAGTAGTGCCAGGGAGCCTAGGCCCAGCATTGCTTGCTCCCCCAGCACCTCCAAGCTGTTCTCCTGCAGATGCAGCTCCTGGAGGCGCTGAAGAGGTGGAGGAAGTGATGTCATTTTAATTCCAGTCTGCCATTGGACCCACCCACTCATGAAACCCCGCCCCCACCCCCAGTCTCCCCAGGCTGCTCCTCCATGCTGCCATCCCCCCATGCGCCACCTGGAGGCCGCGGAAGGTGAAGTCCTGCAGCCGCGTGATCTGGTTCCCGGCCAAGTAGAGGACACGCAGGTGTGACAGGCCTTCGAGCGCGTCGGCGCTCAGCAGGTGGATACGGTTGCCGTTGAGCGCCAGCTCCAACAGCCGGCCCTGGCTGCGGAAGGCGCCCGGATCCAGCACCGAGATTCCATTGTTCTGGAGGTACAGGTACAGCAGACTGCCGAGCTGGGACAGGTCATGCTGATGCACCTGGCCAATGGCGTTGTCCTGAAGGAATACGGTCTGTACGCGGTGGGGGAGGGGCAGATTAGTGCCAGGCGTGTATCTGCCTGACCCACTCACAGGTGTTGCGGCATGTCCATCAAAATTCAGGCCACACATGATAGGAAGTCCACGGCTACCCAAAGATTTTCTAAATCAGGGTCAGAAGCTGCTAGGGTCGTATCCCCATTCAACCACTAGGGGGCAGAGGGGAGGTTGCTATGCTTTTGTTAAAATGCATGGCAGTGGGGTCAGACCTTTACAAGTGATCCAAAGATCACCATAAATCTACAATGAAGCTTTACATTGTTTACATAGTGCCCCCTGTGTGTCTGACATTTAACAACATTAAACAACATCCAATGTAGCCTAATGACCACTGTCTCTTTCATAAGGATCAGGCAAGTAAAAGAGGCAGACTGGTGATCTGCATGGGGGTGGATGCGGCCAGTGGATTGATCCATATGGGTGTCCCTGTGTTAATATTCAAGAAATATAAGCACGTAACCCTCTGACCTAAAGAGAGATGGGTGCTTCATAAGAAGGGAATAGAAGGCGCTGATAGTACGAGTTGGAATGCCAGGATGAATTAAACATGGGCTCTAAGAGTTAGATGTGTTGCATTAAAGCCTGAAGTTTGCCACGGAGTAAAAGCTCCTGGCTGATGCTGGTTGATGTTGTTGACAGACCTCAGTCATGGCTACAGCGCCATCAAATCCAAAGTGCGTAATGAAAGCAGTTGATGCACTGGCATATCCTATAAGCAGATGGAGGAAAATATATTAAATACTATTAATTCAAATGTTCAGTGTAGTTTTCAAGTTTCAGCCCTTGCTTAATTTGAACACACTCCCCGAGTAGCTAGCCTGTTCTAGCCTGCTGGCAATTCAGTCCGATTTTTTACATCATCAGACTGGATAATGAGAAGCCTATCAGAAGTACGGCCGGACTGTGACACTCCTCAGGTGAAGCAAGACTCTGTTTGGACTGCGACATGGTAGCCAGACCTGTGTACTGGGTGGTACACCCTCGGGGATGTCACGTAGCCCAATGGAGCCGCACTCCACCGTCAGGCTGTAGCAGCGGCAGCGACTAGGGCAGGCCTGTGCCATCAGACCCAGGGGACCGAGGAGAAAGAGGGAGATCTGGGGAGGAACCATGATGGCCAGGCTGGGGTCCTGGGAGGGAAGAAACAGGAAACAGAGAGACAAGGTGGGGAAACAGGAAACGGAGAGACAAGATGGGGAAACAGGAAACAGAGAGACAAGGTGGGGAAACAGAGAGACAAGGTGGGGAAACAGGAAACAGAGAGACAAGGTGGGGAAACAGGAAACAGAGAGACAAGGTGGGGAAACAGGAAACAGAGAGACAAGATGGGAAAACAGGAAACAGAGAGATAAGGTGGGGAAACAGGAAACAGGCAGACAAGGTGGGGAAACAGGAAACAGAAAGACAAGGTGGGGAAACAGGAAACAGAGAGACAAGGTGGGGAAACAGGAAACAGAGAGACAAGGTGTGGAAACAGAGAGACAAGGTGGGGAAACAGGAAACAAAGAGACAAGGTGGGGAAACAGGAAACAGAGAGACAAGATGGGGAAACAG
>JABFEB020000079.1:5606889-5617485 GCA_019775895.2 Stomatorhinus ivindoensis
CCCCCCCCCCCCCCCCCCCCCCCCCCCCCCCCCCCCCCCCCCCCCCCCCCCCCCCCCCCCCCCCCCCCCCACCGCCAGGCTGCTCAGACTAAAAATACCCCGAAACTTGAGAAGTGCTCCCATCGAGACTGATGACGAGAGAAAGTGTAGGATGAGAAACCCCACCAACTCCACGGTAAGGAGAACGAAGAACATTTCTGCGTTTAACTAAATGCTGGGTAACCTTCTGACCAGAAAGATGCACTGATTTCTTTGTGAAGGGTCACGCTGTTTCCCAGGTTATTACGATGCTTAAAATCCAATCTGCTCAGCCATAAACAAAAGGAGAACCTCTTACAAAACACGGGGCCCGACAGTCAACCAAAAATCACCTAGGACTCCCTTACATTTCCTTCCAGCCGTCTTTATATTTCAGTGGCGAGTAGCAAAATCACCTTGGTTTAATAAAGGAGGATTAATGAGCTGTAAAGACAGGCTGTTACGTTGCCAGAGCGGGAATATCACAGGCAGTCAGACTGCACACACAGGAGTCCCCAGGGTCCTAGAGTCCCCACCCTGAGTACCTCATCGTACTGGAGATGGGTCATATGAAGGGGGGTACCTGTGCCTGGAGTGCCGGGCCATTGACCCCCTCGTAGAAACGCCGCTCGGCCTCGTCATACTGGGTCTTCTCGAACCAGATCTTCTCCTGGGACAGGTACTGCACGGCAGTCATTGTGCTAAGGGGAGACAGGAAGGAGACTGGAGTCACATGAGGGCAGCGAGGCACTCTCATTGGTTACAGGCCACCAGACGGGGAGGAAGTGGGGCAGGCAGGCTGCTCACTGACAGACAGCTTAACAGCTACAAGCCCCGGCAGGATATGGGTCAGGTTCCCTGTCTAGCCTCAAGAAAATCGACGGGATACAAAAGCCTTTGCGAGGATGCTGGGAGGTACATCGGACACGGGCTGTCGGCCGGACCACGCCAGGGGCGAGCGTGCGGAAGGGGTGCCTGTCATCTGCCCCGAAAACAACCCAGAAACCGGCTGAAATGTTCGCCAGTCTGCAAATAGACGCCTGACCTCTAAATCACACGGCCCCGCAGCAACAAGTAACAGTGTCAAAATAAGCCTTAATAACAAACGCTTCTAGAAAGACAAAACTGGATGTATAAAACCATGACAGCCTGAGAGCTGCCTCATGTGGAACATTCACAGACCGTTTTGTGTAAAGTAACACATGCTGCAGGACACACACACACAACAAAAAAAGTATGCACACAGATATATATATTGTATATAAAAAAAAAATGAATAAGCCTGGGATGTCAGCCGACCGTCCTCCTTGTGAAGTCGGGCCACACTTGTTCCTCCGGGGGGCGCCGTTTTCCTCAGGTCCTGGCCCATTTTGGTCTTTTGTCACCTTGGCTGGCCTGCCGGAGTGCTTGGCTCCTGCGGGTTTGTCCCCACCCGGGGCCGCCGCAGCAGGCTGGCCATACAGCCGCTGGTAGTAGGCAGACTCCGCCTGGTCGTAGCGAGGCTTCTCCACCCACACGCCCCCGACTAGCTCGGCGGGGAAACGGGGCAGCCCATTCACAGACTCCTGCTGGACCATGGGGGAGGGGGTAGCCGGGGTGGGGGCCTGGGTGAGATAGCCCTCGTCTGGGGTGGGCTGAGTGGCCAGGCTGCGCCCGGGGGGGAGGGGCAGGAACCCGGGAGCAGCGCGGGGGAGAGCCGAGTCGGAGGATGGCTTGTTCACCAACACTGCCTGCACCGGGTGGTGGTGGGACACCTGGTCGGCATGGCGACCGTCGGCAGACTGTTCAGACATGGCTGGGGCGACGGGTGCAGGACTGCGCGAGGTCTCCCGGCCCAACGGTGCCGGTGGAACTGTCCCCTCCTGGGCGGAAGCCTGGCTGACCAGCCACCGCTGGTAAGAGCTCTCGGCCTGCTCATAGGCACCGCAGCCGAACCACACCGTGTCCGCCTGCAGCCCGAGCAGCATTGCGCTGGGCCCAGGGGAGCGGCTTTCGCTGGGGGAGACATGTTGCCCGTCCCCTCGCCCGCCGAGACGCCCTTCCACGCCAGCGGCCTTGGTCTCCGAGCGAGAGGAACGCTTGCGGCGCCGCTGCCGCTTCCCGACGCGCCGCACGTCACCATTTACGCTGCTGCTCTCCGGTGATGACGAAGTGCCGTTTCCCTCCCGGGGGAGCACTCCTGGCCACCCCTCCGCAGGTGCACAGGTGGTGCTGTCCACGTGAGCCTGATCCATTTCTTGATTTGAGGGGGGGGGAGGATTTTCAGTTCTTGAATCCAAAATGCAGCACAGGGAACGAAGAGAGGAACAGGTAACAGGGGCAGGCTAAAGACTTAATTTTATACTGGATTTTAAACAAAATGGGCATGATCCTGAGACCTTCGACACTGCCCAGCATAAAGTACTTTAACTTAAGAGGTTTACGAATCCACTTACACCCAACCCCCTTAAGCCTGCTACCCTGCCTATGTGACACTGCGTTCAGAGACACAGTACCACCTAATTGTGATGCATGATCTGAGCTTAATTCAAACCACACAAATCGCTAAGAGCCTTTAAAATCAAGGTCTTGGATCACTGCCCCACTGAAAACAGAGGCATGCAGCTGAGAATGGAAACAAAAACACAGGCCAAAACAAAACTACAAAATCAATGCGAAATTAAATTCATTGTGACCTCATTCTCTAAAGTGTCTGTTGAAAATCTCAATTGTACCCGTGAACTGGGCTAAAAACGTTGTATACACCAATAAAAATAGCCTAGGACAGGATTGGCGAGAGCAGTTTACGATGCCCC
Source organism: Stomatorhinus ivindoensis (assembly GCA_019775895.2). Taxonomy (NCBI): domain Eukaryota; kingdom Metazoa; phylum Chordata; class Actinopteri; order Osteoglossiformes; family Mormyridae; genus Stomatorhinus; species Stomatorhinus ivindoensis. Next base: position 5,609,703 of record JABFEB020000079.1, read on the forward strand.
TAATGGGGAAACCTTCAGGTCTCTGTGCACAAGTTTATCGGGGCTTAGGACGTGTCAGCCATAAGCTTTTTGGCGGCTGAAAAGTGCACGATCAGTATTAACGAAACATTAACAGCAAGCGAAAAATCAAGTCACAGATGAACGTCAGCCGGGCTGTTTAGGAAACAGCAGCAGACGGACGCAGAATCAAACCAAACTAAATACGTGCATTAAAAAAAAAATGTGAAGGAGAGGAACCAGTGGGGGTGACATGGTGGGTGGTGACCGCCGACACACACAACGTCCACCGCATGGCATGCAGCGGAACACTTGCCGCTACTCACCGGCTGGAGGTGCCCGGCAGTGGGATCAAGTAACAAATGCTTGGTGGGCTCCTTTCATCCGCGAAGCATGGGTGGATGGGTACAGTTAGGTTGAGGTGACTCGAGCCTGAACCCCATGCACTCATAAAGCCGAGGCTCATTAAAACCGGCGCAACTCGAGCCGAGGCGGCACATTTTTATCGCGCATTTACATAGTAACCTTAAGGATGTTTTGTTTCCTTGTGTCTAACATTCAAGTACTTTCGGGGATATTAGATAGAGGAGGAGTAAATTCGGACAATCAAATACTCACTTTGCAAGTCCTTAGCAGCATTAAGAAAACAGAGAAACTGGTCATTATAAAGGCATGGTGATTAATACATCAGGTTCGTTTCATATCACATAAACAAAGTAACAATTTCATGCTATTATGTAACAAATTCACATACATATCACACACACATATAATACGGTCACAAACATACACATTTTATATTGATATATACAGATTTTATATACACAACACAATATCCTTTTTATATATAAAAATACCGCACAAAGCCAGCAAATCCCGACCACCAGAATAAACCTCGGCCAGAGATCGGCCTTTAAGCCGTGCACCACACTCCGCGGCAGCCTCATCCTGTCACCGGCTCACCTTTAGGGTGGCGGGGTACCGCTTCCATGGAGTAAAGCGGGCGGACATTTTAACGGCAGCTTCCCATAGCTGCACAGTGATTATTAGTATTATGCAGGTAACCGGGCGACCCTCAGCTCCCTACCGCTATCCTCCGACCCTGCGCTCGCCTACACCTGGCCCCATCGTGCCATGGGGAGCCCCAACCCCCCAGTCCGTTAACCGCCCCGTCAGCGTTAAAGGGTATCGGCGGACACGTACGAAGGAAGCCAAAAGCCGGAGTAAGGCGAGGACCAGCGCTCATTTACTCACTGTGAAATTTTATCGCTTTATTTAGGCGAGCAGGACGATCCGCGTGCGACTCTCTCGCGACGACAAGAGCGGAAAAGGGCAGCGAATAGAGAACCGCGTCAGTATATCCACTGCTAAGCGGGAGGGGGGTGGCCGCGGAAATCGCTCATAAACGCGGCCGATTGGCGGCCTTTTTAATGTGGTTGACAGATCTGAGGGTATTTAGACACGTATTAGATGGTTCGTATACTACGGGATGGCTAGGTTTTTTGGATATTTTTATCTTTACATTACCTTCCACCTATCAAAAATGGAACATTCTGAGTATGACGTCGGGACATGATCATGTGAACTTGACAGAGGGCGGAGCTTCTTGGCTTTATAATCCTGGTGCTGAATGGCTCAGCTCTGCCGCCTCCAAACCGGTGTAGTATTTCTATGTATGTTAAGGTCAGTGTAAATTTAAATTTGATTATTAACGCGAAATTAATGTGAGAGGAACACCTGTCAGTTACGTCATACATTTAATTTCATTATGCAGTTCATTTTTAACGACTGCTTCCCTATAATCAATTATCCTACTTTTTTTACATACGTGTACCATCTACTGAATGTGTCCAAATTAATTGTGCGGGTGCAGTATTGTTAATGTTCTGTAATGTTATAAAATACACGCGTTAAATATTCCTTAGAAGGTGCACAAACACGTTTCATGAGAGGACATAATACATGTATCATGTGACATGATCATTATGTGGTAAGAATGCAGTCTATTAAATGGCTATGAAATTTTATGTGGCAGGAACGATGCAATATACAATTGTACACTAGGGGTCATTAACGGGATAATTTACCCACCGTTCACATCGGAGCATCCAATATATTAAACACCACAGACAAAGCAATGCATTTCTATAGTTTATTAAACAATGTCCTGTTTACTCACCCAAGTTATTATCTCTAAGAGCGTGTGACACTTGAAATGATGTGGGCAGTACCATGACTATTAGTTTGACTGATATTTAGCCAGCATGAAAATGAACTCTCTGCGGAATATCAGCAGCAACTGTGTAACAATTTAAAAAGAACAGTAATAAAAATTTAAAAATATGAAACATACATCTGAAAAACCGTTCAAAATGTAAAATTAATTAACAGCAACAGCTTTTTAATCCTTTTAAAAAAAAATTCTTCCCAGTTCATAGTTCACATGTAGTAAAATAACTAAATTTACCTTGCCGAACATCCCTCATTGGAGCAATGCAGGAGGCTAAATCCAGCCAACGCATGTTAGAATTATGTTAGTGTGCATATATCTCTCTGAACAGACACTAATATAACAGCACTGTCAAATTTGATAATGCTCTCTCTAATGACCATTCAGCATACTCAATCCTGATTGGCTCAAGCATGACTCAAACCAACCAATGATCAGTGGTGTGACTATTCATAATCTGACTCAGTGTTAGTGTTACTGAGCTCCATCCTCGCCAAGCCCCCATGGCTGGTTAATCTCACAGGATTGACACATCAGACAGCAGCAAGACAGTGACCTCCTGATGTTAGGCTCTCTCTCCATCCCAGAGGAGAGCTCTGTGTAACAGGATCCACCTTGATGCCCATTTTCTCACCCTAATGCACCAAGGTTGTCGCATAACTAACTGCAATCCTATTTTTTAATCATGTACAATCATTTCATCTGACTGGCTGTCACCAAAAATTCTGAGCAGGGTGCAGTTGACATGCTTATGACAGTTTACAACCCTGCCAGTATGCCTGTATTAAGACAGTCCACCTTCATGGCTCGTATTTGAAGGCACGACCCATGAAAGAGCCTCGGAACGGAAAAAAACATTTCCTTTAGGCTTGGCGTTCAGCCACTTGCCAGAAATAACGGGAGCCCTGCCCTCGGAGGCCCCATGCCTCTGGCGGTACCCCAACCTTCACTATAATCTCTCAGCACGTGCCCTGAAGATGTTCAGAATCACGATACGCAACAAAAATTCACCCTCCGCTCTTGCAGAGCTGTTAATGTACAAGCATGTTCATTCCCACACTATCACTACTGACACGTTAAAAAAAAAAAACATTTAAAAATCCAATTTAAATAAATACAAATAAATAAAACAACAGGTGAAAGACATAAATTCTGTTAGCGTAACAAATAACAAGTAGATAAATTCTATCACACGCTCGCATACGAATGAGCAGGACAGTGGTGTGGCTGATACACATGTCAGTGTGTCACCTGGGCCGATTTAACATGGGTGGGGGTGGGGGGGGTTCTCGCAGAGAGTTCCACTGGCGGTTATAGGGTCTTCCTCATGAGGGAGACAGAGTCAGTGTGGTTTATTCCTGACTGTGCCGGAGATGGCAGGCAGTGGGGTAAGGATACAGTCCTGTGGATGGAGAATCACTAGCAAGACGAGCTGGAGAGGACAGCAGCCGCGTCAGGCTGGTCCGCACCTCATTTTCAATACTACTGTACATCTGAAGCTTCCGTGGTCCGGTAACCCTGGGCAACCACTCGGCCAATCAGGCCGGGAGGCTACATCCAATGCGGGGTGATTGTGTTGCGGTGATTGGCACAGTGTCCTTGCTGGATATTTTTCCTGGGTTTTACGGCGACTGCGGCGAAACCACGGAAGTGTCGCAAATCCAGCAGTTGGTGATCTCTGAGGGCGTGGCAGTTTCGGCTACTTCAAATGGAGGTGGATGGAATGTAGTAGAGAGATGATGTAGGCTCGCTGACGTGATGTGCATGGGAAAGGAAAAGAGATCGAGGTGGCGGACTGCAAAAACCAGACATTCTGATTCAAGGAGAAATACAGGCAAAGAGTATCAACAGAACAGACAAGGTATGCAAGTGATCAGTGATGGTCTGGTTACGGTCACCCATGTGACTGCAGGTTCGCACGGCAGAGGGTGAGCTGAGCAGACTTTGTCTTTATTTGGCAACTTCTAGGAATACAGCCCTGGCTACGCTGCTGGGCAGCAAGGAAGCCCAGCGTTTCAGAAGGAAGGTCCCCGTTCTGAGGCGTCTAGAAATGTGCCTGTACGTTTGCCCATCGAAATACAGCACTCTTTCTGACTCGCCCTTGTGTATGTCTTTATGAGCGTGGTGCCGCGTGTGTGTATTCTACTCACGCACATTCCGATCAGTGGCCATGTATCCCTAACAGTGTAAACATCCATCTGTACGCGTCTGCCGCTGATAAAGTATGTTTAACGCAGGTGAGTTTGTTTCAGCTGGCATGCATTATTGCAGGTGACTTCCTGACTAGCGACACAGAGCACTCCCTTGTTATTAAAGTTGAAGAACGGCTGTTTTATACATCCCTGTGTTCCTCACTACAATTTTCTACTTCAGTTTAGCAAAAGAAAATCCCAGACTTGCTCTCAGTTTGAGTTTTGGGTAAGATGAACTCTGGCCAATACATGTAAATTATGTATATTACGAAGGAATAATTGGACAAAACCTGGCTTAAAGTTAAATGTATGATGTGTGAGATGTATGAGTGAATATGTTTTGTTCGTGTGTGTGTGTGTTTGTGTGTCTGCAATGTCTGTAAAGTTGAAAACTGTTACCTGGGTTATGTTTTGGCTGTAGTGTGAGTTTCTGTGTTCTTGGTGCATTTTCCATTTCTGTGTGTCCGTTTACGTGTGTTTATACGTGATGATGTGTGCGGATGTGTGTACGTGAATTCCCCTTTGGAGGAATATTCGAGGTATGCGTGCATCTGTGTGCATGTGTGTGTTTGTCTGGTGTTACCCTGCAGCACCTTGACCCTACAGGACAGCTGTCAGGAGGGCGGGTGCACGGTGCCCCCTAGGGTCCATTGGTGACTATAGCACCCCATCCATGAAGCTAGTGTCCAGCCGTTGGATCAGCACACGGATGAAAGACATCTCTTTGCGCGTGTTCTCGAAGATGACCCGTGGGTCGTCTGACTGGCAGCGCAGGCAGTTGGGCGCCATGACCATGGCCAGGTTGCTGATGTCCATCTTGGTGATGGAAACGTTGGCGGGCTGGGCGAACACCTGGGCAGCGGGAGGGGAGAGGGCAGTGACAGGGTCAGCGGAAGTAACAGAGGAAGAGGAGGGATGTGTGTGCTTTACGAAGAGAGGAAGACTGAATGAAGAAAAGCCCCTCAGAAACAAACAAATCTGAAAAAAGCTAATAGAGGACAGCTAGAGATGTGGGATCAGTTTGACTAGGTACTGCTGATAGACAGGAAGCAAAACAGAAAATAAATAAGGGAAGGCAATGTGGAGTTGGGAAGCAGAACAGAAAGTAAATACAGTAACGCAATATGTAGTTACTGGACAGGAAGTGGAGCTGGAAGTAAATAAGGTGAATCAATATGGAGTTACTGGACAGGAAGTGGAACTGGAAGTAAATAAGGTGAATGAATATGGAGTTACTGGACAGGAAGTGGAACTGGAAGTAAATAAGGTGAATCAATATGGAGTTACTGGACAGGAAGTGGAACTGGAGGTAAATAAGGTGAATCAATATGGAGTTACTGGACAGGAAGTGGAACTGGAGGTAAATAAGGTGAATCAATATGGAGTTACTGGATAGGAAGTGGAACTGGAGGTAAATAAGGTGAATCAATATGGAGTTACTGGACAGGAAGTGGAACTGGAAGTAAATAAGGTAACAGAGTATGGAATTAACAACCTGAAGTGTAACAGAAGGTAAAAAATGGTAAAAGACTGATAGGAAGTGGAGCGGACCTGCAGGAAGCGGACCAGGTAGCACAGCACCATCTTGTTGATGTGGGGCAGGTTCAACACCAGGTTGACAGCAGCCTCCGCATCGTCGTAGTTCGCGATGCACTCATCGTAGAACTCATGGGGGATCAGGGGCTCCTCCAGTTCACGGTACCACAGTTTCAGCAGAGAGGCTGAATGGGAGGGCAGACGTGTAACTGACACCATCGTAGTGTAGGGAACTGGTATTAACTGATCTGATCAGGACAGAAAACCCTAGCTACACGCCTGAGCATGCGTGTGACTCCACCAGCGGACTCCCATCACACAAACCCAGCTTATGTAGGAAGAAGATGTGGAGAAGATGGAGAGGAATAGGTGGAAAACCAAAATGATGGGACAGTGAGCTTGGTTGAAGGACCCACATGGCAGAAAGCAGGGATGAGCGGCAATACCTGGAACATGGGGGTCCTCGAGTCCCGTGGGGACCCTCCACTGGTCCACCTGAAGTTTCAGAGCGTTGACCTCATCTATGTCACCAGGAACTCTGTGATGCAACACAGGGATGGCCAAGCAGTCTCAGTTAGCCGTTGATGAACATGTGCTGCTCTTCCCCATGCTCTCTGTTTCTGTCTTCACCTTTCGTTTCCCCTCATTCTTCCCCAGTCCTTTATTCTCCATCCTTTCATTCTTTATCCCTTCCTTCATCCCTTCTTCCATCTCCCTGCCCTTTCCCTAATGCCTGCCCCACCAGCATGGCTTCTACTCTTGACATCCCTAGTAGAAACCAGCCCAAACCAGCCCAAAACCAGCCAAGATGGTCACCTGAAGATGCCCTCGGTTTGGTCCCCATTGAGCACCAGAACCTCCTCAGAGAGGCGTGTTTGCACCCAGGGCAGCTGCCTGTCGGGATAGAGCTCCCTCTGTAGAGCCATGACCTCCGCCAGCGTGCTGCCGAACATGGAGGGGCTGAAGATGGCGACGCGGGCGTAAATGATTTCCTCCAAGCTGGGCTTCTGCAGGCCCTGCAATGCGCATGGGGGGGCGAGGGGGACAGACACAGCATTAAAAGAGATGTGGAAACACTGCACAGTGAAGTAGGGGCACTGCACAATGAAGTAGGGGCACTGCACAATGAAGTAGGGGCACTGCACAATGAAGTGTGAGCATTGCACAGTGAAATACAAACATTGCATAGTGAAGTGTGAGGACTGCATAGTGAAGTGTGACAACTGCATAGTGAAGTGTGACAACTGCATAGTGAAGTTAGAGTACTGCACAGGGAGGTAAAAACACTGCCCAGAAAAGTGCATAGTAATAGCGTAGCATCCCATCTCAGAGGTCATCTCCAGTTAGCAAAAGGAGACAAACTGCCCTCGTTACCCTGCCAAGGTGCAGTGGCCGCCAGCCTTGCTGGGACAGGCCCGTTGGCGGGAGCACAGACTGGCACCACAGCGGGCTGCTGGCCATCTGCCCCATGTATGACCACACACACATGCATGTGGGCAAAGGCAGACTGAAAGAGAGACACAGGGGTCTTTACGCAGGCTGTCACACACATGAAAACACAGAAACACACACACACACACTGATGTGCTTTAAACAGTCCGAGTTGTGATGTGGCAGAGAAAACAAATCACGCCCTATCAGAGAGAGGCATCGGCCGGAAGCTGCAATCTGTCTGGCAGCTCGGAGTCTGAGGCGGGACTAACAAATCACGCCCTATCAGAGAGAGGCATCGGCCGGAAGCTGCAATCTGACTGGCAGCTCGGAGTCTGAGGCGGGACTAACAAATCACGCCCTATCAGAGAGAGGCATCGGCCGGAAGCTGCAATCT
>JABFEB020000079.1:5642950-5656777 GCA_019775895.2 Stomatorhinus ivindoensis
GGGGGGGGGGGGGGGGGTGTCACACTGCAACCAATCAGGTGGCAGATCAGCACATCCACATCCACTGCAGTCCAGAGATGAGGCTCCAGCCATTAACAATTACAGACTACCGCCGCAACAATCGCCAGCAGGCTGTAGGGTCAAATCCTTTAAATAAAAAATTTTTTAAATCATAGCCGCCGGACTGAAAACTTCAGATGTACATTGGACACATTCAGAGCAGACAGCCACCGTTTGTCGGAAGCGGAGTGCGGGAACGCTGCACTGGGATGGCAAATCACGGAGCCCCAAGGTTGCCGGGAGAAATGGAAATCAATATTAACAAGGATACAGAGCTGTTTCTCCCTTCGAAATGGCTCCGGTGCCCTTCACCTGCCCTGTATGCGCCGGCGCAAGACAAAGTGCCGCCTGAGTGCGTTTGTGTGAGCAGGAAAACGCAGCAGTACGAGTATGAAACCGCCGGCATTCGACTCTCTTTGCATTGCAAATCGTACTATAAACAGACAGACAGTGAAGGTACTGAGAGAGAGATCGAGAGAGAGGGAGAGATCCTACACCCCCGGGAGGGGGGGGGGGGGCCTGCACCAGCCCTCCTGCATGCCTCTTGTTTCCAGAACTTCCCATTGCACTCATTTTCTGTAGGACTTGCACTGACAAGTATCAGCAAAGATCGCAACCACAACTGAGAGCGTACTACATCTCACCGACGAATTGCGTACGTTTCTACTCATCCTAAAAGCTTTTTTTCTTCCCGTTTATAAATGGAATCGTGGATAAAGGGACACTGCAACACTTCAAGTTAAATTTCACTTCACCGGTTCATACTGCGCCACCCACTGTAACCTGACGCCCGGTTTTCCAGCTGGAAGCAGGTAATGTCACACGTCTGATGCAGGTGACACTGCGAGCTGTCCCATGTCCCAGCAGAGGGACCTCGCTTCCCTGTCCCCCACCCCACCCCAAGTGTGTCTCGAGTCACATGTCGTATCTCCCATGGGGTGGAGTCTTTGACTCTGGGGCAACGCTGGAGTCCCACGGCCTGTTCCATCGGCATTCAGTCAGGCTTTCATAGTCCCAGTAGGATTTAAAGAAGGACTGCCAACCAAACGCCAGAACCCACCACCAGGAGAGAAGACACATTTAGAATTTTAATTAATTTTCATGCAAACATGCAGCCTTCCAGAAAAACCAGACGTACTGCACGCTAGCTTCACGGCTAGCATGTTAATGTGCATGTACCTAAATGGGCGTCTCGGGCAGTGCCAGACACACAGCCAAACGGGAACCTTTCCGCCGGTCCTGCTTGCCACACGCACGTGCTCCACTCCGGTGGCTGAACCTTCCACGGATGACCTCCATCTGAGCCGGTCGCCATATTGTCTGGTCCATAACGCCGGCGGTATCCGTTCCTCGCCGCCGCGTCGTCATGGTCGCGGGAACAGAGAGCTGAACCTCGACCAAAGTGGGAGATTAGCATGGGAGAGCTCAAAGAGGCGCGACCAATCGCTTGAGCGGAGATAGAGAAGAGTGGCCTGGAGTCTGAATGGGAATCCCACAGGCAGTGATGGTAGCGGTGAAGTTTGGTGCCCAGGAGAGAGTTCCTGTCCCAAGCAGTAGCACAGTAAACGGTGTTACTTTGTCTGTGAAAGACACAAGTGCATACCTGCCATTCTAACAGGAAACCCAGACCATCCAGCATTACATGGAGCACCATCTAGCTGTGATACATGAAGCCCCACCCACAAATATTACATGGAGCACCATCTAGCTGTGATACATGAAACCCCACCCACAAATATTACATGGAGCACCATCTAGCTGTGAAACATGAAGCCCCGCCTACAGATATTACATGGAGCACCATCTAGCTGTGATACATGAAGCCCCGCCCACCAGCACTGCATGTAACACTGCCCACCTGACATATAGAGCTGTATTTCTTGAAACCACTCCCACTTAGATTAGACTCCGCCCATCTGGGTCACTCAGCATCTGCTACGAAAGGGGCAGGAATAAAAAAAAAAAGAGCTTCAGATGAACGTGGCCTACAATTCCTCAAGAGAAAGTCATTAACCATGTCACACACGCTCGTGTCACATGGGTGACACTGCCCTCCTCTTGTCCCTCTCTACTTTCCGCTTCTGACACCATGTGCATGGAACAGACCGGCGGAGAGGGGCTAATTTCACGTGCTAAAAACAGACACAGAGAGAGGGGGCTAATTTTGGAGCTAAAAGAGACACACAGGACAAAGGGGGCTAATTTAGAAAGTAAAACGCACACATGCAAAGGGAAGCTAATTCACGAGCTAAAAACAGACGTACAAAGGGAGAGTAATTCAGGAGGCGGTAAACAGACACACCAGAATGGGCTAATTCAAGAGCTAGAAAACACACAATAGGGAGGGGGGCAGCTAAAAACCATCACACACATCCTGATTGGCTGAGGCTTGTGTTTGTTCTATTCATTACCATTAAAAACGGAACTCATCTGCATTTCACATCAGAACCGGGTTCAGGATGGTTTAATCTCTCCATTCACCTTGTGGTTTGAACCTCAGAAGTGCTACAGGACTACTTCCTGGGGTCTACACGTGCCCTGCCAGAGTAGGGCTGCAGGTCGGCACCACACCTGATCCAGGTGGATAATGCTGGCATCTTCTCAGACCGGCTGTGAACGTCTTTTGACTTGTCGGGCCTTTGACGTACCGGCAGTGTTGGGTTAGCGGCCGGATCCCAAACATTCCATTGATCGGGAAGATGTCAGGACACTACGACAGCCAATCGGAACACGGGACACTTCCGATGATCCGAGGATCTTTGCCGTGATATGCGACGGCTGTCTGCTTCCTCACCAGGAGGACGAAGAAATGCTCCGGCCGTCCCCAATCGGACCCAGGCCACGTGCCGGCCGGCCCAACAAGCTGCAGGCTCCGCCCTTAACGATGTTTAACAGCACAAACGGCGGAGCGACCAATCATGCGGACATGACCCAGAGGGTGCAGCCAGACGGGTAACAGAACTGGGAACCGTCCAATCAGATCCCACCTGCATCTGCAAAACCATCATTCCAGGGGTGACCTTACAAGTACATGATTTAAAAGACTAGGTAAAGAAAGGAATTCAAATACAAACTAAGACATGGTTCACTCCCGAACAGCCGGGCCCCCACCGGCCCCCCGCCTGCCTGCCGTGGGGCTGGAGCCCACATTGCCCCACCGGCTGGCGTGTGAAGACTGTGAGCCATCTGCGCGTGTCGGTCCACATGGGCAAATGCTTTGCGGGGGGGGGTTCCCTGCCTGCAGAAGGGTGGTCTACACCATTGGTACCCTTTCACATCCACATTCTTTGATTTTGTGTAAGGCTGTGACACTCAGAAGTGACATGCTGGTGCAATGACCCACCACGATGATGTACCTTTTTATCAAGGTCCTTGGGAGTGACGTACAGGGACACAGGGATAGGGATGCTGGTCCGGTCTCTGATAATGCTGCCCTGTTTCCCAGCCTGGTGCTCTGTGGATCCAGACACACTTATCCACATGTGGGATCGAGCTTGACACCCTATCACCCAAAAAAAAACCCCCCCTCAGAATTCACTTTGACACCTTGGTCCAGTGTTAAAGACTCCAAACCTGCCTCCTGAATTGACAGGGCTCTTTTACGGGGAGAGCAAACAGTGCCCCCTCAGGACTGGTGGGCTTCTCAGCCTTTAGCTAATTAATTATAGTCAAAGTCTGGACAGAAGACACCGTTGCTGTGGTTATTTCAGGTGTGAATAACATGTTGATCTGGCTGTTCTCCAGCTGCCTTTGTTTATCAGCTGAGGGCTTGACTTGCGTGTTAAAGAATGAAGTGCATGAGTGTCCCAAAACTCACACAAATGCTCTCTGTCCCAGTACCACCCCACTAATTCCTTGATTGGCTAGGATATCTATCCATAATACAGCTCACCCAATGAGGCGTGCTTCCTCCTACCTGGAACACCTGAGTTTTGTCTGAATATAGAGCATTTAATATCTATTTGCTTAGCAGCTGACCTTCTCCTGAAGGACATCCCGGCTCTCACAGTTCACTTCTGCAGGCGTCCTGCCAACAGAAGGGTTAATTCAATAGCTAAAACAAAGACACACAAAGAGGCGTTAATTTAAGAGCTAAAAAAAAAACAGGCACAGAGTGTCCCAAACAGGCACACACCCACAGAGTAATGGAAGCACACTGTGAGTTACCCACACGGCTGTCTGGAGAAGGGCTTCCCCACCCCCCCATGCCCGTCCCAGCAAGCCATCCCATGCCACTGCGACCCTCCTACTGGGTGTCCCTTTCGTCTAAGCCCTGATCACGGACCTGGACAGAAACGGCTCTGTCGGGTCGGTCACGGAGAGGAAAATCGGACAGGCCCTCGAGCGGGACAGCTCCTGCGTTCCCGCCAGCGGGGGGTCCAGGCTAACATCCTAGCAACCAGTACTTCTGCCATCCTATGACCTCACCACTTCCTCTTGAGTGCATCCACGGGGGCCGGGGGGGGGGGGCTGGAATTTGAGACTGCCACAGCCAGACACACCCATGGTCACATGCAAACATGCATACGGCATGGGCAAGTAAATGAGCTGACCCCCTGGGCCTGACCAGTGTGCCTCAGTCTGGCATGGGGGGTGCTAGGGGCCAGGGGTGGCTGGATCATGTCTGCAGATTCATTCACAAAATCAATATTTCTGACACTAGCTTGGCACAGGAGGAGCTCATTCGAGGAGGGGTGAACTCCTCTCCTGCTGAAGAAGTGGCAGCCGTACTCCTAGCCCTGCCCCACAGCCTCACACTATCTATCCAGCTTCTACACACCAGCAGGGTTGGCGGGGGGGGGGGGGGGGTACAGGAGCAGGGTAGAGGACTGGGGTAAAATCCGATCACTGGTGGTTGGCAATACCAACTTCACTACCACATAACCTCTAATACCAGTGCCCACTGACTCTGCGGGACTGATACCATATACCCTCTAATACCACAACCCACAGACTCTGCTGAACTAATACCATATACTCTCTAATACTAGTGCCCACTGACTGTTGCACTGATACCATATACCACAACCCACAGACTCTGCTGAAATAATACCATATACTCTCTAATACTAGTGCCCACTGACTGTTGCACTGATACCATATACCCTCTAATACTACAGTCCACTGACTCTCTCCTCTGCACTAATACCATACATCCTGTAATACCTGTGCCCAGTGGAGAGATGCGTCATGCTTCTACAGGCTGACTGGCATCCCATGGCCAAGTCGTTACCAATCAAGAGCTCATTAAGTCCATCAGGCACGGGTGCCAGCCCGCTAACGAGGGAGGAGAGCCTCATGGAGAGCCACAGCTGGGCAGCGGCTGCACATCAAACGCGGCCATCGACTTCCTTCCCACAAGGCAGGAGCTGCTTCACTGTGGTGCATTCATTACACGGGGAATCGTCGTCTAAATACCACACTGGGGGGTAAAAACACCGTGCGTGATATGTCGGCTTCCCAACAGGTGGTGCCATAGAGCAGGGAAAACATTCGATCCAGGCAGACTGTGAGTGCAGTTTCCTTGGAGGATCTGGCTGTTACGCCCCTTGGCAAATCCCCAAATCAAAAATAATCAGGGGGCATAGCTGGTGGGGGGGGGGGGCAGCTGGGGCGATTCGCTCGCTCATTCACTCGCCAAAAACACCGTTTCTCAGCTGGCCACTTTAATTGTATCACTCTCTTACCTCCTTTGTTCCCATTTTCCCCGAAGCGGCAGGTCTTCCATTCTCAAATCTGGCAGCTGAAATATTTCATGCCTTAATCTAACGGGAGGCGTTCTGAAGCACACTCGTGCACTGCGGCTCACTGAATGGGCTCCCCCCGCTGATCCGCAGTGAACAATCGTCACCCGGGCGATTTCTTATGAAATCATAAAACCAGCACGTGTCACGGGCTGTGCTACTGCATTCTTCCCTGTGTGGAAACTGGGTATCCATCTCTTCTTTCAAGACAGACAGACATATTCCCATACAATAATTTAGCAGACAATTTTACCCGAATCCACATGCAACTGAGAAATCTCCAGTACCTGGAGAATCTGGGGTTAAGAGTCTTACTCAAGGGCCCGACAGTGAAATCACTCTACCGACTATGGGATTTGAACCAGCAACCTTCCCATCACAGACAAAGCAGCCTAGCCCAATCATTCGCACGCCACCCTGTACATGAGAGCAAAGCTTGATACGATTAGTTATGGGATTCAAACCCACAACCACCTGGACACGGCCACAGAAACCTAGCTCGTTAAGGACTGTGCTCCGCGCCGGATATCATCTGCTGATGTCATCACCTCGTGAATCCTCCGGAAAAGGCAGAGAGGCAGGATTGACACTTCTGGGGAAGACTGGCCACAGTCCTGAGCGCTCACGAGATCTCGCCAAGAATTCATCCAAAAAAAAAAAAAAAATCATAAATTTCATTTCCAGCATGGGAGGGAAAAAAAAAAGCTAAGATAGTGCCGTTGAGTGTGAAAACTAAAGATAAGACAAGATGACAAGCACATAAAAAAAAACGAATGAAAAGCAGGGCAGATTACTGATACAGTACACTCTTAACCTCCTGACGTTTCAGAAAGCTTTTTAGCTCCTGAATGCTGCTGCTTCATTTCGGACAGAGAGGCCATTTACCCAGAATTCCATGCCATCTCTCATTGGGTCCTCAGATACCCTTAGTAACCATTCCACCTGAATGAATGAATGAATGAATGGATGGATATTACATTTATATAATGTTTTTCATGACATTCAAAGTGTTTTTATATTTTTACACCGAACCAATGGGGAGCTGCTTCAAGCGCTACCACTGTCCCATGCACACACACAACATGGGCCAGTGTAGCTGAAGTCGAAGCCCCATGTAACATTTACGATGCGAATGGGCTTAACATCTATCCATGAAACACTTACTGCAGCTGCCTGTGTCCATACATCCCATGATGGTGTGTGTGTGTGTGTGTGTGTGTGTGTGTGGCAGGTCACCATGAGTGCTGTGCTACAGTGGGGACCAAACAGAGCCCAAAGATGACCACAAACAAGCCAGGCTCGTTAACCGAAGTACTGAACAGTGAGATGAAGCAGTGGACCGATGACCGCGGCGACAAATGGTCATTTCATCCTATACCAATAATCACGGTTCCTCCATAATATATGGATGGATTATTCTTAGCCCCAAATTATTAATTCGTAAGGGTGGGGAGGGGGCATCCACACAGCAGATAAATAGCTATTACATTTTAGATTGCGGCATGAACTGTCTGATTCAGTCCTAAAATTATCTCCACATTTTTCCTAAACCATGTGATCTGCGCATCTCAAACCCAACCCATCCCGATGTCATTAATTCCAAAGGGAATCCTCAGGGTTCTGTCCACGGGGCTAATTAAAATTTCACCTGGCTGATCCGTCCGTAATGAGTTCTAATCCTAAATTCATGAGGGCGGCGCTAAAAGTCGGGTCCAGAACGCTCTCTGGCCCAAAAATGTTCCTTAAATGTCTGAATACTTATTCTGGCTGTACTAGGGATCCTGTCGGGTGCTAATTGGCCTTTTAAAAGAGGGCAACCAGTGCCCTGTCTCAGTGTGCACAGCCCACAAACTCATTTTAAAGGATCTATTGTTACATGATTGGAGACCATTTGCACATTCTTGTTTTTGCGGAAATAGGACAGGGGCACCCATATAGAAATGGGGGGAGGGGGACAGGGGAAGAGAGGGACGAAGAGGGACGAAGAGGGACAGAGAGGGGGGAGGCATGGATGGAAAGGGACAGACTGCATGGAGAAGGACACATGAATGGAGAAAGGGGGGAGGGAATGAAGACACGAAGGACAAGAATGGAAAAAAGAAGAGAGCAGTAGAGGAATAGAGATGGTGAGGGACGGGGAGGGATGGCAAAAGACGAAGACTGGGAGGGACATAGAGGTGGCTCGAGACGTTGGGATCGCGATGCTGCAACCTCGCATGCTGAAGCCGCTCAAGCCCCGGACCCACAGAACATCCACACGCGTACACTGGGGCTATTCACTTCATTGCATGTTTTACAACAAACCAGTTACTGATTGGGCTGCTCCGCCCTGGTGAAAATCAACGCGCTTCCAGTCCACTTAGAGAGGCAGAAACACGCGGACTGCCGCACGCCCGTGTCTGAATAAAGGCAATACTCGGACAGCAGCGTATGTCCATGCATAACGCCCGCAAAACGCCATATTTTTTTTTCACAGAACACACGCTAACGGCACTATGTCAGCTGAAATCACCTTGCCGCGTTTCCCCGGGCCGGTTAAATGTGATCCGCCGCTGCGCCTCCGCAAACTGTGCGACCTTCCCTGCGCTCAGCCGCAAAAGGCAGCCGCCGTTAACTAGTCCTGCCGCGGTTAATCGGGCACGGCATGTTTAATGAGGCGGGAGCAATTAATCCCGTTTAACACGGAAACGGATTCACAGCGCGCGTTAAACGTGTGCGAATGAGCAATATTAAGAAACATGTGAAACTTTTCACAAGAACGTAGCAGACGACTCCGCTTGGGAAAAAATACTCTGGGTAACGACATGTAATTGCAGTGTAACCAGTGCTACAGGACCCACCGGTGAAAATACCATCCTGATGCCACCCAGATGAAATCAACAAATGCCACAGAGCTTTACGCATAGTTAATGCTGCTTATTAATTAAATGTGGCATTGTAGGTAGATTATTAAGGCAGGTCATACAGTGACGGTGTCGTACATATATTTTGCAATGTAAAGCAGAAGAGGTGCAGCACCCCAAGCGGACCAACATCGCCCATCGTTCACACCGCTTTTTAATATTATTTGTAATAATCTCATTCCCGCTCTACATCTTTCTGCTAGCATGCATATTAAAGGGACCGGGTGGTTACAGTTTGGGCTGGAAGACTGACAGTTCAGTCTCGCTCACAGAAAACCCGTGATCCTGGAAGGCGGACCATGCCGCATCGCGAGTATCGTTCTGCGCACTGCATGTGCACGGAAACCCCGGTGCACGGAACCAGAGGAGGAGCGATGCCTCAACTAAGCAGCAACAGTTAACTGCACCCCGTATCCCCCAGCTCAGCTGGCTGTCATATGCACAAGTGAATGTCATCCTTATTTCAACATAACTCTTGCATATCGACAAGCTGAAACAGTAAATCACTTGCATGTAACGCACAATGTTGTCGGCTACTTTACCTTTCCGTCATGTTCCCGATGTTTTCCTGTCAAAATCCGACCTGAGAAATAACCGAAAGGTCGCCCATAGTGCCGATGGCTCCGCTGCTGCAGTGCACTGGCTGGCCGGGTAGCTTAGCCGCTCCTCAGCGAATGAAACGTGCACTGGCTGTCCGCGCGTCCCCGTCGCCACGCTCGCAGCCGACAACGTGGACGTGCCAGCAGAACGCGGCCGCGAGCCCGTCCGAACGCACAAAATCGTCTCCATGGTAGCACGTTACTCGCGCCGATTGGCTGTCTGGTTATTGTAGTTCAAAGTGTTACATGTGGAATGATGCATTTTAAAATTGCGACAGAACCTAACGTTCCGCCTAATGCCTAATGTTCTGACTGTGTGTACAGAGCACGATACTTTTCTAGTTTACGTTTTCTACCCTATAAAACTCTATAAAGCCGATTCATTTAAGCAGCAGCAGCTAAGAAAGAGATATCTAATAAAACAGTAAATGTCAGTGATCAGAATGTATTTTATGTTATTATAATACACATTTATATTCATAATTAGCTATTATCACAAAGAAATCTCCCTCTTTTATTAGCTCAACACTACGTTTCTTCATTTCATTTATAATTCGCCCGACAGCATATAATTTCCTTAATTTTCCCTGCATATAATTTTTTTTAAATGACAACCTTTCTACATTGTGTTACACGCATACTGTTTAAAATACGTTCAGTTTTTTATTACGGGATTTCAAAGCATTTAAAACTGGTACGTGCAATCAAAGGTTTTATTAAAATAGTTTGTCTGGGAAAAACGGGTTAGAATATTTTCACCGACAGGGGGCAGTAGTCACTCATGAAACAAGATGTGAGCAGAATCAGAGCCATGCTGGATTACAGTTACGCTCTCTGTGTTCTTCTTCAAGTAATACTTTCCCTGCATCTTCACCTGAGTCATAGCATTCAGGTCCAATTTTCAAACAAGAGAAGCGGTGGCTCAGCAGTTTACAGACTGTTTTCATAGTAAAAATGCTCTGATTTATAGGTGGAACATGTTGTGAATGTGTTTATGCATCTGTTTCTCTGTTTAAATGCTGCCGGCATTTCTTATGGCGAAAAAAATCAGGGCTCGGGTTCGGGTCAGGTGGGTTGTTTTCATATGAAGGGCTGTTTGTGTTGGTCGGTTAAGCTGTTCTTGCCCGGCATAAGGCACCCCTGTCTTTGAACTGCTGGCAGGAGTTTGTTTATCTTCTGTGGGAGCAATATCTGGAGGACGTGGGGGGGTTGGGGCAGGAGGGTGAAGCTTTAGAGAATGGGAAATGAGCATACTGGCCATCTCAGCCTTCCCTGCCTCCTTTCTGGTCCTCACTGCATGTGTCTTTCTGTATCCACACTGTCCTCTGAAAAGCTGTCGGTCCCCACTTTCTCATTCATGAAATGACTCGACACATCAGGCCTAGACCCAGAGCAGGCCCTAGCAATGGATCACAGATTGTGACCGATTTCTTATTGAAACAGAACCTTCTTCATATTATCATTTATTGTATCCTATACAGCTTTCTGTGGGCATTGTGGTGGTACATTTAAATTGACTGACTGAATGTAATGGCTACAGATTTATCACATGTCTTCACTGTGCCCCAGTTCTGACTAGTGGAATGCTCATACAAGGAAACACCACATACCCCAAATCTTTATTTGGGCCTGTCCCCATGGCGACAAGGCTGCCCGCGCATGGCACACAGTCACCTGTGCGTGACGGCAGCCTTCACATCAACTGTTCTCAGTGTTGGTTGGGATTTCCTGTGACACATCCTTCACGCACCAAGGCTCTGCGCCACCACTTCTGACATGAGTAACAAAGTGAATGAGGGCACCTCAGCGTCTTCCTACAGCAAACATTGACCGATAATGTACTTTTCCCCACCCTTGAGATGTTAACTAGTGGATTAGCAAGATTCTGGACCTGAAATGCCCAACACTGAGTAACAGTGATTCTTCCCCTCTCCCCCCATTAATTTCCCTGTGTGAAACTTAATTGGTTTGAATTTAGCTGTGGACACTGGGAGTCTGTATGACATTACAACCAAGTATTGGGCATTTGGAAGGAAAACTATTGGTTTCTACTAACAAAAATCTTTAATAATAAAAATGGTGTTGTGTCATCCTATGTCTCTGAAAACAAATAGATATGCCATAAAAATTCGATATACCCCGAGCCCTAGGCGATGGTAAAAGTTGTTGATGGGGGAGGGGGGGCAAAGCATTGGATCAGCGGATGATGTGAAGCTGGGAGGATTCAGCAGGTCGGCTTGTTTGTTTTAGAATAAACGAACAATTCAAATAAAATGAAAGATGGTGTCCTTAGTGGGTGGCGCTGGAGGGGCACAGCAGCTCATTGTTGGGGGGGCACGGCCCGCGAATGCTCCCCCCTAACGCTGACTTGTATTGGTAGTAATCCTGCTCTGCAATGCAGGAAGCAGCAGACGGATTGACACGATGAATAAAAGATGCTGCTGATGTGGAGGTTCAGTGCCGACCTCAGCAGGCCCCGTCCTCCGGGACCGTGCCGACGCTGCCTTGGTGGGATCGCGTGCCGATTGGATGGCTGGCGGAGGGGGAGGAGCCATCATCAGCCATAGCATCCTGAGGAGGGGGAGAGCCTCGCTGATCTGAGAACAGCCACTCCAACCCTCCAAAGCACACCTGCTCTGCAGCTCTGGGTGCAGCCAGCTGCTTAATTAACATGCTTAATCATCACCTGGCGGTTAATAATTCCCTGTCTACTTTATATTCATAAATATTCAAATTATTATCTCAAGCAAAAGAAATCAGACTTTCACATCATTTTGCCAAGGGCGTTTACACGTTCGAGGGATTTTTTCTGGTTCATGTCACACATCAAGTAACCCAGGGAAAACAGATGCAAAATTTTATATATATATATATGTAACAATATCACTTTGAAATTCAAGTTGCAAGTTTTGTTTGTCACACTCTCAATGGGACAAGGTACCACTGTGCAGTGAAAGCCTCTCCACCTGTTTCCCAGATGGGGCTTGTCGAAAAATGTGGTACAAGAAAATACCAAAACAGCAATAAATTTACAACATAAAATGACTGCAATATGGGCAAAAAAACAGAGAGCAGCGTAAAGAACAGTTGAAAAAACTGAACAAGATTTACAATGACAGTGGGTTGGTAAAAGTGGGTTGGTAAAAGCGTGCAGAGTACAGTGACTGTATAGCGGACGAGACCCTCGATCTGAATGCGGATGGCTTCAATCTCTCAGTTTTGGCATTCAGGCTGCCATAGCGAGATGGAGACCTTGTTGGGGGGGTGTCTTTTATTATTTCCAATGCCTTCTCCCTGCACCTCCTCTTGGGGGTGGCCTGCAGGTCTGGGAGGTCATACTCACCATTCGGCTGTGTGGCGTAACCCCTCCCAAGCCAGCTGATGATATCAGTGCACCCAAATAACAAAATAAAGGTATTTATAAGATAATACACATAAAATACAAGAAACAAAGACAGCAGATATATAAGAATGTGCATGCATGTAGTTTTTTAATCATTGTTGTTATTATTATCATTATTATTATTACTACTATTATTATTTTTGCCCTAACAGCTTTGATTCATTAATAAGGGTTATACAAATGACCATCTTCCCATATTATATGCAATATATTATTAATCTGTCGATAACCATTTGTAAAGGAACGATGGCATATGGACATTTTATGATGATCTGATGCCTGAATTATTTCCTTCATCTGTTAATGCACCTTAAATGTAGGTTTTTACAACTTAAAAGCTGCACTTGCAGAATCAGCACAGTGAGCACGTTTCCCTTCTGCGACTGATTGGTTTTAAACAGAAATCGTGCCATTCGGCCCAAATTCCTCGCTCATCGTGTCTGAGGATGCAGGCCTGCCTGTGAGGCCAGCGATGGGGAAGAGGGCAGGGGAAGTGAGGAAGCCACTGAAACTGGATGTGGGACCCAGCAGGAGAAACAGCACTTATTCATTTTCTGTGGCCTAGCAGGTCAGTTTAGTCGAAAACTTTCCCAGATTTTCCAGGTTATTTTCTCCTGCAGCTGGGCATGGTTTTTTTTTGGGAAGTGAGTTTCTGGGCAGCATGGGAGGTTGTTTGAGGGCTCTGCTAACCAAAAGAGCGCCCACAGCCGATCTGGGCCATCAGGTGGCGCAGATGCCAAGCATGATGGGTTGCGCCCACCTCCCCGACCAGGCCGAGTCCTCACGATAGGCCACGCCCACTCCCCGACCAGGTCGAGTCCTCATGATAGGCCACGCCCACTCCCCAACCAGGCCGAGTCCTCAGGATAGGCCACGCCCACTCCCCAACCAGGCCGAGGCCTCAGGATAGGCCACGCCCACCTCCCTGACAGGCCGAGTCCTCACGATAGGCCACGCCCACCTCCCCGACCAGGCCGAGTCCTCATGATAGGCCACGTCCACCTCCCTGACAGGCCGAGTCCTCATGAGAGGCCATGACAATGACACCAATACATACAGTAAACTAGTTAAATTTGCAGACGACACCAAGGTGGGTGGTGTAGCTGATACTGATCTAG
>JABFEB020000079.1:5660381-5674799 GCA_019775895.2 Stomatorhinus ivindoensis
CTGTGACTTACTGTGGCATACTGTAACTCACTCTGACGCACCGTGACTTACTGTGGCATACTGTAACTCACTCTGACGCACCGTGACTTACTGTGACACAATAAGACTTACTGTGACTTAATATGACACACTGGTAGTTTCTGTGACTTATTGTGACTCACCATAGCTCACTGTGACTTACTGTGACCCATTGTGACTAAGACTTACAGTGACTGACTGTGACACACAGTAAGTAACTGTGACTTACCGTGACCCACAGTGACTGACTTTGAGTTTCTGCTACTTACTGTGACCCACTGTTACTCACTACGACTGACTGTAACATACTGTGACTCACAAAAAGGTCTGGAGTGCAGCATGCCTGCGAGTTCAAGGCCGGAACTGGGCCCTCGATCAGTGTGATAAAGTACAGTAATAAGGCAGGACAGGCTCTACTGGAGCGGGCTTCAGCCTGGCCCTGGTGCCTGCAGTGTTTGTCAAGGCGAACAATGACCCGCATGAGGGCGGCCGGCCCACACACTTCCTGGCACTGCCACCGCTTAAAGCCGGTCACCAGGGAGATGTAAAAGTTTGAGGGGTCTGCCAAGCATGCCCCACACAAAGGGCATCGAGAGCGCCCTCCCAGAGGACACTGGCATTTAGCGGTTAGCAGTAAATTCCCTACAAATATCCACATGGAATGAGGACATAGGGGGCGCCACAGAGTCCAGATCACATAAACCCAGCTACAATCCAGCACCCCACTGGGGAAGCTAATGAGACTCATGTATACTGCCAGCTTACCAGATGATCCTCCTCCTTCCTGACATCTGTGCTTTACTCATTGTGTTTGAGGGGAAAAAAATGACTGCAAAACCCAGCACAGGCGTTGTGACCTTTGACTCAGGTCACATGATAAGAGCTCAGAGAAAGCGGGGCGTCGCATGACTCAGCACATGACTCTGCTAATTACCAGGGAATTAAAGCAAAGCTTTTCTATGTCTGCCACTGTAGCTATGTGCTCAACAGATCCCAGAAACTGAACAGACAATCAAACAGGAAGTTTTCATTCCCTCAAAACTTCTTCAACAAAATGAAATGAGTAGGACAGACGGTTGGGAAGTTGGACATGTTCACTCAGACGGGCTCGACTGGGAGTGACCGCGGTTCTGCTGCAGCTGGGGGCTCAGGCGGTTCTGGGTATGCAGCGGAACCCGCCTGCACGTGGCGGCTGACTGACTAGGTCCCCCCCCCCCCCAGCCCCTCCCCACACCCGGGTCATAGCCCCCACTCAGCCACACTTACAGGACACAATGTGTCTTTGTGTACGCTGGACAGTGCTTCTGATTCCTGAAAGATGGGGGGGGGCGGGGGGCATTTAAAAAGGCAGGGCCGTTATGTACCTGGCCAGCCCACCACAGAGCATGCCAAACACCACTTGGGGGGAGGGGTGTGTGTGCTGCACAGCACAAAAACACTATTGATCCATTTAAAAAATATTATGGAAAGATGATCTAAGTGTGAACGCCGCAATGGTCTCTGTAACTCTGTAACTTCGTTCGCTAACGAGTTGTTTGCCCGGCACAGTGGGCGAGTGGTGTTAAGGCGCTGAGCGTTGTGGCAGAGTCCCTGGGGACCGTGTTGAGCTCATGAGCCTGACTGCTGGGCCTGATTATTAACCTGCCTGCTTTTAATCACAAAAAAACATCTCAATGACACTTAATGGCCTTGTTTGGAAGTGTTCTGGCTGTGAATTGCTCTCCGAGGCTCCTTATGCCGGGCAGAAATGGCGGGACGCACGGAAGGCGCTGGGCTCCTCGCCCGGAATGGCACGCCGCCGCGTCCCCTCAGATGGCGAGCCGACTAGCTCCTCACTAACTTTTATTGGATCCTGAAAATGCAGATTCTGGATAATGAGCCGGTCCCAGGAACGTCACCACACTTTGGAATTACTATCTGGGTCGTATTTAACATGTATGGGGGGGTTTTATGGATCTGATTGGTGCCGTGTACAGAGGACGTGCACGGCGTGTCATAAGGACACAAAGTGAAAGAGAGGAGGACACCTGGGGGAGGGGGTGGAGGCAGGGGGGTGCTGCTTTAAATAAGATAGCAATAAATAGATGGCAATAAACAAATAATGGATGTGTTGTAGTGTGATTAGTGCACATTTTTCATGCAAATTACATCATTTTTGAGTATCAGAATCTGAAGCCGAATCCCCATCTTCCCAGCAAATGCAGCATCAGCGCTTTGAAGGGGGTGAGTGTAGCGGACGGTTGTTGGAACCCATTAGCTAGCTTATTATGTAGCGTGCTGGCGCTGTTGACTGGGGGTGTTCAGGGGGAGAGCTTGAAATTCTGGGCCCCCTGGCAAAATGTCAATTAGAATGTGAAATAAAATTGGCAGAACGGAGGTATAATATTCCCCAATCATGTAATATATTTCATATGTTTGCGTATGCGTGTGTGTGTCTGTGTGTTTTGTATATATTACATTCTGGGGATAAAAAAATTGTCATTTTCATGTTGTGGGGGCCATTGTTAGGCCATGAGGACCACATGTGAGGAGGACCAGCATTGCTTGTGTTATCAAACCAAAAAAGATGTTGACTGCTACTATTTCTGACATGAGCCTCTAACCCATGAGGAGAAAGTTCCAGAAAAATGGGGGGCCACCCTGCTAAGGAGTTACGGATGTTTAGACCCGCTGGAGGTGAGGTAAACAGTTAATCGTTTCCTATTAGCAACAGGCACAGCGATAGCAGATGAAAGGTCCTGACTCCAGGATTACACAGAGAAGGGATTCAGTTTAGTTTCCACGGAGACCAGCGACGACCAGAGGACTGATTCATGATCACGAGCAGTGCGGAGAAAGAGTTCCGCAAAAAGGCCGCTGAACAGCTGTTCTGGAACATGACTGCTTATCACGAGACCTGGCGGGATAGCTCAGAGCTTTGCGGTCTCATCTGACTGGAGAAGTGGGGCCCAGAGATACCCACCCCCGAAGAGCGAATACTCCAAAATAAGGTGCAAATATCAGAGGTCGCCTGTCACCTTCCTCAAAATGATGAAAGCAACACCTGCCTGTAACACCAAAAGTCGAAATGTATCCCATAATAAGAAGCCCGATTTCTGTGCCCCACAGAACACACATGGTAATCATCAGAGTTAATGATGACTCTTAATTAAAATATTCTTTCTCGTACTCTGCAAAGCTTGGTGAAAAAAACAATATCCTGCCTGACCTTGTATGAAATGTATGAAAGCGAACCGTAAACTAGTTGCGAAAAATTTTCTGCAGGGTTATAAAACTTTTTTCAGCACAATAACTTTTTATGATACATGTTAGAACATTTGTGTGTGCGCTGATGCCAGCATCACTGTACAAACCCTAAGGGCGTGAAGTGAACATCAGGAACAATTTTCATGGCAAAAAATGCTAAGGATTATGGGTAACTGTGATCCTGACCTCCAACATGCGGACTGCAGATAAAGCTTCAAAACTCCTTTGATAACATTTTCACTGTTTGGTGAATGTCTTAAGAAATCAGAGATGCTAACCTCCAACATGTGTATCTACAGATGACCAGCAAACATCTCCGCCTCCCGCGAGTTTGAAGAGGGGGGGGCTGAGCAGGTATGTCTGCAGAGGACAGGCGTCCAAACCAGAAGGTACTTAAGATGTTTTGTGCTACAATGACTAGTAAAGGTGCCTCCTTACCTTCCCTGAATGTCATCATGTTGCACGATAGTCCTTGAATAGTCTTATTAGATTCTTGCTCTGCTAGAAGTTGTTGTGTAGCTCCTTCTCAGATCCTGATTACACTCATACCTGGACGTTCACCAGACGCTCAGCCTAGCTGCACTAATGTCTATTCCACTCCTTGACAGATTAATGTTTGTAATGTGCTATTTACCTCACTTGTACGTCACTTTGAACAAAAGTGTCTACTAAATATGTAAATTTGACATAAATCGCAAAGCCGTCCTGTTACGTGAGCGGGGGAACGGACATCCTGGGGCGGGGTTTAATCAGCTGATGAGTCCACAGATCACCAGTATCCTAACAGACTGGGCCTCATGAAAAATAATCCCTACATGCGCCCAGACCCTGATGGTCCCAGTTGCAGCCCGTCCACGACCCGAGATCTGGTTTGATTTCATGTACCTGTCCTTGCTGAAATGGACGCCGTTTACCTTTTCTTATCTGTGGCATTGGAGGGTAGAACAGGCTACAGCATTCGTAATATACAATGGGGGTTCCTCTTATCTCAGGTGGACCCAATGCTGAAGGGAACCTGAACATTCAATTTTCACGCTTAACCAACCGGAGCGACAGTGGTCCCAGCAAAGCAGCACCCCAAGTGACCCGTTAAACACAGACAGTGAAAGGAGACTGCAAGGCCCACGTGCCAAGAGCTCCAAAGGAGCCTGAAGGCTGATCTCTCCCAGGAGACCCACCCCCCAGCCCCCCCTGTACAGGTTCAGAACAGGCCTCTGTTTTATATTAGTCAGGAACGACCGCAAACAACCATGAGTGAGCAAGATTCGATTTTCCAGCTGGAGTCCTTCTGATGCTGTAAGAGAACAGAAACAACGCAAGCTTTCTTCTGCAGAGTTTCCACCAGGAGTAAAGTGCACGAGGCACCCACCCTCCTGGCATCAAGCAGAACTGGTGAGGGAGAGAGAGGCACATCACTGAAAACGAGAACGGGTTCCTGAAGCAGACCTCACAGCTTGTTATGTCGCCTCTGTATCTCCGTACGCCTTGTGGTTGGCACATCTTGTGATCTTCTCACCAAAATGTACCTTCTGCTGCGTCTACCCACTGATGCTGCCCCCAAGCCTTTTCTACCCACCACACATGCTTCTAGAACCTTCCTTCCCGCACGCGCTCAGTGCTGCGTGGTCCCCCTGGTATGTGATCTCGCTCACCTTCTCCCGAGATCTGCCCTGTGACTTTTCAAGGGCGACTTTTTCCCCTTGATGCCAATTCAACAGATCGTTGCATATTTCACTAAGGCGGGTTTGAAACAAACATGTTTTGTAAAACAGTTCAAGGACAAGTAGTAAAACATGCATTAAGATTTATGTACCTTTCGAAAAGGACTTGTCAGACTAAAAAAAAAAAAAAAAAAAATCTATACCAGTATTGTCCCCGGAATAAAATAAAGTTAAAGGGAATTAGTTTCAACAGAATCAGACTTGGCCAGGCCGACATACCAGATCCTGCGTGAGAGGGCCATACATTTCTTTGCTTGGAGATCCTTCACATTTGTTAAGTCACCCTAAACACAGCCCAGTCTCCTCCCACTTTACTTCATGCCTGCGGTTTTTACATCCATCCACTTCTCCAGCTCTGTGCTGCTGCTAATTACCCCCAAACTCCAGAGCAGTGACCCCTGGGCATCAGGGATGAATGGACAGTTTGTCTGGAGATCGCTGCTGTCCCTGCTGGCTTTTCTTTTGTCTCCAGCATGAGTTTTAAGAACGCTAAAAAGAACCGTCCCTCCTTCTCTATACGGCCCTTTTTTGTTTCCCAGGAGACTAATTAAACTGTCCAGTGCCCCCCCAGAATGAGTCACCCTCCGATTTGCTCTGAAAAGCCCTCAATAGTGCAGGGACAATGGCAGCAATGTTAAAATACAGAACACTGTGCTAAAGTCTTAGGGCGTCAGAGAAAATACTGCTCAAATTGCACTTAAGATGGTGCAAAACTACAGATTTCTGTCTATCCATGTGTGTCAGTTTAGCCATTTCTCAGTCTCTCCTTAAGTCACCCCAGAATTTGCTGATTAATACCTCTGTCTGTTTGGCGAAACAGGACCACTAGCGCGCCCTGTTTAGCTGATCAGTACCTCATGAAGCAAATGAACTAATTAGGTTAATTAATTAAGTGGCGCAGAAATTTAGCAAACACACGGTGCCCGTCAGCAGAGGTTTAGCATCCAAGGCAGTGTTCCGCCAGCCAGCCGACAAAGTCATCGGGAAGCTTTTGGAGAAATTCACATTTCATTATACTCCTGTTTACTCGCTATTTAAAGTTAATCAGTGTCTTTCCATAGCAAACGCGTACTCTCTGCCCAGATAAATAGCGGTAAAACTGATTTTCTTTGGTGACCCAAGACTTCTGGACAGTACTGTGAGTGCTGAGTGCTGTGTGTGGGGGAGGGAACGAATGAGGATTGGGGGGCGGGGTCAAGCAGGACATAAGGCGCAGCCATGGGCGCTGGCGGGGGGGAACGCACACGGTGCAAACAGCCTGGTTTCCAAGGCAACGACATTAACGATGCCTTCTGGTTTAACGCTATATTACCTTTTACTGTTCACTTTCCAGGTTATGGATCATGCTGTATTAATTATCAGGTAGAAGTGCGGAGCACAGCCTATTCTGATTATGGAAAATATGACTCATTAAAAGTACTGGCCTTTAAAGGTGTCTATATATAATGAGGCCTATGGCAAACATTTATTATTTACATATGTTCTGTACATCATGGAACTGAAAGCCATATGATGAACAATATTTTTCATGGATAAAGAATTCCCTGTACCAGGTGCAAACGCAAAGCTATATCTTCCCGTACACTAATTAATAAGCTAATTTGATTGGTTAATTATAAATGAATCATGCATCCTGCATGGAATCTGATTGGACAGGCAGTTACAGATTCAAATGCAGGTTGATTAAGGTTGGCCTGACTGAGAAACCAGACAGCGGTCAGATGTACGAGTGCGGGAAGTGAATTAACATGCTACCTGTCTTTCCAGGACAGAGCAGCGCAGCATGAAGAAAGATAAGAAAGATAAGATAAAATGAAGCTTTATTCATCTCAGAGGAAATTGCTGCACCGAGACGTAGCTCTGACTGTGCGGGACTAAACGACAGAGCTTAAAGAAACCAGAAATAAAGTATACAACATAAAACAATAAATACAATACAGTATAACATGTGTGTGTGTATGTGTGGGGGTTGCTCGGGGTAACATTTTGTAACGGATCCAGAACCCCCTACAAAATGTTCTGTATACTGTGCAAAATAATAATGGTAATAATACACGTGCCAAGGGTAATAATGCACGTGACATCGAGACCAGCTGGGGTGCTGTTTGCTACAGGCCCGTCCCATATTCAGTGAGGTGGGGCAAACTACCAACAAGCAGAGGAACAGAACCACTGCAGGAGCAGCTGGCTGTGCCAAGTTACCCTCAGGCCTGATTGAATTTACTCCTGTGTGTAAGCTAGAGGTGCGAGCCAGACCAATCACATCAACGTGTGACATCACCTAGGTAACCTCCTGGGACGGCCACACGTAACCTCTCACACACACACAGACCGACATTCTCGCACTTTGGTGCGTTTTAAGTGAAGTGGATTCAAACATATTCAAAAATTCATAAAGACCCACATCATATACGGATTTTACAGACGCCATCCTCCATTAAGAAGGAAGCATGAGAAATTCAATTCCTAATTTCCTGATGTGAAAACGGCTGCATCGCTGCAAGCGATATTGGAGATGTTTCCCATGACTGTCCATCGATGTGACCACCAAAAAGAGGCTTTAGCCTTTACCGTTTGTCCTCAACCGACATTTTAAATCCTCATTTCCAGGACTATCCCCCTGCCCCCACTTTTGGTGGGGGCCGTAGTCTGTTATTTTCCATTTGATAATTTTATCCTATCGGATATGGGAATTGTTAAGGATTGTCTTTCCTTTGTCCAGTTATGCTAGCGAAAGGCTGTCTCCTGGCTGACAGCCACAGGTTTGGGTGAATATCCTAATATAAAAATTGATGGAAGAAAACAGTATATAAATAAATCCTTAAAAATAAATATATTGCAATTTGTAATGCATTGCTAAGGCTCATAAATGATCGTAAAGCTAGTATATTTAGGGATTTTGGAACGTATGTCTGAAACGAAAACAACAGGAGTTCTCTTTAGTTGCACAGATTTTGTTCGGAGTGTCCAGGAGTCTGCAGAATCTATTTTGTTTGGCACCATTAAATGTGCCAAACACATTATGGAGGACCCCTCACATCCTGCGCATGAGCCATTTCAACTACTTCCCTCAGGTAGACGATACAAATCAGTCACCACAAAAGCAACACCCTTCGAGACCAGCTTCTGCCCCAGTGCTATCAGACTCCTTGACAGCTCAATCTGCTTGCAATCTCATGATACTGCAACATGTGCACCATTACAAAGTTTACATTCGCATCAGCACAGACCCCTGACAACCTGTTTGCACATAGTAATTGCATGTTATGCATGTCATGTATCTGTTTTGCATACCTATAGATCTATGATGTCTGTGTCAGCGTTCTGCATTACACAAAATCTAGAATCTGCACAAACTGCCATATTAATCATTTACCTTGCATTTACTCATCTTGCGTCTCGTGTTTCTACTTCCTCCGCATTATGCCCTAATCCTTAGTTTTATGTTGTCGCGTTGCGCCGATAATAATTTCCACCAGCCTCGGCCGTGTGGCAATAAAGATTCTGATTGACCAGATGGCCGTCGTTCCCTCTTACTGCAGTGTCGAGTAGCTGGCGGTCTGCTGATCACGGGGAAAAAAAAATGCACCCTTGGGCTTGGGTGGGCAGGGACATCTCTGCCAGCTGAAATGACAGAGGAGGCAGAGGAGATGAGTCAGGGAGGTGGCTTCCCCCCCCAAAAGTGCTGAGTCTTACTCTTTATAGCCCTCTTTGTACAATCTTGAGACTGAGGGCTTTATATAGCAGCATACAGATCACCACTGGCCAGCCCTGAAGCCTGGGGGGGGGATTTTAGTGCTTTAATGGTGGATGTACAAAGGGCCACAATTTTACTCAGGCCCATCACTATTAAATACTGAAATCAGCGCGTATTATTATTATGGAAAATAAAAATGGTTCCATTCTATTTACCATAAAACAGAAAAAAATGCTACCAATTTTTTGTCCAAAATTTAACTCTCATTTCATAACCTGAATGTGTCTGTGAGTACAGATTGACATTTACTCTGTTAGAGTTTTACATCCATTCATTCAGGCAGAAGTCAGCATTAATTTACCCACCAAGCTGTCTGTGAAAGCATCTTAGCTTAGCAGCTACTCAGAGATTTCAAGGTAAATGGCCGACTAATTGCCACGTCGGGTTTTAGGTTTACGGGCTCACCTGTGAGCAGAGTGTGATCGACATCGACAGACACCCGAGCAGAGGATGCTGGAGATGGTAAATAAACTGGTTGATCTCACTCCACTGCTGCCTACAGAGATCATCACTGGCCGTCGGCCCGGTAACTGCCGTGACCCTGTCACTTCCAACCCCTGACCTCCATCTCAGTCAGTCTCCCCTTTCCGCATGGCAGCCTGGTCCTGGTTCCCTAGGATTCGCATCCCAAGCCAAATGCCCCTGCCTCAGTCCAGCCAGCGGCCCACCAGCCTGCTCCAGCACATTTGATAGGGCGCCAATCTGTCGTGAACCTAACACTGAAGGGTTCATCTGACACATGTAATTGGACAAACAGCATGGCAGCAGCCAATGGCTTTTGTGTGGAGTACCATGTGGTCTCGACTTCAATCCTGCACCCCCAGCAGCTATGGTAAGGCCAGTCGATATGCCTCTGCTCCCCGGCTGGCTTCTTTAATCATCATTACTGATTCAGGGGGCCCCCACTTAACAGGGGCCCTTGGATACATAACATTTGGCAGCGGGGCCCAGAATATCTAGGTACAGCCCTGACTGCACACGACCCAGATCTACCATCTCAGAGGCCCTAGGCAGCCCCATAGCCACAAATCAGAAAATCATTTTGGGGGAGGTCCCCCAGCAGATTTCAATGATGGGGGGGGGCTCCCCACAGTAGATTTTGCAGGGGGCCTTCTGTTTCTCTGGGCCCCTTTCTGCATCTTCGCAATGTGCTTCTTCGATGGCCGCCGACCCACCATCTTTTACCCCACAATACAATATGAACATAAATATTCAGGAAAATAGATGGATGGATAGACATTCAGGTACCAGCAAAGATACAAATAATGAAGGGGATCAGTTTTGCATAATTCATTCCATTCTGCTAATAATGTGAAACATATTCTGGAATGCATTTATTAAGACCATTTCAATGTTGATATTCTGTTTGGTATCTAGCGATGTGTAATTCCGTGTAAAAATGAATAAGAAAGCCACATCATTTTCACTTTATTGAAGAGTTTCTTGGAATTAGATAGAGCTCTGCGGCTGGCACACTGGGGGGGGGGGGGGGGGTACATTTGAAAGAGGAAGTGACCTCACACCCCCAGCCGTGGCACGCCCTCAAAAGTGGTTCGAAGTGAAACTTAATTCAAGGACTGCATGGAGGAAGTGGAGCAGACCCGAGGCAGGATCTGTGCCAGCGACGACAGCGATGTCGCCAAGCGATGAAGGCCGTGAGGGAGACGGGGCGAGTCGAAGATCGGTGCCTGGCCAAGACCCCTGATATGTCTCCCTGGGTCATCTAGCACAGTGCAGCTGAAGAATGCTTCTGAGTGAAAAGGGTTTAGACACATGGCGGACGGATAAAAACACACTGCAGAGGTTTGATAGACATCTACAAGTTGGGGGCAAAGTCCATTTCCTCTGGACTCCACATCCTACTATAATGACCCCATTTGAACCAGACCATAAAGCAAGGATTAATTTGTGCATGTGGCGATTGGACTGGCATTGCAACTCACTGCACACTGACTCTTCCTCGCGGGCCTGTGCAGTTCGCGGCCCTGTGGTTTCCCTTCTGCAAAAAGCATGGCATGGATTTATTTCAAGGTGAAAAACCATTTGAAATGCTGAAATCGAATATGGCAGGCGAAAGACCATAAAACACAGACCGAAATGTCTTCAGTGGCCTGATTCCAGTTGTTTAATCTGAATCCTCAAACAATAAAGCCCCATTAAAAAAAAGAAAAAAATCTGCATGCATTTTCAGCTGGGACATCGTAGTGATTTAACTTCAAATGAGAAAATGACTTCCCATACTCTCATGCAGCCTGAAATGCAGAGCAGGCAATTTCATTGAAGCCTGTTTTGAATTACCATTGTATAAAAGCAGCTTAGCAGGACAGTTTCTGACATAAATCCATACAGATTACAGAGGGGACACTTTGTATGAATTTCTGGGAAAGACTTTTTCTATCTTTCACCAGCTATTGAAAATACAGTGGTTTGTGTTTTATTTAAGCATATTGTTGCTTATTTTAGCTGACTGCGTGTAACTGTTTTTGATGAATGGACTTTATTAAACCGTTTGCTGGAGTGACCTCTTCAGCAGTACAGATACTATTTACTTCTGCAGTGCAGTATTTATGAGATTTGGCAGCTCTGGAAAACGGCCTGGTTTTATTTCAATTCTATTATATCACCTTGGCCAGCAGTCATCGGACTCAAAACACACAAACGTGAACAGTAGAAGCTGAACATTAATGATGAACGGGTCATTTTATGCCAGCGGTACAAGTTTCGTTATCTCCACAATAGCGCGTTACGACGAATCTCACGTGCGTGTTTGCCCTGCAGCGTATTTCAGTCGGTGTTTCTGCCGGCAATTGCCGCTACCATTGAAAAAGGTGTCAACCACCTATAAACTACAATGACTTTGCATTGTTATTTTCGTCTTTTTTTTCTTGCAGCGTACCCTCTGACTTGCTCTTCCATCATGACAGCTGCAGTGAAATTACTTGCGCCCTTCCTCTTTAACGCCTGATGCGTGCATTATAGTGAGAGAGGGGAAATAACCTAGTTGCTAGGTGACATCACAAATAAGTTCAGGTTTGTCGCCGGGTACTTTACTTCTGTTTGTCGCAGGAAACCTCAAAATACCCAAGACTGCAATGTTTACACCCGTCTCTATGGTAACAAGTTACGACAGTGTTAGGCAATATGATCAGCAAGTTTTCTAAATCAGATGAGCGCGTGCATTATGCGTTTACGGAATTATTAATTTATCCCAAATGTTTATCAGAAAACAATACGATAATCTTTATTATCCTTTGCAGAACTCATATTCAATATTGCACCGTAATTGCACGCTGCATTTTTAATTCATTTGCTCGAACTTATTTCTTATATCTTAGGCTATTAAGTTGAAATATTAAATTTGATTGTATGTCAGTGGATACCTGCTGCTGATGAGCACCAAATAAAACCCGTCCCTCAGTTATGCTTCAATTGACCTCCCAGTTACACCTACTACAGATAAATGAAAATGCACTTATTTCGCAGATAACGTGTGTAGGGGGTTGGGTCTGCAGGGCTATGAGAAGGGGGGGATTAAGCACTCCCAGCTCCGAAGTCGCCCAGGACCAGATAACAGGCTCCTCTTCCTGCCACTCAAACACCCCGCTCGGTTATGACTATAAAAGCGGCTTCCTCCTGCGGATCATCCTTCTTCGGGCAACCAAGGTGAACGCTGGTGCGCTTGAGTAGAGGACCATACGACAGAAAAACTTTTCTACCTTTCTCAGAAGAGCAAAGGATTACAAAATGGCTTACAGGAGAACGCAATCTTCTTACAAGAAGATGTTCGGCGGAGATAAACCCGTCACGATTCGGTCCAGCGTTTCTAGTCGTAGTTACTCCAACCCGGTGCGCTCCAGGGCGTCCTGGACTTCATCCGCACCCCAGACCATCTACGCCTCCAGCTCCTCCAGGCTGCGCAGCAGCGCGCCGATGCCCAAGCTCGCCTCCGAAACCATCGACTTCACCGTCGCCGATGCCATCAACAGCGAGTTCAAAACCAACCGCACCAGCGAGAAGGCGCAGATGCAGCACCTGAACGACAGGTTCGCCAGCTACATCGAGAAGGTGCGATTCCTGGAGCAGCAGAACAAGATCCTGAGCGGCGAATTGGAGCAGCTCCGGGGGAAGGGTACGTCCCGCATCGGGGACCTCTACGAGGAGGAGATGCGAGAGCTACGGCGACAGGTGGACCAGCTCACCAACGAAAAAGCCAGGGTGGAGGTGGACCGGGACAACCTGGTCGAGGACATCGAAAGAATTAAGGAGAAGTACTGACTTTTCTCTTTACCAAACTTTTGTGGGTGCGGTGCAGCTGCATTTATACTGACGCGCACGAAGTATGCAGGTCTATGATAAATTATCGCGAATGACTGCACAATTAGTACCTGCAATTAATTCATTTAGATATATTAATTTGAGGGGCTGTTCTTTAGATGACCAAGGCTAAAGAATGTTTAGGAACAATAATTATTGCTATTACCATCACAGTCATTATACACCACGTTAACACTCGGAACGTATAGAATAGCCTACCTGACTAACTTTTAAAGCGGCCCTGGTATAGTGATTGACTTTAACTTTGCTTTAGGCTGCAGGAGGAAGTGATTCAACGTGAGGAGGCTGAAAACACCATGCAGAGCTTCAGACAGGTATGACGGTATCACAAAGCAGTTTAGCCCGGTTATCTGATTCCCCGCAAAAGCTGAGGCACAGCGAAGATTGCCGATTCTCCCCAACTTTAAATTGATTGGTTAACGGACAGTTCTCATAGACTGCATTTAGCTCGAGTATTTTCTGGTTTCCTGTGGTGATGTGTATATATTTATTTAGCTGTTTACCAGAAAAGAGCCCCTATACTGCTGACGTAGAGAGGTGAAACGTTTTTAAGAATTGAAAAAAGAAATACAATTGCTTTCTATTCAATCCCTTAAGATTATCATGTCTTGGGCAACTGAACCTACACAGACATTACTGACTTGCAAGAGTAATTGAAAGTTTAATAGCTGAGTAAAGCAATGAATGAAACACAAGTCTGCTTTTAAAATATTTCTCGGGTGGTTGCTGTCAGCTGCACTGGGTAGAGCAGTCATCCAGAGTTGCAGTATAACTGGCAATGAAACCCAGGATCTTGCAAATCGCACACTGGTATCTGGCTAAGAAAAAACAGGGGGCGTGGCCAGGGCAGTGCAGGGCGGGGTTTATGTGAACCGGGTAACTGGAGCTTATCCGCTTTTGGTGTTTCTTATTCTGACATTTTCAGTGAACGGTACCTCCAAAGTTTGCTGCAAAATGGAGGAATGTCATAGTCAGGGGTGTGATGTAAGTGATCATTGATGGTGTCCTTTCCTTGTCTCTGTCATGCAGGATGTGGACAGTGCCTCCCTGGCCCGCCTGGACCTGGAGCGCAAGGTGGAGTCTCTGCAGGACGAAATAATCTTTCTGAAGAAGCTCCATGATGAGGTAGGCCCCTCAAAACCCCTCCTTTCTGCTCTAACCCGCACCTACCAGGCTAACCCTAACCCTCCCAACCATGCCCTGCGTGCTCCATACACCACATCGACTCCCACTCCACTGCACCCATCACCAAACATACCAAACCCACTCCCGCTAACCACGCCCATCTGACGATGCTCCGCCCACTCCCTACACCACCACGCCCAAGCCTGACGATGCTCC
>JABFEB020000079.1:5690313-5701844 GCA_019775895.2 Stomatorhinus ivindoensis
GGGGGGAGTTAAGCTTCAAACATTGCTGCCGCACTTGCTTTCGAATTTAAAACATTAATTGAAATCATTGCTTTGCTTTATTATTAAAGCACTATACCTGAAACAGCTTGATCCCAGTTTTGCGGCATTCCAGCACTGCGCGGACCGAACAGGATTAGGTCCTTATCATCCCCCAGAGCATTCAAAAGCTCCTAATCAAAAACCGAGCCCGCCTTTACCGGCCACCATCAAAGTGTCGCGGCAGGTGGTTCTTTCTCTGCAGTGGAGATGAAAGGTAAGCATTTCAGCGTGGCACGAGGCTGCCTCTGTCCTAAACTCCATCACAAAAGGTGCCAAGCGCTCATTTTCGTGCACAAAATTCGACGAATTCAAGTAACGCCATCTTGCATTTCGTCCAGAGAAAGACCAATTCCAATTCTACATTTCGTCCACGAAAGCAGAAAGCATAAAGCATTCACTTTCTCTCGTGCGCAGAAATCAAAAGGAATGTTTCATTTTGTACACAGAACTGACACGGCATCAGCACCTTGCATTTCGTGGACAGAAGGCTGAATGTATATAATGAAGAGAAAGTCATTCCGTTCTCAAAATTCATTTAGTCAACTAATGAAATTCATGTCGTGTGCAAAATGCATGTCGGGAAAGTGGCAGGATAACATACATTTGTTTTGCAGTTACATTTTACAATTTTTACAGACGTGCCACTCACTCTGATTTCTTGTTTAGGTTTTCATCCTTCTACAAGCTTCATTATTTTTCTTCTGTTGTTAACTTTTCACCGACTGAAGAGAATGGACCACCCGGCGCACCTGCGTTAGGATTCCGTCTAGAAAATATGCTTCCGTTTGTGTTTCGCACGTTCCCAGCGCACAAAAACGTAGCCCACATATAAATGAGAACAGCCCCTGGATGGCGTCCTTGCATCTGGGCAGTACATAATGTCACAACTCAAGCATCACTAATCTATTCATCTTTGATAAAATGTCAACCGATCATCTGCCTCGAGAGGAGAGTGACCAGTGTCTGCCTCAGTCTATCAGAGCTGGAAGATTCAAATATGAAGAAGTATATCCACAGCGTGTAGATGATTGGTTTAGAAAGACGAACTAAAGCTCACCAAAATTTTTTTTGTTCTTGGTGATAGCCACTCAGAAGCTATGTGGCTCAGTATAACCTATAACGTCATTTAGCATGTTAGAGTTAGCCTGAATTAGCATAACATTAGCATGACATGTGCTGCAGCGTTAACTTGAGGTAGCATCATGCTTTCAGACTCTCACGCAAGAAATCTTATAGCAAATGTATAATACTGTATGGCAAACCTAAAATGATCTACATGTTGGGGTAGTTTGCAAGCCTACAAACTATTTACTAGGAAATAAAAACTGTTACATGCATGCTTATCCAGGCAGGAGACTGGAATTGTGAACCCTGATAGCATGTGTAACAGAGTTAGCCTGAGTTAGCATAACACCCATGTCTAAACAGAACACCTGAAGACAATCTGTATAACAGCTACCAAATCGCCTCGTTGTAATTCCCATCAGGCATCAGTTGGAGGCGCAACACAGATGGCCAGGATACTTCTCCAAGTAAGCATGCAGGGAATAAGCCGTCAGTATCTCCGCGCCATAAAGACGAGCGACTTTTTACCGACAAGAGGCGGCATGTGGGGCGAGGACCCGCCCTCGATACCCCGGGCCTCCTGCTCTCTCATTTCCCCGGCGGTGCCCTCCCGCCAACGGGAGCGGGGTCACGTTGACGCGAATGTTCACGTAAGCTTGCAGAGGAGCACGCGCACACAGGCGAAACAAACGGAGAGGGTGGCGCGGCGTACGGATGAGACACGGAGCCTCTGGGTGGAGGACTGAAGAGAGTATGAGGGAGCTACCGGCGCAGCTACACGGGGGGGATCTCTGTCCAGCGTGCGGAGGCGCCCCCACACGCCTCGGCCCTGCTAGGGGGCCAGAAGCGGGGAGAGGAGGGTGGGTGTATGTCAAGGGAGAGACCTGGAGCTCTAGGAGGGAGCGAGAGTGGGTGTAGGGGTCAGACAGCCACCACAGTAACGCCCCTCTCCATTGCCACCCCCACCGCGCGTAAGCTGCTGCCCGCCAGTCACTCCTCCACCTCCCTCCATGAAGAAGAGACAAACTCGTAGAGGGAGAAGACGAAACGGGAAAAGCCACGCGTACCATGACGGAGTCTCACTGCAGGAAGCTTGAATTCAAGAAATGCCGCAGTGCCACATTCAGCATCGACGGCTTCAGCTTTACTATAGGTAAGGTGGCTGCGTCCGGGGTGATGCCAGTCCAGCAGGTCCTGGGGGTCAGACCCGCCTAATCCTGGGTAAGGGCTCAGCTCAGGCATACTTCAGCTAAGCTTTGTCGTTCTTTTCTGCAAATCCCCCCGAATAGCTCTACTCGCTCTCTCTACCATCCCGCACCAGGTCCATTCGAAGACTCGATGCTGTCGTGATCCGCTACTCTCTAAACGGCCATCTGGGTGCCGTGGGCTGGCCGGGTGATGTTCTGCGTCTGTTGGGTTTGAAGATGGAGAGTGGAATTCTGTACGGGAGTTTGAGTCAGAGCACATGTGCCGTTGTCTTTGTTGAATGCACAGTGAGGGCTTTAGTAAGCCGCATTCTGTGTACGTCCGTTTCTGTCTCATTATTGTAGTACAGGGTGACAGATCAAGCCTTGAGGTGTCGATTATAAACATACTCCCACACCGGATTCTCCGAGGATCTGATGATTAACTTTAGTATCACCTTTTATCGTCCTGTTCATCCAGCTTTCATTTCTTCTGCCTTATTACTCAGTAAATCAGACGTTTCTCCGTGTTTACTGAGAGTGCAGCGGTGCGTATTTCATTCATGGAGACGGGGATGTGGTGAGTCTGTTATCGTAAAGCTTGTGATAGCAGTAATTACATCTGCAGGTGATGGAGCGAGCGTTACGTAATCCAGGAGGCTTTAGCCCTGGGCAGGGGACTGCTCCCCATAAGCAGGTATGTCCATAGAAGTCAGGAGATGAAAGATGTCACTTTTTCTAACTAATAAGTGCTGCATCTGCACCTTTCATGGAGAAGAGCAGGTCAGATAAAGTCAGCACTAAACATTTTTTGAGAATGTCGTTAAAGCGAAGTGAGACCTGATGCCAAGAGCTGAGCTGTGGAACATCAGCGAAGCATCACGTTGTTAAACTGAGGTCCGTTCACTACAGGAGATGCTTCTGGGGATCCAAGGAGTAGATCTTCCGTAGGAGAAGAAACTGAGGCTGAGTGGCTGGAGGTGGAGGGAATTTCGGCAGGAGAATATGCCCCGAAGTTGGTCCATATCACTTCCCCATGACACCTTTACTGCCTGCGCTCAGCTGAGCCTGTGGAGTGATTACCATCACCATGGCGACCAGGGGAAGGATGTGATGTTGCGCGGCGACTGTGTGCGACTCCAAACAAGCCAATCCCTGTGTTTTAACGCCATGGTCAGCTGGAATCCCAGCAGAGACCTCATTAGGGGGATAGGACTTGTAACTTTAACAGCTCTCATCTCGTCGAGGGGGGAGTGGGAAAAGGGCCATGATTTGGGGGGGGGGGGGTGTGCACTGGTTAACAGGTGTTGGGGGTGGGCATCTCCAGGAGAAACACATTTTCACAGCCATTGAGGGGGTCATTACGTTTACTTAAAACACTCTGATATGGGGCTCAATCCTTTACCAAATAGCTCCCTAGTAACAGCACATGCTTCACCTCTGTTT
Source organism: Stomatorhinus ivindoensis (assembly GCA_019775895.2). Taxonomy (NCBI): domain Eukaryota; kingdom Metazoa; phylum Chordata; class Actinopteri; order Osteoglossiformes; family Mormyridae; genus Stomatorhinus; species Stomatorhinus ivindoensis. Next base: position 5,694,069 of record JABFEB020000079.1, read on the forward strand.
TCTGGCTGGACGGAGTTGCTCTTTTCTGGGGGGGGCATTCATGTGAAGGCTCTTGTTTGAATTAGTTTTCGTAATTACCAATTGAAGTCCATTAGAGTGTTTGGGTGCAGCTGTCACCTGTTCACTGGATGATGATTACAGGTTATACATCATTATAATAAATCGTTTATTTTTCTGTGGTTTCACAGAAAGCTTTAGGTGCAGATATGTGACTCACGTCTAATTGGACGGTCAGAATTGGGTATGGACTAAAATGAGAAGCGTTTGCCCAACAACCCCCGCAAACATTACCCACGACCCACATGGTCCCCTCTCCTCCTCATTGTGGGTGGGGGGGGGGGGGGGGGGGGGTTAGAACTTAGCCCCAATCTGCTTGTCAAGCTGATGAGTGGGACACCACCTGGGGTGTAAAAACATCCTTTGAATCTGAGGGTGTGGGATGGCAGCTTAGTCCTGATTGGTGGCTGGGGGCCACAGGTCTGCTGGCAGCTTGGTCCTGATTGGTGGCTTGGATCCACTAGTTTGCTGGCAGAAAACAGTGAAGACAAAGGATGCATTTTCTAAGGAATTAAGAACAGGGCAGGACAACACAAATGCTAGCCTTAGCGAGATCACATTTACCAATAATAATATTTGCCCTGAAGCGTTAATGATCACAGCCTTGTTTTGGAAAGATGTTATTTACAGGGAAAATTGGAGGGTGTAGCTAGAGGCAATGATTGGCAGCTGTGCTGTTCATTTCCTATGGGTGGCAAAGGTGTAGGTGGGCTTCAGGCAGGGACAGCTGAGTATGAGACCCAGAGCTGGAGGCTTATGGCTGAAGTCAGGCTCTGCCCACAGAAGGACTTGAGGACATGTGACACGGCCATTCATCCCTCCACCTCCACATCTATCCTGGTTATATCTGAATCGTGTGTGGATCACTGTCGACAATTGTCGGTCGCGGTGGATCACTGTGGATCACAGCCGATCACCGCGGATCACCGTTCCCAGTCTCGACAGGCTCTGGTGATACAAAGATTGGATTCATTCGGGCAATAAATGAGGAAATCCTGCTCCTTAAGAAGCTTAGTGCTGCTGTCCGTCTCTCCAGATCCCCCATAGTATTCTTGATGGTGTGTGTAATCACTTCTGCTGTATATCTCATCTTTTCCTTTCAACACATGTCTCCTCCCATCCAATCAAGCGTGGCTTTGACCAGAAGGACGCAATCCATTCTCCTCACTCTCTCTTCTCGGCCGAAGCTATCGACTGCCTCACCTGGGGGAGGGAGGATATAAACCCCCTCGGTCTGCTTGGAAGAGCAGGCTTCGCAAGTCTGCCGCAGTTAACAGGCAATGTGCAGTGATGCATGCACATCGATCAGCATCATGCGATACACATGTGGATTCCCATCTATGATGGAGCCACTGGGACACAGGCGATTTTACTGGGGGGGGGGGTGTAGGGGTGCAATTGCCCTCTTCCGCTCGGATGAAAATGCAGGTTGAATATATCAATCCATACTCCAAATCACCCATTTTCTATAAAATAAAATTATACCGTGAAGTTATATTTGAAAATATTGCTTGTGTTACTCACAACGATGTGCAATAATAATTTAATCTATTTACTATTTTTTATGTGTAGCTCAGCTTGGCATAGCCTGTAATGAATGACTTTCACCGTGCAACCCCCCCCCCCCCCCCAGGGAGAAAAGCCTAGAGTCACCTATGACTGGGAGCAGGATGCAATATTTTACTCACCTTACTCATCTTTCAATAAGAGCAATCAACAGTCATATCTAAACTCTTAAAAATATACATCTAAATGTGGAGTATTGCAAATGGCATAGCACATGACCATAGACACCGTTTCTTATTATTAAGGGATGTTACTTGTCATCAGAGAAGGCAGGCGGATGACCTTCGTTTTAAAAAAAGATTTAGGTCACAGCAGGACAAGAACCCGAAGCTTTCGCCAGAGAAATATATAAGTGGTTCAAGAGCAGGCGGGGCAATCTTTTGGCCGCTTAAAATCTAGGATAAGATTGAAAGGTGCCTGACATTTCCAGAATGAAAAGCATATCCCTGTATTTTTTTAATGTATAAGCTAGACACAATCTCTCTTGATTACCTCTAAATTTTAGGTCACGATTGTGCGGAACAGACAGTCGACGGATATTTTTGGTATTCTACATTATATATGGTTTAATATGTGGTATACTGTAACATAAGATTAAGTGGTATAACAGAAGTGGGGACTGTCGAACCCCTTTGAAAGTGACAGCATGACTTGATAGATGGTGCGATAAATTGGAACTAGTATTACTGTTAACAATCATTTCTTCCCACATTTATTATATTGCATAGCAACTAAAACGCAGTCCAACTGTTGGTTCGGAGCCGATTTGGGAATTGTTCGCATTTAATTGGCTCCTTGCTGCGACAACAGTAATGAATAAAATTTAATTCTGGTTATCACCGAATAACAGCGTCGTTTTGTACAGAATAACAAACAAAATGCAATAAAAAAAGAATTGTTTATGATAATGTAAATCCCACAGAATGAAAAAGTTCAAATACAAATGCTGAAAGAGATTATTACAAGCACGGAGAGTTTTACATAAAAGCCAGAGACGCTTTAGAAGAGCTACAGGAATATTACTGGCTTTTTGTCCTCAATCTCCCGTCTTTATGTAAATATATAAACGAAAATAACAATATGAAGGCATGCTTGGGAACGTTTATGATCAGCTAAAATAAATAAATGTGTCAATTTTCCATCGACGTGCAACAGAGATCTGTTAAACACTCGTTTTTATAAAGAGCGCATCCCGGATCGCTTTGATCCAGCACAGAGCCATCAGTCTGTATAATGACGTGCCCCCTTGTTTTAAAAGTGATGTGTTTATAACGCTTCTCCTCAGCCAGATTGGCAGCCTCGGGGGACAATGTGTAACAGGCCCATTTTTCCAAATGTGGTTCAGCCGAGGTTTCTCTCTCTCTCTCTCTCTCTCTCTCTCTCTTTCTCTCTGCCCCCGCAGTCGCCAACGAGGATGGAGAGAGCGCCGCCCGGCCCCTGTCCCGCTTCGCCCGTGAGTAGGACGCCTCGGTCCCCGGCTTTACAAAGCGGAGCGGCACCGTGAAGCAGCCCGAGAGCTTCTGCGTGGGGACAAATGCCAGGGCTGTTGGTTAATAGTTCCTTTGCGCATTTAAATTGCATAGTAACATAACTGTTTCTAAGGAGCAGAGTTTGTAAGTGTCTGCTTTTATTTGACTCCCTGCCGAGACAAATTTAATGAATAAAAATTGTATCTATTTAAATAGTTTTCCTAGGAAGCATAATCTGGACAGGACGCCAGTACTGTACATTATTATTATTATTATTATTATTATTATTATTATTGGTCTAATAATAATAATGTGGTGTGTTCTGTCTTCCAAATCAGGTGCAAAACATTCTACAAATTTTATAACCAGTGATACTAAAGTTCCACTTTCATAAAATGAAAATGTCTGGATGATTTGATCATCTTTTTACACATGATTAAACTGATGCCAACATTAAGTAAATCTGTATCAAATCCTATAGGGTATTTTTAAGTTCTTTTGTTAAGTACTGATGCATACAATTAATTTTGGGTATCCAGTAGGTGGCAGCAGTGCACAATCCTGTAACTGCAGGCAAGGAGCATGCACTGATCACCCACCACACGACAAACACCTCAGGGATGAGAACCTAAGTGCAGTCATGTGGCGAGCAACACCTCAGCACCATACAAGTCCAAACAGGCCAGTGTGAGTTATTTTTTCCAGTGCCTGGAGCGCCAATCCCACCACCAACCCCCAAGTTTTCCCCAATAAGTTGGAGGGCCTCCTTACAGGGCTGGATGTAGATTAAGGTATTTATGGGATCTGAACCAGTAACCTCCAGTTGCTAGCACAGATCCATAGCCCCAGGTCAGACTGGTGGGAGTACAGCGCTTTATGAATGTTTCTGAGTGCTGGTAATCACTTCCACTAAAGGCATTCAGATCCATTCATAAAGAACTGTAAACCCACCGGTCTCCCCAGCATATTTTATGATCCATTTCGTTCTCAACTCTAGTGTGAATTTCAACTTATTAAGAAAGTGAGTGTAATCAGGTGTTTCGCCATTTGGCCCTATGTGCGGATACTCTGAAATTGGACAGTAAAACACAAACAAAAACGTAACTTAGTAGATACCGCACATTTCTCTTTAAGTACATGTCGGCCAGTAAGTTTGTCTGATGTGGTTGCAATGACAGTGATATCACACCAGGGGGCGTGATGTAATTGCAGCCTGTCAAACTAGCAATAGTGGCAGCTTAGTATTAAAGCTGGCAAGTACAAGGTCGAGAAACAGAAATCAAGGGTCAGAGGTCATATGTATATCGAGACATTAGTGACTCAATGGTTACTCAGGCTATCAAAGGTAGCTAGCCCATGTCCTGAAGTGCGAGAACTTCCTCTGTGATGGATTATTGCAGTGCAGATATGAGAATAGCTGGATAAATGGCATTAATAGTGGGTCAGCTAAGGTTTACAGGCGACACTCTGTGCATTTGGTACCTGGGCAGGTCACCGCAGGTGTTGGGTGCTCATCCGCACCCATGTGGTCATTGGTGATCACTGGCGATCATTAACAACGGGAGCCTTTGTCATTCTAGAGAAGGATGGTCCTCACACTGCACACTGCACACTGTACACTGATGTACCTCCCATCCAGTGGCTCATTAGCCATTTAGCATAATTTTTACAGTAAAAGCGAAGAGGATAAACACCCAGGCTGGGACAGTGCAGAGTCGATGCTGAGCAGTAAAGGTCAACACAGGTGGCCACCATCTTCCGAGGGGGTGCCGACTTAGCAAGCCAGTCTCAGACAGGGGGCGCCAGTGGTGAAGTTTGCCCAGTGCGCCACACAGACGTAGACTGGTACTCATGCTAAGGGACTTTCTACAGGGTCTAAGTCCCAGAATGCCCTGTGGAATGCCATCACGTCAGGGATGGGCATCAAGGACCGTGACCGGGACCAGGCGAACCGGGAGGCACCAGCAGACCCACGAAGTCCAGAGGAGATCCTATCAGAGGACCCGCCGACCGCTGACCGGCCGGACGTCACCGAGAAGACAGCTCTCAGGTTTGGCGCTCTGAACTTTGACCTTTCTCCCGTGGTACCCCGAGGACTAGGTGTGCCGAGTATCACTATAAATGAGCTGTAATGTGGCATATTTAAACATTAAAATCCAAAGGTATCATGTTTATTGAATTTGAGTAATTAAGCGCAGCTGCTGGAGCACGATGCCCTCTAGGGTATGGGAGGATCTTGCATCGTTTAATGTCATTTACAGTTCTTACTTATGATGGCAGCTTACCTGGTGTGTCACGTGTTAATCGGGGTCTGTTCATGTGAAACGTGGGTGGAGCTGCCGTTCGCTGCTACGGGATCGATGCCAGGTTACAGGGGACAAAATCGCAAGTTACACCTCTAGCGGTTTCGGCAAAATGAATCATCACTGATAATCAAGGTCACCTGGTTTGCCCTCCAGGGATTTTGAGCGTTGTAGCAGATGGTGGCGAATTAAGGTGGGGACCCTGTAGGTATGCAGAGTGTGTACAAACAGAGGAATACTCGTAATTTACGCACCTGTCTGTGTGCTTTTTTACCCAGAATTTTTTTTTATCTGTCAATGTCAGGGTGTAGGAAGGGGGAATAAGTTACTCCGTCACACCGGGATGATACTTGTCCCCTCTGGGGACATCAAGGGACAGGATTATTGTTTCTGGGACCCCGCTGGAAAATTCACTTTGCCCGCCCTCCCTCATCCCTCCAAAGTGTAGTGAATGTTTGTGGGCAGCAGGGGTCCCTCTAACCCCACATCATGCCTGAATGCACAGGTCAGTAAGGCAGCACTGTTGGTGTAACAGGATGGTGAGATGGGGGGAGAAGGATGAGGGGATCCCCGGAGCCGACGTGACCTTTAACGGCCCTGTTGCGGACTCGCAGCAGGATGGCAAGGAAAGGCATTGGGGCTCCAGCCTGCCCGTCCTTGGGAGGGGGATTACGGAGCTCAGAGAACTCGCTTTATTCATCTCATTATGGGATGGATGCGCTCGAGGGGCTCCGCTCTCATTGGTTGGAAATACGGTCCTGCAGCATTTAGTAAGAAATCAAGGCCTTTTGTCTCTTTGTAACCCAGAGAAGACCTCTGCTCTTTATTTAGGAGCTGCTTGCGATGCCTTTTAAAAGCCTTTTTATTTTTACTGCCCATTTGTGATATTTAGATGCAAAAAGGGATGTTGTGTTTGGGTAGCAGTGCCTTCGTGATTGGTTGGGATGGTCAGATGACTCTGTGAAGTGAACCTCTATGGAAATCCACACAGCGATCTCCATTGCCATCATTATTCCATAAATCCCCACCCCCCCAGCTCCTCCTCCACCTCCATAGGTTAAAAACACACAGCAAGGCTGTTTCATCTGGGAATAGGGCTGGAGTGGTGGGGGGTAATTTTCCAGTTCAGTGCTATCAGTCAAAGCCTCAAAAGCCAAGCCTTTGATGGGCAGGACCCATCATCTCTGGGGTTGCAGCTGACTCTCTCTCTGCCTTCACTGGGGGGTGGGGGGTGCAGACGCAGCAATGCGACTCTTTATGCGATAGACGTTTTTGCATTGTTGTTGCAAATCATCAGTGTGACTTACCCCTTATTGCACTGACACTCCCTGAAATTTACTCAGAACCCAGGTAGCATAGAAAATGTAGATAGTTCAGGTCCCGAAAGTCAAAATCCAGAGCAGGTTTTTGCTTCAACCAATCAGTTGAGCATAAAGTGTCACAGTCACAGAGAACTCAACTGGTTGGTTGAAACAAAATCTTGGTCTGGATTTTTACTTTCTGGATTCTGAACTAGTGCATGAGCCCTGTGATGGGTTGGTGCCCCATCCTGGGTTGTTTCCTGCCTTCTGCCTGTAGCCTCCAGCACAGGCACTGGACTCCCTGTGACCCTGAACAGGATAAGCGGTTTCAGAAAATTGATGGCTGGATGAATGGATGGATGGATTCTGAACTATCCACCTCCGATTGAAACACTAAAATCATCGTTCACCATTATCGCAAATCCCTTCCATAAAAGAGCTACCATTTACTAGGTGGTCATTCAGTTAGTCTATGGGAAGTATTAGAGATTGTAACATCTGGAGGTCTTTATAGGATTTGAGCTGTAGCTTAAACTGTCTCCCATGGAGGAGCACGTACAATCGAGAAAATACCAGCGCTGCAGGTGAGTGTGGGAAACACCCACTATCTGTGCCATCGATGGTGTTTTTATGAAATGAGACACTTTGCTGACATATCTGAGCTGGCCTCCCCAAAGATCTTACTAGGCAGTCTCTCAGAGACCTAGAAAAGAACGAGGAAGGCGATTAAAAAACGTCAAAGAGACCTCCGCGGAAATCAGCACAGAGCGGAGGTGATGTCAAGAACCGGGACTTCCCAACTGGGTCGTTTAATTGGAAAGCATGACAACGTCGACTCCCTTGACGCGGAAATGTCACCAGTTCCCTGAAAACCTCGATTATGGTAGCACAGATAGATTAAGGATGAGGATGGGGCTTCCTCATGGGACTATGAGCGGGGCCCCCCCTTTGGGAAAGCGCAGCACAGTGACGCACAGTGTGGCTATAAATAGACTTGCTGTGCTTTGACCCACACAGCTGCTGCCTCCCCCACGGTGACCGGGAACACTAATGGTGGATGATTCTAGACCTGGGGTGGTG
>JABFEB020000079.1:5715175-5725536 GCA_019775895.2 Stomatorhinus ivindoensis
CTGCCTGTTTCTCAAGGACCCATCTTTTATGTGATAAACTGCATCAGAAAGCCCTTAAACAGGTTGTCAGTGTATTCCCCCTGTGCCCCATCCTGCATATCTCTACCGCCCACCATTTTGTCTACCTAAGATGTCTCTGCATCTAGGGCATGCCAAATGCGTGGAGTACATCAAGAGCTTCAATCTGCCGCTGTTGATGCTGGGGGGGGGCGGCTACACCATCCGCAATGTGGCTCGCTGCTGGACCTATGAGACTGCTGTGGCCCTGGACACTGCCATCCCCAACGGTACTAGCTCTCGCCTGGCCTGCCTCTGTGTACTCCAGGTCTGCCCCCTGCAGGGCTTCCTTGTAATGACTGCGTCCTCCATGTCTGCCCCTTGCAGAGCTTCCCTATAACGACTACTTTGAGTACTTTGGACCTGACTTTAAGCTACACATCAGTCCCTCCAACATGACCAACCAGAACACCAACGACTACCTGGAGAAGATCAAGTGAGCAGAGCCTCTCTGTGCATTTGCCCTGATTTGTGGTCAGATGTGGTTTATATACATGGGGAATTGTCAGCCATGGGTCAAAGGTCAGACTCCCCTTTCACTAAAGAGATGCTCAATTAGGCATATGACGCAGCCTAATCCAAGAATGACCTCTGTGCTCTGTTGCGCCCCCTGCAGGCAGCGTCTGTTTGAGAACCTTCGCATGCTGCCTCATGCTCCTGGTGTGCAGGCTCAGGCCATTCCGGAGGACACAGTGCAGGAGGACAGCGGGGACGAGGACGAGGATGACCCCGACAAGCGAATCTCCAGTGAGTGGAGACTATAGTGCCCCCCCTCCCGTTCCTGGGTTAGAGTAGGTGTCGCCAGGCTCGCAGGGGGAGGTCGCAGGAAAGACACTGGTAGGATCAGGCTAACTGCACTCGTCGTAACCCCGACTTAAAAGGTTCACACTGGGGAATGAAATTTTAATTCTGGCTCAGAGGCTCATGGGAAATCGCTGCTTTGTGATCATGAATGTTGTTGTATTTGGGTGGGGGGGCACAATGCCTAGCCAAGAAAATGAGTACTGGGGCTGATGGGATTTTTCCTGTTGGACTTCTCTTAGGGTGGGGGCGCAACACAGCAAGTGAGGGGGACTGCAAGGCTGCTGGGTGCCAGATGTAGGCCTCTCCATTTTGGAAATGCTCCATGCGCTTCATAGAGTTACGGTCACGGCAACTCCCGCCGTAGGTCGCGGCCCAGTCTGCTGATCCGTCCATCCATCTAAGGGGCATTTGCTATAGAAAATCGCACACAAAAATATAAGAATAATATGCAGGAGAAACAGGAGATTTTAGTGCCCTGTGCTACCGGAAATATACTATAGGACAGCAGAACCTTGACCAAGATAAATGGTTGGCATGGATGGATGGATGGAACAAAGGATGGATGTATGGATGGATGGTAGATGGAGCAAAACTCAGCACTTGTTTCCGATTCCTTCTGCTCTTGTTCATCTTATCTTACGTTTGGTGTTAAGTTTCATTGTTTATGTTTACCTCTGTGGTGCCTTCCTCTCGCAGCCCGGAACCCCATCACGTCCAAACCGGAAAACCTGTCCCTGATAAATCCCAGTCCATTAGGCAGTTCTGCTTGCCGGCATTTCTCACGGTTACGTAAATATTCACGGAGCCGGATTTAAAAAAGATCCTGCCTCCCGAACAGTGTAGAGGAGAAGTGCGTCGCCATTGTGTGAAAATGACATGTATGTGTGTCAGTTGACACACTGAGACAATGACTTATGACTAATGACGGGACAAATGTGGCTCTAAAGCACACAGTGGGTGGGATAATTGTAAGCTGTCAGTCACCGATTGGATTTATCCACTTCCCATTGGCTGCTTCCCGTTGGCTGCTTCCCATTGGCTGCTTTTCCGGTTCCCATTGGGTTAAACCGGCTGATGACTGACAGCTCGTCTTTTAATAAAAACCTATACAGCCGCAACAGAAAACACCGAATGAGGATTCAGGAGCTTAATTACTTTTCGTGGGGTGGAGAGATTTGCAGCAATGGTCCAAGCCTTGGCGCAGGTGCATCTGACATCGCGCCAAAGTCGTCATGGTGATTTCAAGAGCTTGTCACGGGGAACGAGAGGAATTATGTAAGACCTAGACAAATCAATGGAGGTGCGTGTTGGGGCCTGAGGGGTGGGGGGTGCGATGTCCTTCTCCCCCTCCTGCCATAAGTAATGACCTTCGGTAATCAGCCACTGACCAGTGAGGGAGTCGTCACGCTGAGCTCGATTCATTTTCCACCCCTCCAATTCCCAGTTGCTGGTCTAGTGGACGACATTACGTCACTCCCTGTCTAATCCGCCAGGGGGGAGGACTGCTGACTTGCAGGGGGGGGGGGGGTCACTTAGTCTTTGCCACGCATTAATTAGGTTTCGGTGGGTAAGAAATTAGGAGGCTGATTGAGAAATTAGCATCTGATTAAAGACCCATTAAGGAATCTTAACCTAAGACAAACGCTCTGGCCGTAACTCTGTCCCAGGACCCAGCTCCATAAGTGACAGCAGGAATTTCTCAAGCGTATTTGGTGTTTGGTTTATAGATGATTAAATGACCTTCATTCCTGCTCGGGATACTGTGCAAAGGACTGGACTAGGGAAAGGCCAAATTAATGAGCGATCTGTAAGTGTAATCAGAGTCGGAAGGGGGAGTAGCCGTTTCTGGGGGGGGGGTGGTCTTGTTTTCTGTTGCCTTTGGGCCTCTGTGTGGCGTTGTGCTAATGCCTCAGCTATCAAACTACCTCACACACACATGCCATTAGCCTCATTGGGTTAATGGGGATCACAAGTACACAGACAACATGGGATAGGGATGTTACCAGGGAGACAGATCCACGCTCCGACCAATCAGAATGACACACTCATTTTGAGTTTCTGCCTGTGTCCTGACTGAATACCGGTGTAGCTGTTATTTGTGCAAAAGCTTGGATCCAATGGACAGTGAAATTGGCAAGATTACACTCCGCCTCTGGCTCCTCCCTGTGCTGAAATAAGGCCCCCTTCAGAAGATTGTTTGCTTTATATTCATCATTTATAATGAAGGCGAGGAAGGAGGAGGTCAGATCTTCTCCATGGCGGAATCTCCTACGTATGTGCCCTTCCAGAATGCTGGCCTGCTGAGAAATTGTCCTGTGAACCCTGGGGGGAAATGGGTGTAAAATAGTGTGTCCAAACTTTAGTTATAATTAAAACAGAGATTGGTGTTTAGTGACTCCCTGACCAGAGCAGGTGAAAAGTTCAGCTCCAGGAAGTACAAATCCAGACCAAGGTTTTGTTTCCGCCCACCAGTTGAGTACTCTGTAACTGTGACTCTTTATACTCAACTGGTTAGTTGAAACAAAACCTTGGTCTGAATTTGTACTTTCTGGAGCTGAACTGCAGCTATCCAACATTTGTGTGATCACACGTATTGGTAATGGCAGAAATGAATCAATTCCAAAAAAAAAAAGCCGTAGCCATAGCGTTCACAATTAATTGGCAATTAAGCTCCCGTTTGATTGGATAATGACTGTCCCCTTCGTCTGTCTGTGATGAGGAATTGCTCAGAGACCTTGACACCAGCGCCAGGTTTTCTGGCCAGGAAAGCATTTCTGAAGGAATATGTATTGTATTATTTTGGACAAGTGCAAGAGCTGTGAGGAGATCGGAGGTCCTTGTGAGGAGATTAGCTGATATGATCTGTATGACTGATCAGAAGAACTGAAGAAGGTATACATCTCTACATTGTGTGTTCATGGTGGCACAAACTGGAAAGAGGATGTTTGGCTTCATTGTATTTCCTGAGGAGACTCTGGGACCCAGAAGGGTTCTGGGAAGTGATATTAATGGACCATATTATCCAGTGTTTGTGAAAGGTAATCATATCGGATCTCTTTATTTCCATTCTTAGTTTGATTGCCTTGACCTTGATGTTGGAACGACAACATCCTCTGCAAACGTAACGAAAAGTTGTTGCTAGGGATCCGCATTTTAACGTTACATTTCTGAGGTGCGACGGAGGGACACGGTGATAATGAAGATGACCTTTAGGACCCAGGGAGCTCTGGACGTCCATTTTCCAGCAGACTGGCGATATGCTTTAATATCACTGCTCTTTTTTTTTTGTTTAGCTGCTATATTTACCAGTTTTGTTTGAAGAAAAACCAAAATAAACACTCGAGCTGAGATTCCAGGGACGAGGCGGTCACTTCTTCACACACAATCCTCCCTCCTGCCAACCTCATCCAGGGCCAGAGAGAGCGCCATGCCTCAGACACTCATTCGAATTGTCACCTCTACAGGCATACGTTGCCGCGGTGACCTTTCGGAATCCGATTTCTGGAGATGGCTACATTTGACTGACATTTAAGAGCAAGAGAGGGAATGGGGCGTCTCTGCCGGGAGAGGTGGCCAGTGGAGGGTATTGCAGATAGTTCTAGCAAACCTCCAGAACATACATCTGCCCCAAAATCTGCATCCAGGTCTAAAGCTAGTAGAAAAGATCTGCTAGGAATCTGCATCATCGAAAGGTAGTCTGATGATCTGTGTGTGGTACCGTTGCTTTATGTGTTTCTTACAAAGCATCTTATAAGCCTGAGGCAATTTTTCCCATCGTGATTTTCGGCATGATCTAAATGGATAATGCCCCACCCCCTGGTGCACCATCTGAACCCCACTTCGCCTTCCCAACACTGTCCAGCCCTCCCCCCCTGGGTCACATCCACGGGCTTGCCAGCAAATGGCTCCACATTACGTAACATCTGTTGCCGTAGGGACTTTGTCGCTAACGTGAAACACTAACACGTGATTCCAGATGGTGTCAGAGCTGGGGGAGGGTTGGGGTGCAGGCTCGTCCAATCATGCGTCATCCAGTGGGTTCTATAGTGGGTTCTATTCAGGATGAGGGACATCAGGTTCTGTGGTAGTTAAGGACGCAAAGACCACACTGTCAACACTCAGCTGTTTAAAGCAGCGTTTCTCAACCTGGTCCTCAGGGAGCTGCGGATTGTCCGCGTTTTTGCTGTCTCCCAGGTCCCGGTAGGAAATGTCCTGTCCTGGCAGGGAGCTAAAAAGTAAAATGTGGGCTGGCTGGGGGTTCCTGAGGAGAGCGGTTTAATGATCTGGAGACCATGGATCCTTCGGTGTTGTCAACATCTCTGAGATACTTATCCATTCTCAGTCCTCTCTTTCTTCCTTCATATCATTTTCTAGCGGTGTGCGTGTGTCTGCGTGCGTGTTTGTGTGTGTATGTGAGTGTATGTGTGTGTGCGCGCTCATACATTTCTGCATTCGTGTGTGTCCATTTTTTTTTTTTTTTTACCCAAGAGAAGGTGGTGGGGGGCAGATGATTGATCCTCAAGGCTGAGTGGGAGTGGTCTGACCCCCCTGCTCATACAAAGGGTTGGGGGATCTTGAAGATCTGATGTTTCTTTGTAGGTGTGGTCCAGGGTCATAGATAAAAAAGACCATCCCCCAGATATCAAGCGCACGGTCCCTGGCTGTGGTTCAAAGCTGCATCTTGCTTGTGTGACCAGGGGCCATTCTAGGATGAAGCATAAGAGGGGGCAACTTTATTACCCAATGATATGTTTTGAGTCAGTGAGTGACATGAGAGAGAGCATTGTGAGGGCCAATCAGCTTGTAGCTGGGGCGAGTGTCCCACCCCCCCTGTGCGTGACCTATCTCCCTGTAGGTTTCCGTGTCTAAGGCTCCCTGCTGAATGACGTCCCCTGTCACCGTCATTTAGGAAGATCTCACCTATCACGTGCGAGTCCGGGGAACTTGTTAATGAGCTCATTAATCCTATAAATATAAGCTAATACAAAGACACGTCACCTGGGCCTCTCCCCTGACTCTGACTTGTTCCTGGTAGGTGTATTTTATTATTTGCGTCCCTACCACCCATCACCGATAGGCAGCTTGCAGAATATTAATGTGTTATGCCAGCTATATGTCTGTATTGTTGCCATAGCGCCACAGTTGTTGTAAAAGGATCCCCGTGGTAACCAAAGGGCATCGTCCGCCTTTATTACGACTAGCGTAGGGTGTGACCCCAGTGTTACACTTGCCGATGCATCATGATGGACCATGTTCAGGAGTTACAGCTGGACTTTGAGTGCCTCTGTGCCTTTCCAGATGAGTGCTTTTTCCATCTGGCGGAGACCTTTTCAACTCGTCAACATCTACCTTAGGATGCCTTTCGGACGGCAGGGCACCTGGATTTGGTACAGAAGGGCAGCGATGTGACAATGTACCTGAGGTCTCATGATTACTCAGAACATCGTGGTGTGAGCGTCCGTGCTTGTCATACAGATTTCACCCTAAGCACACCGATGATGGAAAGTAATGATAAACAAAGATTTATGGGAATTAATAGCTGACATTTTCCCACCTGCACACCTGAAATCAGGTAAACCAGAGCTGCTAATTAGTTGAGAGGTGAAAAGAGTGGAGGTACTAGTTCAATACATATCAAGAAGTAACCAGCCGTTGTGTTTGAGGTCATGGACTCATGGGTAACAATGGTAGTCACTTAGCAAGGTCCTCCTGATCTCCTGGTTATTAACATCGAGCTCCTCTGCTGAATTCAGGCATCGGAGATTGGCCTGCTCTTTCTAACTGTGTTTGACTTTTGAAGACTTGAATTTTAAATATTTTAACATCGATGGGTCCCACAGGCCATTAATGTGCCATGAGCTGTAATTTATTATTGCATTAGCGCGTTACCTCGGCTCTATGCATTTCCCAAATGATGCTCATTTTACCTGTGTTCTTAAGCGACCGTAAAACCCCTTTCTCTTGGAGTATGCTTTGGGCATTTATAACAAGGACACATAAATCTAAGGGATCCCATTAGCAAAACCAGGAACTTTGCCACTGGCAGAGAAATATCCATCACGCTTGTTTGGGTGAACTGAAAAATGTGTCTCCCTGTCTTCATCATTTAAAGTATAAAATGGGAAAGATATTTAACCGCCGCTGACAAAAATGCTTCGAAATAATTGTTGTTTATTCGTGTTCATTCATATATTTGTTATTATGCATTGTATAGGTACTTCAGTGCTCATTTTCATACGTGTGTTACATGCAGTCTGTAATAGTATTTTAGGGGTTTTCCAGAGATGCATACAACACAACTCAGTATGTCGCATTTGAGACTTTATTTCATTGTATTATTCCAATTCCTCACATCCTCCAGCTCTCCAGAACCACTTTAAATAACTGTTGACAGGCCATATCTAAGCCTGATTGATCTAGAGCCTGGGGGGGCGTGGCAGAGATTGTCTGCTTGTACATAGTTGTGCAGACCTCAAAAATTCTTAATATATGAACTCATGTTTAGTGACT
This sequence comes from Stomatorhinus ivindoensis, assembly GCA_019775895.2. Classification (NCBI taxonomy): domain Eukaryota; kingdom Metazoa; phylum Chordata; class Actinopteri; order Osteoglossiformes; family Mormyridae; genus Stomatorhinus; species Stomatorhinus ivindoensis. Next base: position 5,722,547 of record JABFEB020000079.1, read on the forward strand.
GTGTGTTTACTAAGAAAGTAATATTTCAAATTGATATCAGAACATGGCAGAAAGGAATATCATTTAAAGAGATGATTTCATAGGAGCTGTCTCTTGGATAGAGAGCTTTGAAACTCTGTTGGTCTGAAGATATGAACCCTATTGAGGCATTTAGCAGCAACCTGCAGTGATCAGACTTGCGGAGGGTATTGCACATCTCCACAGGGCGTGATGCCTTAACACATCACATTAACACTGTGCTGAATGAAGATCCCGGCAGTTCTTTAGGAACATGGAACAGTAGAATATTCCGATTACCATCTCTGTATTGACTTGCTGTCATGGGATGTTATATAAATCTATTGATGTCTGAATGAGAATGGAAGTGACAGGTATGTTTACCAGAAGGCCTGCCTTGAATGTGGATGTCTTCTGAGCCTGGATGTGTGAGATTCAGGCCTGGCAGATGGTCCCGGCTGTGGGTGTCTGCCCCTTTGAATTATCCCTCCAGTCACACCCTGGGCTGTGAGGGAGAATCACTCTTACAAGTAACTTAGTGAGCATGCGAACTGCTACGCAATTAGAAAGAACATTGTATGAGATGCAAATGAACCTCTGGTCTTAGTGATCTCTACCTGTTTATCTCTGATGACTAATGAATAATTGCAAGCAAGCAACAATCATCAGATAATATTTGTCTTTTATAGTGCTGTCTTATTATATTCTGGTGATTTAAACCACAATGCTTTGTATATTTAACTTGGGTCTTCAGCTGTCAGTCAGATATGAAGGTGTTGAGCTGTTTGTTAGTCTGAAGAGTTTTTCTTTCCTTCATCTCTTTTTCTGCCACAATCTGGGTCTTTTCTAGGACACTGTAATCTTTTAATGGGATCTCATTCCCTTCATTGAATGCATGCAGGTTGAGGAGATCATTGCACCAAGAGACAACTGAGCTCAATCTGTCCTCTAGACTCTGACAATCCACCTCTTCTCATGACACCAAACAGCAGGCTCTCATTGACCTGATACTGACTGCGGGAGCATCAGGATGAACACAAGTGTTAAATGGACAGGTTAAAATCAGCTGTGATTTGGGACAGTTACTGAACCTAGGGGTCTGGCTGAGCTATGAAGCAGCTGGGGTGAAAATCGTGTTATATGTCTATGGGTGTGTGTTGTGTGTGGATTATGGTTATATTGCATTGTGGGAACCATTTTTCAGATCCCCACAAAGATCTGTGAGTGCAATCAAAAAACCTCAAAATGCCAAAAGTTAAGATCGTCATTGTTGGGATTAGAGATTTCTCCATAAAAGTTAATGGAGAGTCCCCACAAAGATATAACCACAAACCTGTGTTTATGTGTGTGTGTGTATGTGTGTGTGTGTGTGTGCTTGAGAGAGAGAGAGAGAGAGAGAGGTGGAGGGATGACAGAGTAGACAAGGTCGGGTCACATTGCAGAGTGTTTTGATTGACTCCACCATGCATATGATAAGGTTCCTCAGAGGCACATACATCCCACCTCAGGGATATTGATTTCAGGGAGGCAGATGAGGGGCATCCGGGAGGGCGGGGGGAATGGCCAATGCCTGGCTGGTGCTACGGTAATACCATGTATATATTGCCAACTAGGGTTGGGCTAGAGAGTGATGGTTAAATTTGGGGCAAGGTTGCGGTGGCAAGACAGATTTCCAGGACATCGTGTATCATTTGGGAGCTGCTGTCAGTTTGTGGGAGACTCCCAGAAAACCCTGATCATGTGATCTCGTCATATGACTTCCGCCGTTGTTTTGGATTGGTGCGCAAACATATATGAATATCTATATGAGTTGTGTATAGAATTTGAATTATGGCTTCTAAATAACTTGAACTGAATGAAAGCAGATGCAGGTTCTCCAGCTACTCTGTTATTGTTCCCAAAATTCACTATAATCTCTATATTTCTCTGTTTTTCCGCAGTGACATGCTCAATGCTAATCTGCAGCTTGTTACTCTGAGAGCCTGATGCCAGGCAGGTCAACAGAAGCCAAGCGTCATAAACAGATAAGCAGGACCCCAATTCCCCCGAGCCCGCAGGGGGTCAGCAACACGGCTGAAACGCATATATACAGTGATCCCATTCCCCCAACTACCTGCCTGTCCCCAGCAGCTGTGTCAGGGGCCCTGTCTGCTCCCCAGGCCATCAGCACTGCTGCTGCTTGACACCACATCCCTCAGATGTCCCTACGATGTCCCTTAGATACACTCCGTTACACGGCCTCCGCCATATGGGTGACACGCCTCAAGCTCGGCTGTCAATCGGCCGGACACTCGGCCAGTTGAGGACGGCTGGATGCTGTCTAGCTGCAGAATTCGGATCTCAGATTTCCCCGCCCGCCGCTCTGGGTTAAACGCCGTCGGGGAATTGAGATCCGGGCTCCGGGCCGGGTCGGGGAGTCCATTAGCAGCTGGAGTGGTTTCATTCCCAGGGAGGACGAGGATCACCGACAGCCTGTGGAGCTTATCTTACCCAGGACATCTGGCACCCCTCTTCAAACCTTTGCCCAAAATCTGCCACAGTCCCCACATAGGTGTGAGAGGGACACGTCATCCTTGCTTTGTAGGTCAGCTGTTTTTCCTCTATACAGCTGTATGTGAAGCCGGGGAGGGGGGGGGGGGGTGCAGGGAGGCACAAAGATTCATGTCGCAAGACTTACGCACCCGATAAAACCAGCCTGGGGGTGGGTTACTAGCTTACTGGTACTGCATTACCACCCCCGCCCTACCCCTGTGGGGTGATCAGTCTGCTGATGACTGCAGTGCTTTCAAGTTTCCTGCTACACACAGGAGTCAAAAACCCATGTTTCATATTGAACAGCGCCCCCCGTCTTTCTGGATGACTGACTGCAAGTGTCCCGTTTAGTATTTAAGACCCTACAGACATTCCAGTTCCTGGAATGAAAAACAAATGCTAGTTATTTACCTTTTTTCACTTTTGTTGTGGAGGGTTTCCAAAACCAAAATGTTTATATA
>JABFEB020000079.1:5725636-5736889 GCA_019775895.2 Stomatorhinus ivindoensis
ACACACACACACACATATATTCAATATTATAGAATGTCTGCCTTCACTTGGCTACGTTAAACCTGACTTCTATTATTAACCTGACATCAATTATTAACAAGCACCATTTTGTTCTAATAATGCATACATACATTGGAACACAGCAGTTAGCTAGCAAACAGATTAATCTTCGAAATGCATGAACTGGAATGGACCTGTGGTTGATTGCGCAGAGAAATAATGGAGTTTGGACCATTTCCCTTGCAGCAGTCTCTCTCTCTCTCCCTCTCTCTCTCTCTCATACATACTCGTTGCTGGTGGTTTGCTTCTGTCTAGCTGTCCCATCAGGGCTCCATAACCTAATACACCAGCCTTGCTTTCCCTCACATTACATCGCTGCTTTGTTTCCGAAAAACGACGTGATTGGTCTTTACATCAGGGGAAAAAAGGATTCTTAGTAAAAGAGGCTCTCCCTTTCTCTCTCACGGAGCCCTTCCAGAATTTCAACAAGGGTCACAAATCATCAAAAGGCTCTAGGCGCAGACTGTGACGTAACATAAATTTGCCCTTGAATTTCCCCTGCGCCAACAAAGGGAATGTCCATAAAGTATCCGTAGCTGTTTCAATGAAAGGCCGCAATTTCATCTTTGTTATGGAACGGTTGAACACCACTTGAGGCCACGAGAGGGCAGATTCCATTTCCGCAGCATGTCAGGGGACCCAGACTCAATGCTTGCATTACTAATAACCTACGGGAAATGTAAGCTGCCCTCTAGTGTCTGTAATAATGAGCTTAATTCAAGTTCATCCGGGGGACCTGTGACATATTTTTCCATTTACCAGTAATCATCCTTTATTTACAATTTTAAGACATGTTGTGCCATTAATTACCATTTAATAGAAAATGCAGTCATTACATGTTGGCTCTTTGATAGCTGACATGGTGTGTGTGTGTGTGTGTGGGGGGGGGTAAAGCTTTCTTGTGTGACTGTGCTGAGTGGGGGTCATTTTCATGGGGAATTAGGACGGACATTTTGATCAAAATGCAATTGATTCACGACTGTATTTTATATCAGCTTTTTTTCTCAATCAAAATGTTTTGCCATGGACATAGACGAGTTTTCCCCAAATGCATTTGTCCATGTACAAACCAGTCAAGGACCCCCCCCCCCCAGTGCTGAGACCTACGCGCTCCTGTCGTTCTCTGGAATGTTGGAGGTCTTTCTGGAACGACACTTCTGGAACTGCCGCTTCCATACTGCCGCTACCTGCAGACCTTCATCGATGGGCCGTCGTTCGCTCGCACGACTGGCGTGTTTTCTTCAGGCGGTGCCTCTTGGCGTTCCCCTGCATCGAATGTCGGCAGCCAGGAATGACTCAGCGCTGAGGTGCCCCTGGCTCTCTGTCAAGGGACGCGGGCCTGGGAATATTCCAGAAGAGGCTGCGGTGATCCTCTCTCCGCAGGTTTACAGCGACGTGACGAGCATGGCAACGGCCTGGAATGGAATTACTCTGCGGACGAGGAGAAGGAGATATTTAGCTAATGGACTGGATTGGATTAGAGTAGCTGGGAGCTCGTGGGATTCAGTAGGGGTTTGGTTCTGAGCGAGTCCATCTCTGCGGCGGGCCTGGGGGTGGGGTGCCTGCATTAACACCTCAGCATCACACGGTGGGAGGCAGTCAAAGCACATGAGGGGAGTGGTGCTCACAGATACCCGCTGCTGGGATTAACGCCGGCCACATTTTTATAAACAGCATAAATAAAGACACAGCAGGGTGCCTGTTTGCCTGCCCACTGCGGTGACACTGTCATTAAAGCCAAATGGGACACAGAGAAAATGACCTGATTTCTCCACAGAGATTAATAAAGTATATCCTGATATGGCCTTTTCAGTTGTTTTGTGTTTTGAATGCTTTGGACTGTGTATCACCGTCTGACTTCTTTTGTTAACCTGTTTCTTTTGTTGTTGTTGCGTGGCTCCGAGGGGTAGGACTCTGTATCTGTGATCAGAATGCAGTCGGTTCAAAGCCCAGGGACTTAACTCCCAATTTCCCCAGGCACTGACTGACCCTGCATTCTATTGCTTTCAATTAAAGCACCTGCTAAACAGATAAATGTATTCAATAGTTTTTTTGGAGGCACTCTGCCCTCTAAGGTCCAACAGTAGAGTCACTCCTAGGGATGTAACATCACAGCAGTCCCACAATTAAGGTGACATGTAATATAACTTTTGCCTGGCTGGATTGATTGGTCCCCCAGTTTGGTTTAGCTGTATCTTATATTGATCCGTGCCAGTAGGTTGTCGGGTCCAAGCTCCTGTCCTCTCTCTTTCAGACTGCGATGCCTGGTGAAGCAGCTGGAGAGGGGAGAGGCCTCTGTTGTGGACCTGAAGAAGAACCTGGAGTATGCAGCCTCAGTGCTGGAGTCTGTGTACATCGAGGAGACCAGGTACCCTCATTCAGGCAATAAAAAGCTGTGGACCTTCAGTAACATCTCTGTGTCCCAGTCTTGTCCCCTCTGTCCTCCTGTAAGTTCTCTCTGCGCCCCAGTCTTGTCCCCTCTATCCTCCTGTAAGTTCTCTCTGTGCCCCAGTCTGGTCCCCTCTGTCTGCCTGTAAGGTCTGTCTGTGCCCCAGTCTTGTCCCGTCTGTCCTCCTGTAAGGTCTCTCTGTCCCCCAGTCTTGTCCCCTCTGTCCTCCTGTAAGTTCTCTCTGTGCCCCAGTCTCGTCCCCTCTGTCCTCCTGTAAGTTCTCTCTGTGCCCCAGTCTTGTCCCCTCTGTCCTCCTGTAAGTTCTCTCTGTGCCCCAGTCTTTTCCCCTCTGTCCTCCTGTAAGGTCTCCCTGTCTCCCAGTCTTGTCCCCTCTGTCCTCCTGTAAGGTCTCTCTGTGCCCCAGTCTTGTCCCCTCTGTCCTCCTGTAAGGTCTCTCTGTCTCCCAGTCTTGTCCCCTCTGTCCTCCTGTAAGGTCTCTGACATTCATTGGCTCGCCCCCTGCAGGCGACTGGTGGACACGGAGGATGAGCTCAGCGACATCCAGTCAGACTCCGTACCATCGGAGGTGCGGGACTGGCTGGCGTCCACTTTTACGCGGCAGATGGGCCTGATGCTGCGGCGGACAGAGGAGAAGCCTCGTTTTCGGAGCATCGTACATGCCGTGCAAGCTGGGATATTCGTGGAAAGGTGGGTCCACACACACATGCCTCCAAAAAAGTAATATGATAATTATAATCATGCAATTACAATATTGATTATTTTTAGAGCTTCATTTCCATTGTCCATTTTCAGTTTTTCTTTTTCAGATTTAGGAAATTTACCTCGTTTTGTATATGATGGTTTACATCAGATGCATTACTTTACATCGACACGATTGAACATATTTAAGTGAATTTATGGAAAAAACTGATTCTCTGTGGAAAAAAACTATGCAGAATATGTGCAAATTTAAGCTAGTGGTGAAGCCAGGGGTTCTAGGCTCTTCGGTCCATCTTGACAGAATTCGCTCAGCAGCCACATGTGATGAGAGGACAACATCAGACTGTCCCTGACTGTTCCTGGTTGCCCCTCACTGTCCTTAACTGTCCCTGACTAACTCTGACTGTTCCTCACTGACCCTGACTGACTCTGACTGTCCCTCACTGTCCCTCCCTGTACCTGACTGACTCTGACTGTCCCTTACTGTCCCTGACTGACTCTGACTGTCCCTCACTGTCCCTAACTGACTCTGACTGTCCTTCATTGTCCCTCACTGTCCCTGACTGACTCTGACTGTCCCTGACTGTCCCTAACTGACTCTGACTGTCCCTCATTGTCCCTCACTGTCCCTGACTGACTCAGACTTTCCTTGACTGTCCATCACTGTCCCTGACGGACTCTGACTCTCCCTCACTGTCCCTGGTCTTATCTCCCCCCATACAGGATGTACAGGCGGACCTCAAACATGGTGGGCCTAAGTTACCCCCCCTCTGTCATAGCTGTCCTTAAGGTATTCCATGCCGACCCGGTCACATCAGCACAGAGCCACCAAATGCTTACCTGCCTTTACAATAGGCCTTATATTCAGCCATACCTAACACATAGCTTCACACGGCACGTGTATTTCTGTGCCCAGAGTCCCATAACATATATGCTCAGCTGTGTGTTCAGTGATGTCATACGGCGCACACACTCCCTGGACACAACTCAGATCATGCCATGCAAAGTGATGAGCTTAATATGTCATCCTCACTCAGCAAAGCCTTACTGTGTGGAACCAGACCCTCAGACAGGATTTTAATCAGATGAACCCATCTAATAATCTGTGATAGAAGAGGTATATTTGTTCTGTTGCTAGCAAATCACCAGAACACCCAAAAGCAACCAGTATATACCAGTCCACACTGACTTATATACTCTTTTGGTTTTAGTTGGATTTATTGGGGGATCCCACCAAGGGAAATTACTGAAATCATTATATACATTATGTAATCATTAGACACTTTAATTCAAGGTGGCATTCAGTTAAGAAAGCAGTATCAGACAATCCCTAAAGCAGTTAGGGTAAAGGGCCTTATTCAAGGGCCCAGCACTAAAATCATGGGATTTGAACCAGCGACCATCTGATTACAGCCACACGCTGCTCTCATAATAAATATACATGTAAGTTTTTGGATGTAAAAATGAATGTAGGGTCCATTTGTCATCCCAAACAGTAAAATTAACTCCTCTTCTGTTCCAATAGAACACTGACAAGTGGTCATTCAACGTGTTCAGCCTGAACGATGCCAGTGGAGATCACGCTTTAAAATTCATATTTTATGACTTGCTCACAAGATATGACCTCATCAACCGCTTTAAGGTAAGCACAACGGGTCACTTTTATCTACATTTTCAAATGTCATGGTTCAATATCAAAACAAGAAGAGGCTATTGGATAATCTGTAAAAAGATAGCATTTAAGATGAACCCGAACCAGTTTTTCTGTGTTGTGTTGAGTAAGCAGGGTTCCAGTGACCTGCATCTCACCCTGGGCTCTCCCCTCCTGTCCCCCTGACTGCAGATCCCCATCTCTGCCCTGGTGTCCTTCGTGGAGGCGTTGGAGGTGGGCTACAGCAAACACAAAAACCCGTATCACAACCTGATACACGCCGCGGACGTGACTCAGACGGTGCACTACCTCCTGCTGAAGACGGGGATGGTGGTTAGTAAATGGCCGGTCACATACTCAGACGCAGCAAGGCATGCTGGGAAGCCTGATGGTGGTACAGTGTAGTACCGGGTCACATGTTCATTCACAAACATAGCCAGGAATCATGGGAAGTCCAGTACTGGCACCACTAAAGATTTCTGCTGGTGTTCCGCCAGGAATCTTCCCACAATGCAGTGAGAGCTCGCTGCTGAGTTGTATCTCCAGCTGTCTGTTGTATGCTTTGATAGATGGTACTTTTACTGAAAAATACAAGCACATCTAGAGCACACCGTGCCTCTTTGCAAGGGATTTCAGTGCCTTATCACCCCAGTACAGCACTGCAGCACTCTGACGGAGACTTTTGTCCGGGACAGAATGGGTAGGTGAGACTGTGTGGGGCACAGCAGAGAAAGTCGTGGTTCCTGGGGGGGGGAGGCATTTGAGAGCACAGCTATTGATTTCATATCATTTGTCAATGATCGCACCCACCCCACATCTGGATTCACAGTGACAGGATGGGGCAGCTCACTGAGATTCACTCACCCTGTCCAGAGAGCACATTGATCTTCCGGCTGCCGCTTTCACATTAATCTGTTTGCCGTGATTTTTAAAAAAAATGTTTAATTGATGTATTTTTTTACTTCTGCCACTGAAAGTCGATTGCAGTGCAACTCACTGGCTTCTAAAACCAACGTAATGCTCACTGTTGTTCAATATCCATGAAAAATGTGCCCAATTTCAACTGGCACATAGACTTGGTGCGTTCAGTTTGTAAGTTGTCTCTGTTTAGGCATTTATTCTTAATGATGCTGCAGAGACACAGAGATGGAAGCGCCCCCCCAAGTAGGAGCGGAAAAGCCACACTCATTGAGAAATGTCAGAAAAAGGCTAATTTAATTCAGGTCCACAATCATTGTCCTGCAGCCTCGAGCCATTTATAAAAGCATTTTTTTTAATCTCTCATTTCATTTAATTGTGGAAAAAAATGTTACAACAGCAGCTTGTTCTTCCAATATGTTTTTATGGGCTTAACCTTCAGAGCTATTGCATTACGGGCTGGGAGGCAGCATCCGTCATGCCGTATCAAATCCACAGGCAGGGGGAGCCGGCGCGCGTCATTCCCAGCCATGATCAGAATGCGGGGCCCTTCTCATCAGTCGATTTGTCACTGTCATCTCAGTTAATAGCACTTTTCCTCATAGAAAACACTCTGAATTCACTCTGCGTATTCTCACGCTTCCCCTGATCTTGGTACTGATGGGACACAGACCTCCTGTAGCTGATTACGAGGTCGACCATTACTGTCTGCTGGCTGGGGGGGGGGGGACTCAAGGTTTTTGTGAGGTGGGGGGTATAAGAAGGGCCATAATTCAAATAGAGGGCGGTCAACCTTGTCATTAACCAATGAAGAAATTGGAGTTGGTGACTGAGAGAGGGGGGGGGCTCTCTGCGGGCCAATCAGCTTTCAGCTGGGGCCAGTGCTCTGTGACTCCGCCCCTGCTGTGACATCTTATGGGCAGGACTATGACCGACGGGAAAACCTGGGGGGAAGCAGTCCCATGGCACTCAGGGCCGACATCACCACCTCCATCCTCTCCTTTGCTTCTCTCTCTTCCTTGCCCCCTCTCATTCATTTCTCTCTCGCTGCGCACCTTCACCCTCCAGCACTGGCTCACGGAGCTGGAGATATTCGCCATGATCTTTGCCGCGGCCATCCACGACTACGAGCACACCGGCACCACCAATAACTTCCACATACAGACCAGGTAAGGGGCATGTCCATGAGGGAAGGGGGTGTGGTGGGGGAGGTGGGAAGGACCCATTGATGTTAACTTCTGTCAACTGCGAGGTGCACTTAAGAGTCAAAGTATAATGATAGAGTAGACCTGGGCTCAGCAGTGTTGTTTTCCGCCACTCAAACCATGTATTTGCACAGCGCCCCCTGTTGGCCACAAACAGTCACTACATTACTGACTTTTTCAGCTGGGCCCCCAGAAACAGCAAACCATCCTCTGCCTGGGCTGATATGCCCTAAACAGTGACACCGTTTATACACACGGGCAAAATGATAAGCAGACATGAGGCGGAAGCAGCAGAGCCAAACGGGGAAAATGATGGTGCGGAAAGATTACCGGGATTGACTGTGGCGTCAGTCAGGATCCGGATTACTGGGCCGAGACGAAACAAAGCACCAATTTACACAAATCATTCAGGACATACATATATGTCCTGAATGAATCAACACATATGCCCCAGGTCACCTGACACCCAGGCATGGGTTTATATGACATCCATCCATCCATCCATCCATTCTCAAGCCCTCTTATCCGACATAATAATGAAAAATGAAATATAAAGTGTACAATGGAATCAAAATAACAGTGACATATACAGTATTATGAAAAAGGCAGTCGAAGAAAATGACGTTGAAATGATCTTTATGCTGGCGTAAAATTTTTGTATCATGTCTGTCAAAGTGTGTCAGCTTATTCATCTCGAAATCGTACTTAAAGTCGCCTCAATCTGTTCAGCAACCACCCAATATACCTCTGCATTTTTTTGACTTGACCAATATCACGCCATGCTTGGCTAATCGATAACTCATTGAGTTATTTAACCTAATCAGTTAATTAATTAATTGAACTGGTGGTGAAATTTAAGGAATACAATGAATGGCTGGGGTGCCCCAGAGGAGAGGTTTGGGACGCAAAGCAGTGTTCACCTGGCCATCCAACAAGGTATCGGTAACCTTTTGGAGAACAGATGTTCTTGTCAGTTTTTATCGTGTTGCTCTTATTTTGCACGTCCCAATGTTAAATTGCGATTTTCCTTCTGAGCCATTGTGCCCTTACAACCCAGTCAAATAGCTTTTAGTATTTCTCTTGACTGCCTGAGACGTTTGCGCAGTAATGTATATCACAGAATGTTCGGTAATATTTGCTGTTTTTCATTTTTAATTACAGATCAGATGCTGCCATACTGTACAATGACAGGGCGGTGCTCGAAAGCCACCATGTAAGCGCAGCATACCGCCTCCTACAGGACGACGACGAAATGAACATCCTGTACAACTTATCGAAGGATGACTGGAGGTGAGCATGTGGAGGGGCTGGACGTGACTCACCTCCGATGGGGGTCATTTCACGTTTCCGGGCAGTGGGTCATGAGGCATGCTTTTTTTCATGTGTAGACAGAAGATTTGACAGCGATAACGTTCAAGCATAAGGCATAATCTGACTCAAAGGGCCGTCTTTTTATTGTTATTATTATTATGTTTCTTAGCAACCGTAATCATCACCTTGATCGCTGTTTTAGAGAAAACAGACATGTTAATATTACTCGTATGGATGTGTACTTTAAAAGATCTTCTCGATGGTCCCACGGCAGGACTCCTCAGTGGACTTGAAACAGCGGCAGCCTATCTTTACCCCCAAAGGTGATCTGAGGTTACCTTCTTCTCCCCTCCGGCCACAGAGAGCTGAGGGCCCTGGTGGTGGAGATGGTCCTGGCCACAGACATGTCCTGCCACTTCCAGCAGGTCAAAGCCATGAAGAACTCCCTGCAACAGCCCGAAGGGTCAGTTCACCCCCAGAGCCACTGAATCTCGAAACCGAACATCGTCTCATATACCTTTTCTTATGGCATTTCCAGAGTAACTGTATAAGACGCCTGAATCGCCCTTCCACATGAATAAACGCTCTGCCCCAAACAAATACAGGATCTGAGCCCCTTTGATTTATAAATCGTCTGGGTTCTGCTCCACCGCCCCTGCCATCCAAATGCCCGGAGTTTCTGGGACGTGACCACTATACACACGACCACACGGCGCAGTCTGATTGGCTAGAAGAGCCTGGGGCCATGCAGAGAGCAACCTCAATCAGCGACTCCAGAAAACAGCACCACAGAAGCGATGGCTGCCTGGGGTGCAGTGAAAGGTGGATGAGGGCAGGGGGGCGGAGAAAATGAGCTGTCACCCAAACGAGAGTTAATGCCGCTGAGTCCAAGCAACGGGAGGTGAAGGAAGGGCAGGAACATTGCAGGAACATTGCAGGAACATTGCAGGAACATTACAGGAACATTCCGTAAACTCAGGAGATCTGAACACAGCTCGGAGCATCTGCCCATGTTATCTGACACCCTCCCTTACAGGATCGACAAGCCCAAGGCCTTATCTCTGCTGCTGCACACTGCTGACATCAGCCACCCGGCCAAAAACTGGGACCTGCATCATCGCTGGACCATGTCCCTGCTGGAGGAGTTCTTCAGGCAGGTGAGGTCGCACGGCCACCTGACATTTGTTTACGCGGCCCTGGGCCCACATGGCCCGCTGCTTGCTCACCAGTTACGGAGTGACACATCACGTTCAGCCGTACGTCAGTCACTTGGCCGGTCTCAGCCTGTGTGTTTACATCCACAAGCTTGCCCAGTCCTCTTCTATTCACAGTAGGCGTGTCCTGTGTCACCTGAAATTGAATTTTCTACACGGTTGCCTCTCGACTGACCTTGTGGATTTTTAATATGCCAACCATTCTGCCCTCTAAGCAGGAAACCCCCTCACATATCTAAATAATTGCTGATGCATTTCTTTTGACCTGGCACTACTTTCCTCCTCTCTGATGTGAGCTGATTTTTTTAACTCATGGGAGTTTTACTTACACAAATGTAGGGCAGAAGGAACAATGATTGGTTCAGAGAGATAACCAATCAGATTGTAGTGGTTGCTGGTCCAGATACCATTCCTATGGGCATTTTTTTCAGCCTCCTTTATGCTGCCAGGCTGCCAAAACATCATTCATAAAACTGGTCCTAAAAGCCTTGCTGAGAATGCCAGCCAATGGCAGCTGTTGTGAGTGGTAGGCAGGGGGAAGATTCCAGAATAGCTCCCAGCATTCCATGCCTGCGTGCCAACGTACCTGCTCACTTCATCTACAACCTTCATCCAAAATCGTTTGTCTTGTAAAAGTAACTTGTCCCAAGGCTTAACATTTATTTGACATGCCATCGATCAAATTAATAGAAAATGCCAGAGCAACAAATGGCACTGGTCTACCTTTAATAATGATTATTTTATAGCATGGCTGTTTGCAATGGTGTAAACATCTTTGCAGGTGCATGGTCATTAAAGTGCAGCTGTGAAAAGCTCATTATCAAAACAGCTCCCGGGACCTTTCTGAGATCATCGACATGCAGAAATAAGAGCCACTTGACTTGGATCAGTCTTCTATTGAAATCAAACCGTTATGGTCGTCGGTGTGAGAGAAATCGACCAGAGTTTGATTCAGATGATTTGATACTCAAAAAAATGATGCCCAACATCACCTGGGGAATTAAACTGTCTTGCGAGCACTTAGATGTTTTGTGGATGGGCATGACAAAGGACAGGCGGGACTTTATTAACACTCAAAAGGAACACAAGAAACAAACAGGTCACAAGAGGCCAAAAACGAAGCATGTAAATGACAAAACTAAGGCAGGGAACAACATGGGAACAACCACCGCCAACAGCAGCAAACATAGATCAACATCAACTACAAACACACACAATAAGCAACTGAGGAACAAGGGCATAAGTGGCACTATTATACAACAGATAATGAGGGTAAGATGACGGACAGGTGTGGGCCAATCACAATCAAACGCTAGGGCCGGGAACAACAAGACACAGGAGATGGACATATTTGCAAAGGACTCAAACACTAGGAAAGGGGTGAGCAGCGACACCTGCTGGCTGGGCAGGGACTAATCCTGACAAGATGCTAGACTTGCTGCTATTAGTTTTGATTTATTTTGCACCGAATTGTAATGTTGCTATTAACTAAAGGCGTATTATTACAGTAGGTCCCCCTAACACCCCATTGGCAAGGAATCTGAGATGGTAAAAGGCTTCAGTGACCTCGGTGACAAATGACTCATGGATGTGAGAATGGATTCAGTCGTAGTGGAACATAATGCTTCATCTGCTCTCCATGTACATTCATGTCCCGCTTCTGACACCAATGTACAGTAGCTGTTTCACTGAGGACAGCCTATGGTTGGCCTCAGACTCACCCAGTGTAGCTGATTCACTGAGGACAGCCTATGGTTAGCCTCAGACTCACCCAGTGTAGCTGAT
>JABFEB020000079.1:5736989-5749855 GCA_019775895.2 Stomatorhinus ivindoensis
GACTCACCCAGTGTAGCTGATTCACTGAGGACAGCCTATGGTTAGCCTCAGACTCACCCAGTGTAGCTGATTCACTGGGGACAGCCTATGGTTAGCCTCAGGCTAACCCAGTGTAGCTGATTCACTGAGGACAGCCTATGGTTAGACTCAGACTCACCCAGTGTAGCTGATTCTCTGAGGACAGCCAATGGTTAGCCTCAGACTCACCAAGAACTCGCTGCATCACCAGTAGGCTCCTTTCAGAGGCTGCCAGCATCTATACTGTATACTGTATACTATGTAAACATCACAAGATTCTTTTTCAGTAAAGGATCATACCTAGCACTTTCCATAAGAGTGCAGTCTGGGTAATTTAGCTAGGTAGTTAGGAGTGGATAGCAAACTGACAGATTCAGGTTAGCGCTGGGTAATGCAGTACAACTTGCTTTCAGTGGTGAAACAGATTACAGTTATGTCTTAAGTAAGTTGGCTGCGATTCAAAGCAGCGACACATAGCTTTTGGTTGCTCATTGGCTCAATGTACTCATCGCCCATTACCTTGGTGACGCCAAGTTCTCTGTTGCTAGGGCGATAAGGAGGCGGAGCTTGGATTGCCCTTCTCCCCGCTGTGTGACCGCAAGTCTACCATGGTGGCCCAGTCCCAGATTGGTGAGACCTCCCTGGTCCATGCTAACCGAACAATAAATATTACAACAGATTCTACCACTGCTGTCAGTTTAGAGGACAGTAAGTACCATGTTCTTGTGTCACCTCAGTGATGTCACCACCCCCCTCCCCCCCCTCAGGGTTCATCGACTTTATCGTGGTTCCCACATTCACTGTGCTGACGGACATGGCAGAGAATATCGTCACTCCGCTCATCGACGAGGCCTCGCACTCGGGTCTGGCAGGATTCCGTCGCTCCAGGTTTGCCACGCCCTGTCAGCCCCCCACCCCAGTGATTCTTCCCTGACCCCCTAACAGTTATGCTTTGTGGGTACCTGTTTTCGCCCTCCACCAGTCCTCTGAAAGTCAATAAAACTTATTTGTAATTCCTGGAATTCTTCGTTCCCATAGCGGGGAATTTGTCGGTAAAGTTTGTCAGTAGCTAAACCTTCATCTTCACCTCAGGCACACAAACCTCCAGATGTTTTCCCCTCACATCCATATGTCACATCCGTATCTTTGATAGCTTCTGTTTTCTCATCCCTGGTTGCCTACGGGCTACCCATACGTGTCTCTACACTTTGTCTCATCCATCATGGCGCCCCCTACCTGTGATGCCAACCCACCACTTCTCTGTCAAGGTTTCCCCTCATCTCCATCAAGCCCCCAACAGGTTCTCCCTGCCCTATAAATCAGAGGCTGAACTTTGACATCTCCGGGATGGAAGTGGCGGTCATGGGGGTCATTGCCATGCGCTGATGACAGGCCACTAAGTGGCAGTGATGGTTCTCAGCAGGGCCTCAGTGGGCGAAGCTGATGGTTTTGCTCTGCGACTGCTGCCATTGCATTATAGGGACGCAAACCCTATGACTCTACATGGAAGACTTGCAACAGGACTTCCTGCACACGTCCCATGTTGCTTCATACCTGCCTCCTCCTCCCCTGTCCCCCCCCCCCCTCCCCGCAGTCTTAACAGCATCAACTCTGCCGACGCAAAGCGCTACAGCGCAAAGACCACTGGTTCTGATGGGTGCACGTCCCTAAACTGCTCCCTGCTCAGCGTCGACCTGAAGATCTTCAAATCCCTGTGGAGCGTCGAGGTGGCCCAGAACAGGGAGAAGTGGCAGGCCCAAGCGGCCAAAGGTGCTCTGGGGCAGGGCTGTGCCAGAGGGGATGAACAGCGGGGGGCAGAAAGCCGCCATAGTGGTGGTTGCCAGTGCATTATGGGAAATTGAGTCTAACTGAGTTGTTTGAGTATGTGTAGAAAAGCACTCAGCTGAGAAAACATATAAAGCATGCATTTGGCTACATGTATGTCAGCAATCCACTTCCCTGCTATCGCCCATAATCTACCACAACATGATAAGCTCAGGAATTCCCTCTTTGCAGGGTCACTGAAAACCAGGTCTTTCAAAACAATTATATACATTTCTAAGCACTGCAGGGACTTGTGGGTAATGAAACCACAGTAGTGTAGCTATTATGGACCACTGAGCCAACTGATCCAGCACTTGAAGAAACACCCCTCCGCAGTCAGTTCCTGGTATCTGCCAGAGAGCCACTGTGACTATAAATCCTCATACTCAACAGCCACCACCTCCCTCCAGAAAATTACATGGTCTGACCATTTCATTTGTGTAAAAACGCATTTCAGTGACCTGCATAGGTCCATAGCTCTGACGCAACACATGTGTATAAAATACAATAATATCAGACAGCATTGCAGTTTCTCTTCTGCTGAGGGAAACACAATCATCCTGCACATAATCCCAGGATTTTTTCAGCTGAGTGAAGTTGTTTTATGTCTCTCCAGAGAGCCCTATAAGAATCTAAAGTAGTATCTATCTTATCTGTCAAAATATGGGGGGGGGGGGGGTGAATCATAAAATCATCTTCTGGGGATTTTAGGTGATAAACAGGCTGGAAATGAACAGCGATTCCTATAAAACTCCTTGGCAAAGCTGTTTGTGTCTCATGTGGCTTTCTGGAAAATTCCATCTGATGGAGTAGCTGCAGACCTAGTCGAGTAGCAGCCCAATTTCCAAAGAATTCAGGGAGACCAAGGTGCAATTCAACCTTCTGTTTACTTTCTTCCTATCAAAGATCCAAACAGCAAACACACATTCAAAGGCCTAATCCTCCAAAGAGGCAATTTAAGTAGGGAACCTTTCTAGTATAAATGTAGTCTACTGATGAGGCCTTCCAGCTCCCTCTGCTGGCCAGGACTGGAAATTATATTGTGTTCCCTGACGTGACTCAATATTCTGTTAGACCTGGAGGAGAAGGCCAAGCGTGAAGCAGAGGAGGAGGCCAGGTGTGGGGTTGAAGAGGAAGTCAGACATGAGACAGAGGAGGAATCCCAGGCAACTCAACCGGGCCCTGTTGAGCAGCCAGGGCTGGTGGACCAGAAACTCCAGAACCGGGAGCTGAACCGACCACTGGACAGAAATGCCAAGGGTCACATGGACCCCGACAACCTGGATCAGATGCAGCAAACAGAGAACGGTATGTTTATTGGATGGTGTGTACCCGTGACGGTTTGTTTAAGATGACAGGTGAAGCAGGACTTCATCCAAAAAAAAAGAAAAGAAAAAATGTAACATTCATGTCACAGAGAAAAATATCATTTTAGTTTCCATGTGAAACCAAAGTGCCGTTGTTCAAAAAAAACTTTAGTGAAGCAAAACATCTTTTGCATCACTAACACAGAAACTTCATTGTACTTCTCTTACCTTCTATTGAGCGGTTGATTAGATATTTATGGGATACTACACATTTTGAAACCTAATCAGTGAAGCAGGCTTCACCTATTCTTTCCACTGGAGCATGCTCATGCATATTCTGCGCACAAAGATGACCGACACAAGTTTGACCATTCAAAATTTGAGTTCAGCCATCAGGTTTATGAACAAGGAATTGGTAAACTCTAAATTTGAAATTAAGTTTTTGTAGGAAATGTGAGGATTAGCATTTGCACCTGTCCATTTATATTACATGATTAAATAAAATGATGTTTGATGCTTTGAACCAATATGGGGTGCGATTTGTCTTGTATTTTTGGACCCTGCAATCAATCATTTCTCCTCGCACATTTCATCATTGTGGATACAGTGAGGTAGGGGGTAGCTTACCTTATTTCATCAGATTGGAAGTGGCAACACTAGTGAGTTGTGCATCTCCCAAACACAGTGGTTTAGGTTACGCAATGGTTACACAGCTGAAGGCTCGGGATACGGGCTTCATGAAGAATGTTTAGTACAGATTATGTATATGTGTCATTGTCAGTAATGTGAACTTTATACTTGGGATTCCAAAGCTTAATGTAAATTTTTTAATTAAAGAAGATTAAGTTTGGCATTAGATATTTTATTACGTTTGAGGCAATGTCTGTTAACCATTGATTTGTAGGACATGGTTTCCCCCTAGTGGCTGATTAATACCATAACAATAATATTGTGACAAATTCGTTATCAGTGACTTTGAAAAGAAGTTTGTGCTACTGTTTACCAGAATCACACTACGTTCCACGTATTTCTGCACAAATAATGATTTACTTTCTCAAATTTTAGGAGAAATTCAAGAGAAACCCAAGTCTTCGACTCCAGAGGACAGATCAAACGGTAATGATCAGCCTAATTTGCCACACTGACAATACTGTCATAGGAATGTCTGGTTAGTTTTTAGCCTGGATAGTTTGGTTGATTGTTGTGAATTGTTTTGTGGCCCAGTGCTCTGTGCGTAACGTCGGTAGCACTGCCGCTCGGCAACAGACTATGCCTTATTGATGGGGGTCCTCACTCCAGTGGAGCGAGTCGGGACCCCAACAGTGACCCTGGCGTCTTTCCCCACAGATCCGGAGCCAGAGTGACAGGGAAACTGGGTCCCTCCCCCCAGCAGGACAGACCGCTCATCTCCAAACCCCCCAAGTACTTCTTCCTCCCCGTCGCTCCTGCCATTCGGTAACCGATGACTACAGGCATTTAGAAAAGCCACCAGAATCGTCACGGCAACCCGCGAGACGGAGACAGTTAAGACACCAAGGTGTGGAGTCTCTGTAGGACTCAGCAATGCTGAGCGATCGATGGAAACAGCTGCCCCAGGCCCCCTGCTGTCAATATTATTATTATTATTATTATTATTATTATTTCATTTGTAACTGTAACTTATTATTTCTTTTATCATTTATTGCAGATGAGTGACGTCTATCACTAGTAGTATTATGCTTTTTTGTAGTATAAAGTGA
Source organism: Stomatorhinus ivindoensis (assembly GCA_019775895.2). Lineage (NCBI taxonomy): Eukaryota > Metazoa > Chordata > Actinopteri > Osteoglossiformes > Mormyridae > Stomatorhinus > Stomatorhinus ivindoensis. Next base: position 5,741,878 of record JABFEB020000079.1, read on the forward strand.
GTAAAATACTCACTTAAGAACTGCAACATACCTGTTAAATAATGCTTCTTATATGTAATCCTGACCCCGCACCGAAGACAGGCTTCAATACCGCTTTTTTCATTTTTCAGATTGTCGGTGGAGAGTTAACAACAGGTGATAAGTTGCAAAAGATTCATCTGTTCAGTAACAACCATCTAAAAAGTTAAAAGAAACCCATTATTTTAAAAAGGTATACTTGTGATGTACACCACTATAAAGAGTAACACATTTTAAAATATGAACGCTTAATTTAAAAAAGTACTTAAAGTGCATTTATTACAAGGTACACACTATATTTTATAATTTGTGAATGCACATTTATTTTAAAAAACATTGCATAGTATATGTTGAATAATAATAATAATAATAATAATAATAATAATAATAATAAATCCTAATTGTAACGTATGACAATGGATATTTCTCCCGATTCAGTATATTGTGTATATATTGTTGTGTACTGAAAACCGAAATGAATTGTGGATTTGATATTTTAGTACTTTCAGGAATACGGTGTATTTGTGTGTGGTGTCTGTGTGCCAGGTCACGAGGTGTATCACCCGAAAGCCCCCACTGCCCCCCCTCCCCGTGGGCTATTACACTCGGGTTCAGATGGATGCCTGTAGTTATACCAGCGCATCGCCATAAATATTTTATTTCCTGCTTGGTCGTGACGTTCTAATTGTTACATGACAAATCGTTTATTTAATTGGTTGCTGTGTGGTGCAGGACCGGTAATTTATGATTTTCGTTTAAAAATGACATGCGGTGTCTGTGTTTGTTTGACGGGGAATAACAACTGGTTTCCGCTTTTTGAATACCTGGTTATATGTGTAGTTTTGTTCTGTAATTAAACAAAAACGCTGTTTTTAATGCAGCTAATGCAAGATTGTTGCTTTGTTAGTTCCGAAGAATGATTATTTTAACATTTGAAATTTCTTTTTCTTAAGGTCACATCAGGAGCTAATTAGAAAGTGAATTGTCAAACTTTGAAGCTGATCTTCAATTAGCCATAATTATTGATAAATTCTTAGCTAACCAGTCTGGTATCGAAGGCAGTGTTATGTTACGGCTTAGCCTACGTAGCTTTTCGGGATTTCTTCTTCAGCACTTGGTAAATAAATGCAGGTTCGTTCAATATTATTACTCTGCCTTATTCCTGCTCTCTTACAGTTTTCTGGTGAACTGTGACAGTTCTTTATCTGTCATTCTCAATAGGGCCTCATCCCCGGAAAGTGCACGGCTTGGAGCGCCATCTGGTGGCCACGTGCGTTAACCATGTGCGTTTGTGTGCTTGTGCTGTGTGTGTCATAGCATTGGGCCGGAGGGCACTTTCTACTGCTCTCAGTATTTCTGTTTTCCAGAGAAGCGCAATTTACGTCAGATGAACACTTGGGCATGCAGTGCATGACTCAGGCTTGCTGCCCAAACCACAACATACACCAAGTTGTTGGTGTAGTTTCTTTCTTGCTCTCACCATCTGGAATTCACATGATCACCTGTTATTTTTTTTACCAGGCAAGTTTCTTATTAATTAGCTAAGATGTGATGCGTCTGTTTTGTCTCCACAGAGTACAGTAATTAAAAGCCTTGTAATTAATGATGGATGTTGCAGGTTCGGCATGTGCGTAGAACCACCAGTCAAAAGCTTTCACACACCGCAGGTTTTTACCACTTTTTCATTTTTTTCATAAGCAGCATTTTTAAAAAAATCTTGTTAAGCACTGGAAAGTTGAATGAACAAGTATAAATGAAAATATAAGTCACATAAAACAATTATCCTTTATATCATGGCAAGAGTATGTAACATTGCATGTCTGACATCCTATTAACTGGTTGTGTGTGATGGCAGAGTCAAATTATAGGCTGTCCTTTACCTTTAAATACACTAGGTAACTGTTTCCTCACAAGAAACAGAGCAGTATTTAATGTCCCTTGTATAAAATGCCTTGAATTTTCTCCGCTGTTATAGCTGCCAGAGGAGGTTACTTTGATAAATAACAGATATGGCATTTTCTTGCTAATAAAGGTGCTGAAGTGGTGAACATACTGTAAATTTATTTGTTAGCAAAGGATATTGATTGTATTTTTAGTAAATGTTAAGTGAGTATAATGTTAATAGGTTAATGTTAAGTGTGTGCAAAAGCTTTTGACTGGTAGTGTAAGTCAGAGGTTCTGGTGCTGCGGCCCAGCACTGTGTTTCCAGATGTATGGATATACTGATCACCGTTTCAGAAGCGTGTACAACAATCACTCTGCGGGTACCACAAAATCAGGATTTAGAAGCCACTTTTTTATGAAGTACATTATAGGTTTCAAATTTTATTTGATAACAGTAAGGATGCCTTCAATCCAGTCACTTAGCCTTAATTCTCAAACCCTCTAAAACTGACATTTCATACGATCCCTGAAAGACGGCTGTCCTTACGTTAATGACACTGTCCAATGATATCACTGTGCGAAAACTGGGGTGGCCTTGCTCCGAAACGGAAGCCATGATTGTTCTCTCTACAGCAAGTCTCACTCTCTTGTACACAGTATACAGTCCTAGATAAAAATGTGTGTCTCAAAGTCTTATTGTGTAATTGAACAAGTCCCATCAAACTGTATTTTTCACTACTTATTTGTGGAGTGATGTCGATTTTGTTTTTAAGAGAAGAGCACACTTTCGTTGATATGCTACATTTTAAAAGTTTATGTTTGATTTGTTATGTCTTATTATTTATTTCTCATTCAGTTATTTGTCCCCTGGTTAGTTTATTCAGTTACTGGGTGTCATTTTCCTATATTTATGTTTATAAATATTGGTATAGAAAAATAAGATTGTCTTGTACTTGCCAATAATTTACATGAAAATGTAAATTAATGTACCATGTAGTCAGGCTTTAGAAATGTCTTGTTTCAATGACTTACCAATCAAGAACTTAGCATCAAACCCATCAAGTATTTACCACTAAATAAGCAGTAGGTGGATAGGTCGTATACTCACGCTCACATGGCGATACCAACATTGAGATTTTTGGAGTTTTTATTTCCCAAAGTAATTATGCGGAACATTAGCTTTTGTGGGATTTACCAAATATATAAACCAACAGTTTGATCATATGGAGTTATTTTGCTATGCCAACTCATTCCTGATTTTACTTTCGTTTGTGTTTCTTTGCACATCCTTCGTAATGACTCATCCCCAAACTCCTCCCCTTGCTGTTCCTTCATACTGACTCACCCCCAAGCTCCTCCCCTTGCTGTTCCTTCGTAATGACTCATCCTCAAGCTCCTCCCCTTGTGGTTCCTTCGTAATGACTCATCCCCAAACTCCTCCCCTTGCAAATATTTGGAGCTGTTAGCGTAGTATCCGTTTGTCCTGTTTGTCTGTCGGTCGGCTGACGCACAGCGCTCTCCTCTCCCCGTTACGGTGATGTAATAGCATCACTGTCAATCTCCATTGAATGCTGCGAGATGATCGTGGACATTTACAAACCTCTATATTGCCTGTCTTGTGTGTTCTCCTGTATAATGAAGGCTGTGTTGACCATGTGGTCCTACTTGCTACCATGCTAGTTTATTGCACATCTGCGACAATAAACCTGAATTTAAAGGGCTCAGATAAGGGATTTGTGTCTTTATTATATGAAAAGCAAAGGGGTTGAGTGCTAACACACAAGTTCACATGTTTCCTAAAAGAGAATTTGCATGACAACTAGGCCTTGGCTACCAAGAAAACTAATTCTTTCAGTCTTTCTCCTCGTCCTCCATGTGAATCACACATCGTTTCTCTTTAATCAGCTTCACTCCTGGCAAAAGAAAAATGAAACACAGAAGACAGAATCACAGGCTTGTTAAATTCCACTGAGAAGAAATGGTGTCGCTGAGAGATGGAGAAACACTGCAACGCTATTGTGGGCGATTACCGGGGACCAGAGGCGGGGCCTTCAGCACCGGCGTGTCTTTTCTCCGGGGCTTTTTCGATTCCTGCTCATGCCGTTCGTCCTGCCCCGGTGCCCCGAGTCCATGCGCTCCACCGGGCTCCAAGCCAAAGCCGGTCGTCAACTTCCCAGGAATGTTCGCAATCGGACCTGCGGGAAACGGGAGGTGTGAATTGAGGATTTTTGGAAAGATTTAATTGTGAAACATCTATGTAAAATTATTACAGTTAATATTTTTTAATAATTATTTCAAGAATTTCTCCCAGGATCAATAATGATTCTCTTATATTATTAATAGTAATAGTATAGTAGTGGTACTATTATTTTTTATTAAAAATTACTGATATTTATTATTTTGAATATTCTGATGAAATCATTTAAATCAATGGGATCTAAAAAAGGAAAACTAATAACAAACTAATAATCTGTGTATTTCGTAATACTTTTAATTATTTTTTTGTCCTCGCAGTTACCATCCGTCACTGTACTGTCATGCCCATTACCTTCCTGGCCATCACGTCCTAAATGCGGAAATAACCAATCTTGATAGAATCCAGCAGATTTCACCAGCAATCTGCCCCCACGATCCCTAATAACATGGTATGGAGAACACCTGGAGAACACCTGGAGAACACCTGGAGAACACCTGCTATTCTACAGAGCAGGTGCTTTGTCTCCCTTGTTGGATATGATTATGGAGAAGGAGCTTCCATCTGAATCCTTGGTCCACAGATCATAGCTCTGCCACCTCCAGGCTCTCTGTCTCTCTCTCACACACACACACACACTCACACATGCATGCACACATACACAGACACACGCAAGCAGGTACACTCAAGTACACACACGCACACACACACATGCACACACACAAGCCCATGGTAGGGACCTCAGTAGATACCTTCTAGGGGTCGAGTTCTAAGTGCTGAGTATTGTGATTGATGGATGAATAACACCCACTGTCCCTGTCTCAGCCTGGGGACCCCTGCCCTCCCCCCTCCCCCCCATCTGTCACCATGATGATATCTGAGCCCCTCCAGTGAGATCCTGCTTCTCTCCACTTATAATGTTTTTCCTTTTATAACGCATAAGCAGCTGAATGCAATATGGCCAATAACCATCTTACTGTACTCACTATGGTGCATTTTGCTCACTGACACCTTGCCCCCTGCATAACAGAGTTTATTGGTATCCCTTAGCAGTAGTAATACTTTTTGATCCCAAAGGAAATTCCAAATGAATTACAGCAGCACACACAATACAGTACTAAATTGCAATGTACAATGTGCAACATTTAAAAATACAGTTACAGTGTAGGGGGCTGGCGACTGGGTGTGGTGAGGGGTGGGCAAATTTTATCATCTGGTTGGCAAACTTTATCATGTCCCCACCCCAAAATTAATTGTGTGGGACCCCTCCCTGTATTAAAAATGATCTCCAAACAAAAAGTTTGAGAACCTCAGTACACGAGACACACCAGATCAGCCAGACGTGGACACAGTTTACCGCTACGTCCCGCCGGATCATTCCGGACACTCACATGCGTAGTCCTGCGCTCCGCTGAGCACGCAGCCGCCCGTCTCCGGCGACGATCTCACGCAGTCGGCTGACATGTCGGAAGGCGGCGGGCCGTTCTTGCATATGCCACGGTGCAAGCTCTCTCCCTCGCAGTCGGATCTCCTGGTATTCCGAGTTTTTGGAGCTGGAGCGGAATGGGAAGAGAAAGGTGATAAAAATGAAGACATGTTCTTGTTTCAGTGGAAATTTAAAAAAACAGACGAAAAGGGGAGGAGCCTCGAACGGCGATGATGACCCAACGTAGGAAAGGGATGCTGGAGGTGAGCGATACCCAAAACCTCACTGAAATAGCTGAATTCAAGATAACTATACTGGCATCGGGGCAGCACAGTGGCTCACTGGTTAGCACTGTATCTTCACACCTCTGGGACCAGGGTTTCAATCTCCACCATGACTCTGGATACTCTTGATTCCCCCCACAATCCAAAAGCAAGCGCAGAATGACTGGAGTTAACAAATCGCCCATAGGTCTGCATGTGCGTGGGAATGGTGCGGGACTGCCCTGTGATGGGTTGGCGCCCCATCCTGGGCTGTTCCCTGCCACGTGCCCATTGCTCTAGACCTCTCCTGACCCTGAATGGGACAATCGGTTTCAGAAAATAGATTCATGCATGAATGGATTGACATCTTAACCCCTCTAGTGAGCAAACAATTTGCACATATAGAAAATAACTGACAAAAGCTGAACCTTCAGTCTGACCAATTGTGACCTGGAGATAAGATTACACCAGTAAGATTACCTGTCCTACTGTGAATCTGAGCACATTCCCTCTACAAATTAGCGGGAATTTGATGTTCCTCAACATTCCCACCATCACCATTTAAGCATGGAAGCTGACGGACATTTCAGACCCACAGAGCTGATCAGCTAGATAAATACTAAGTCCTTCACTGTGAACGTCAGATGATCTCCTTCTTCTGCTGTTGAATCCCACCCAAAGCCGACTTTCGAGAGAGACACCAAAGCGTCTGGAGAATTCACACAACCTCAGCTCCCGCAGCCTTACTATGCTCTGCATTAACTTGAATCTGGATTTACTAATCCGGTTTGCTAGCACTTTATCGATTACAAGAACATTATTACAAAGCACCCCTGCACATAGGAACTGGCGACAAAGAGCTAAACACTATCATCACAACCGTTCAGTAACTGCATACGATACTCTGCTGTGCATTTTATCGAAAATCAATACAGAGTAAAAAAAACCTATGAATGAGATTCTAAAAGCATTTAATTACAAATCTCTAAAACCTTAAGAAGAAGTGTGTTGTAGTTTCCTTATGTACACCGAGACAACCCTTACCTTGCGGCACCGCGTGGAGGAACACAGGGTATAGAGCAACAAAAGAGATGGCTTTGTGCCCAAGGAGGAGCTGGAGCCGGAGGAGGAGGAGCATGAGGAAGAGGAGCTGCCCCGGTCACGACCGGCCTTTCATCCGCCGGCCACAAGCCGCTCGAGCTGCTGCATTTCAATGAAGAGGCTATTATCTCAGTGTGCAAAGTGTGTTTTAATCAAGGGCTATGTACATAGAGAGCCAGCAAGCCTAGGTCTCTATGTATTAGAGAGCATGTGCATGCATTACTGTGTAGGTGTCTGTGTGTGTGTATGCATTACTGTGTGTATGTGTGTGTGTGTGATAGAGTGAGAGAGAGAGAGAGAGAGAGAGAGAGAGTGCATGTGTGTGGGTGCACATGTGTATCTGTGTCCCTGTGTGTGTGTATGTTTGTGCGTGAGTGTATGTGTCTCTGTGTGTGAGTGTATGTGTCTCTGTGTGTGAGTGTATGTGTCTCTGTGTGTGAGTGTATTTGTCTGTGTGTGTGTGAGAGAGAGAGAGAGAGAGAGAAAACACATATGACGGAAATTTAACTGTTTACAGTTTTATCAGCCTACAGAACTAGCTACGTAATCATCTCCATTGATTCTTGAGTGTTGTGACAACGTGGATAAGTATCGTTAACTTAATGTAAATGAGGCTCAGCGTTAAATCTCTGCAGGGACAGAAATGCAGATCCCAAACACTGCTTCTGTCCGGATCTGCTTCACCGTCTCAAAAACTGAACCCGAGGTAGAGCATCTCAGCCCTGGTGGCGAAACTTGAATCCCTCATCCAGCTTTTTCCTCCCTCAACTTTGTGCTCGTACACCATCGGGGGGAGGGAGGTGGCAGATGTTGTAATGAGGCACGCAGATGGTCAGATGAAAGCGGACGCTGCTTAAAAAAGGGACCTTTATACTCCCCGCAACACATTCCCCTTTGATTAGCTCAGAGCTACCATCACGGCACCAGGAGATAGAGACTCATTGTGAAAGGGGCCTCGAACGTGAGTCCAACATATCCGGACATTTTTCTGATATTTATATTACTGTTGCTGCTTTACTTTACAGTTAGCAGAAGCACATACACATGCAGCTCAGAGATTATTTCTTAGACTGTCGTCCTACAGGCTGATGC
>JABFEB020000079.1:5760452-5770745 GCA_019775895.2 Stomatorhinus ivindoensis
ATAACCACCCCTTTCGGCACCCCCCCCCCCCCCCCTTAAAATAACATGCCAAAAACAAGCGTGACGGGAAGAAAAGACCCTCGTGTTTATTGTCATCCGTGGGAGGGAAATTCCAGGGGATAAAATAAATACAACAAAAGGAGAGAAAATGAGGGAGTGGTGAAGGACGCGAGGCGCTCCACACCTCGCGGGTTAAAAAAAAATGAAGGAAACTCAGAAATATAACCAGAGCAGGGTGTAGATGAAGGTGTGGAAGACGGAGAATCGAGCAGACCAGGTGGGGGTTGAATATACTAGGAGTTAGAGCCAGCGCAAAATGCCATGTTGTAACTATTTAAAGTGTACATTCAAGGAACTGATATTGCTAAAAACTGCTAAAATTACAACGCTCTTAAACAAAACTAATCATTTTAATTATGCAACGGTAACCATTTCTGAGGAAAATTTTAAAACGATCTCCCCCGAAGAGGCAGTTTTAACCGGATTTAAAAACATGATTCATAAAACTTGTTATAAAATTCACCTTTAAGAGCTGCTTTTTTACATTATCTAATCAAGATTGATATTGAAATCAAAAGCAATTTTCTCTGTGTTGGAAGACTTGCATGTGATTGGAAACACCGTTTTAATACGCTGGGGGTGTGCGTAGGTTAGAGGCTCTCAGACTGACCACATGGCCCAGAGCTCACAGCACCACCTGGAGGAAATTACCTGGAATGAACTACCAAGTGCTGAATCGGCGCCGGAATTCGAACCCAAGGCCATTGTTTACCTACTTGGCTAACATAGACTGAACTCGGATAATGGGAATCGCTTTATTTCAGAATGCTGGAGAGAGATTTAAAGTGGAAATAAACCAAAACCTGACGGAAAGCAATTGGGAATTACACGTAATGTCCCCCTGACCCATGAAATGAGAGTATGTGTCTGTGTATGATGGTACACTATAATAAGGTACTGATTAAAGCTAATGGTTAAACATACCCTCCATTTTAATTATTGTTCTTGATCATGTTTTTGTCTCCACGCTAGGAATATTATTTATGTTTATTTATAATGTATTCCACGCTCATTGCAGGTGATTAATTACGAAAAACGTGCCCCTGTTATTCATATCCAATTAATACAAAAACGTAAATTAGTCTTTAGTTTATTTTCATAATTTACACATTAATCAAGTTAAACTTCAGATAACCCTCACGCAGGTGGTTCTGATCAACAATTTGGAGAGCACGTCTCCTAAATAACCGGAGAATTAATCATCACGGAACCGTATAAAATATCCATATGCGTACTGTATGTGTATTGTGGTATTAATATGCATTCAAACCTATATGTACATTCATATACATTATTGCCATGTAGCAGTCATCTATTTAACGTTGGGCCTCGTTAAAGGCAGCTGATTTTCATCTTTTAATAAATGCTGCAAAAGGTCGTGCGATTTGCGTTGAGAAATAAACCAAAATCGCGATTCTTATTCGATCTCTCCGGAGATGTGTCTAGCGAAGTTAGTATTATTTTTTTCTTCGGGCTGATCTTCAGATGCTAAATTAAAGCTGCTCGGTGCCCAGTAAGTGAGGATGCCAGATGATCGGTGCAGAACGGATGTCCCCAGAGACGGAGTCACGTGAGCGTCCCTGACACGCGACGTCAGCGGCAGATGGCATGGGTACCAGCCCTGGCAGTTGGCATCAGTGTCATTTCTCAAAAGGGAGAGATAAGGGGCCGGGAGGAAGAGGGAGAGTACAACAGAGTCGCACTGACATCTCCATCGCGAGGCACTGGGGCTGGTGTTTAAACCTGAACCTTTATGGAACATGAAAGCACACAGTCCAGGTAAGCACATTTCAATTGATATAACTGCATAATAACTGTGAATTGACCCGTTCATATTACTGGTTGGTGTGTATATAAGATAATTATAGTCTTTTGTTTACGTTTATATGAATGATTCAATTAACTTGAACTAATTAAAAGCAGTACGCACATTATTCTACCCGAGCAAATGTCTGGAATTCCTTGGAAGACATGGTGTTGTGTTTAGTCAATATAAATATTTTGATGCTGACTGAATAGTACTGAAATTTAACGGGAGGTTAATTTTGATGCGCAAACGTGACAACGCTTTTATGCCGTAACAAGATGCGCTTGTATGTAAAAATGCATCCTAGACTGGGGCTTTGATGGGCAGCGCAGGAGTGTAACTGACTCCGCCGTGTTGTCGTCCCAGGACAATGCTGACCGTACCCTTCCAAGATCCCGATGCCATGCACGACGGCCAGTTCGGCGCAAACTTCACACGTGAATACCAGGCTGACCGCAAAGTCCGAAAGCAAGACGCAACTTCCGAAAAGCCGGAGGCGGCCCCCAAACCAGAAGAAAAAGAAACACAGGAGGAAAACTCTGAAAAGGACGAGGACGACAGAGAGGAGGACGAAGACGAAAACGGGTTGCCAAGAAGGAGGGGGCCTCGGAAAAAGAAGACCAAGGGCCGTGTAGACAGGGTCAAGATGCGACGCCAGGAAGCCAACGCCCGGGAGCGCAGCCGCATGCACGGACTGAACGACGCTCTGGAGAGTCTCCGTAAAGTCGTGCCCTGTTACTCCAAAACGCAAAAGCTGTCCAAAATTGAGACTTTACGCCTCGCCAAAAACTACATTTGGGCTCTTTCAGAGACTCTCAGCGCCGGCAAGAGACCTGATCTTCTCGCCTTCGTGCAGACCCTATGCAAAGGACTGTCACAGCCCACCACCAATTTAGTGGCGGGATGCCTGCAGCTCAACGCCAGAAATTTTCTTACAGATCACAATGGGGAAGGGTCGTTCCCGGGCAGGCCCCCCTATGATGCAGCGTACCCGCCCTATCCCAGCCCAGACATGGGCACACCCGCAGGGCACGGCAGCGGCACCATAGACAACGGAAAACCCTTCAGAGCGTACGGGTACTGCGGTCCGTACGAGTCGTTTTACGAGAACACCTCCCCGGAGTGTGTGAGCCCCCAGTTCGAGGGTCCGCTCAGCCCGCCCATGAACTTCAACGGGATTTTCTCCCTCAAACACGAAGAAACAGCAGACTATGGCAAGAACTGTCACTACGGTATGCGTTACTGCGCTATGTCAGGCCGGACCCCCATCGGGCAGACCTCAATGTTCAGGGTGTCAGCCGAAAGCCATTTCCCATACGACCTGCACCTGCGCAGCCAGTCCTATGCAATGCAGGACGAGTTAAACACCTCTTTTCATAATTAATGAGAGAAAGTGAAGGTTTGCCAGGTAATTATTGAAAATATTTATTTATTTGTTTATTTATTCACTTGTTTGTTTGTTTATTTGTTTGAAGCACATTTGCATTATTTACAGTATGCACACTATTTTTTTACTATAGGTTTGGTTAAATTTGAAATCGCAGTGCAGCCTAATTATTGTTTTAGCCTACGAAAATTTGTATATGAGTTATTGGCCAAATTTTCCCCTTTATCCACGGACGCCGTTTTTTAACTGACGTGTGCACCTATAGGTAATTAAAGATTCCCAAACCTGGGTTATTACGGATATGGATTGCATATATTTGTAAACGGAAGGATTAGTGACTAACAGCCTAGGGTCAGGCGTAACCCGTTAACGACATTCTGTTGGGTATTGTTTTCTATAAAAGTTAAACTCATCCTTAGTGAAACACAGTCGGTGCACACTTTGAATACTATCAGAAGCCCAAGCAATAACGGCAACACCAACTATGCAACACGGAGCGGCTTTGAATTCCCCTGAGTTCTGCGTTATTGCATTATTTAGCGTTAGAGGTTTGATCCCACTCTTCTCAATAACTATTTGGCAAATAGTTTTCAGTTTATTAATTACAGAATCCAAGTACGTTCCGTGTTAATGTGAAAACACTAGCGTGCACTGGAGAATAGATAGATAATGATTAAAAGTGTTTAAATGTTACATTGAATAATGCGTTACATTTAAAACGGTGTTTTAAATTAAAATGAATTAATGTGATCAAATTATCCGGTCTGTTGCTACTAGTTATTTTTTAAGACAGCATGTCCTTGGAGAAGTGTCTCCGGTTTTGATGTGCAGGCCAAACCGCTTCGTGAGGACCACACACGTTTGCACATCCAATGGAATCAATGCATGGACGATTTTATTTTATTAGTCCTCATGTCATCAGCCTGGCGGCGCAAAACCGTTTGTACATAGCCGTACAGTTTACATGTATATATACAACTTGGATACACCGTATGCTTTGTAGCTGTTTATATATGCAACTTTTATTTTGTTTGTCCCATTTAGTATTTACAATGGTACGGATTTTAGTGTTTATTTATGTTGACGTATTGTCCTTAGACAGTTAAATCATGTTTACAAGATTACATGTCAATTGTAAGGATGAAACCTGTGGAATATATTCGATGAGAGTTCTGACTTTGTCTCCTAATTGAAAACGGTTAAAATTGCCTTAATTTAAATGAAATATTCGGCACGTATCAGTTATGCAACGGCATGAGTGTTGGAAAAACGGCTTTAGGCTTTGTACAGTAGTTTATTTTGATCTTTTATGATGAAAGTTTTCGTGAAGAAAAACCCATAATGCACTAAATATTTGTTCTGCACATTTGTATTAAACTAAGTTGTTTTGTATTGCCAAACGAATAATAAAATGCCAAGTAAAACTCAAGCAGCTGAACTTTGTTTAATTGGTCAATTGTTTGTCTGTTGATTCCGATTATTTGAAAGATCCGAAATGAGCTTATACTTTAATAGAATTGAACATTAATCCCAAAACCTGTTTACTATCCTATGAAATTAGATTGCATGTATATTTACAAATTTGCATATCCTTTCTGTAACATTGAAAGCAATTGTTCACACGTAAAACCATATTTAAAATAGTTTTGTTTTAATTACCTCGTGTTTATACACGCCGAAGCATACACCAGTGGATCAAGAGCACTGAAGAAATATTTAAATTATCAAATGTAGGATAGGCATTCAAATACTAAGGGAAAATGCAAAGTTTGCTTTACTGCCGGATATTGTATGACACCATTTAAATATGAACATAATAATAATAATAATAATAATAATAATAATAATAATAATAATAATGACGCCATTATACCAGAGATATATTTTTGGCTTTATAATTAAATTCTAGTTAAAACGGAGAACTCATTTATAGCCTACCACAAAATAGTTGGCGTATAATTAGTACACACAAAAATAAATAAGAGAGTGGTCGTAATGGACACGTCTAAGTTTTAAAAAGTTATGGCAAAAAGTTTTTTGTCGTTTACATGTAGCCAAACTGACAATGAAATCAGAAAGCTACCAAACCAGCCCAAACAGGAACTATCAAACTCGTTTGATTTCCAACGTATTATTCGTCATATTTTTACACTGCATGCCGTTTTTTAACGCGACATTACAGAAATGCTACCGAAATATATGATCTTTTTAAATACAGCAAACGCTTAAAGTGTCGTTGAAAATAGTATAGAATATAGCGAGAATACATACGGCTTCCCTATAATGAGTTAAAAAAAAAAGCGAAGTGTTGCATGAATATTAAAAGTCAATGGGGAACGTCTATGTGTGGCTGGATGGGAGCCAGCCGGCGACAGACTGCGCATCGGGCCTCGAGTCCAAGAGAGAGCGCGCGCGCTAATCCTGGGTGAATGTGCATTGTCATCCCGAGGAATTAACATGACAGCCCGCGAGCGCGAGATCGATGGCCGTGCAGGGGTCGACTCTGACCCGTGCCGATGTGATTACTTCAGGTCAGCGTCATGTGCTTTGAAATGAAGTCACGGTGACGCAGAGGGCACCTTCACAGGCAAGGTCCGCCCACTGCCCGAGGCTTTGACATCATCATTCTTGATATAACTAAGGAATACTCATCTACTCAAAAAATGTCTTGGAACTATACGTAGTAATCATGTAAGTTTTTAGGTTAATACACTCAGAAAAAAGGATAAGAATTTCTACCTTTCCTTGTCACTGGGGCCGTTCCTTGTAATTATACCTTGTAAAGTACAGAAATGGACTCTGAGGAACATCCTGTAGGTACAAACAGAGTCCATTTCTGTACCTTAAATTGTACATTTACCTACAGCTATAGGGCACAATTGGCAGACCCTTGATGGTACAGCACCAGTGACAAGCAAAGGTACATTTTTTTACCCTATTATCTAAGAGTGTCTAGTGTATTTCATTAACTTCAGGTCAGCAGGTAATAAGGAATCAAACCTCACAACCTTAAGATTTTCCAATTTAATTTAGTCAGAGACTGATGTTGACTCCTCAAGAAAGATTTCAAGAAAGATATTTCACCAGTGTATTCAGACATTTTATTAGCCTACCAGCTAGAAGCGCTACCTTGGTTTGCTGTACTTGTCCAGTCCAGTCTTACTGTGAGGATTATAGCTTTTCAGCAGTGTCATAGATTCCTTTGCGGACGGCAACCTTGCATTCTCCTCACCCTCATTCTCACCTTATTTATGCAAGATGTTTCCAGAAGATCACCTGCAGCCACACATCGATTCACAGATGCTGTATTCCATTTAAATGTCATAGAGGTTTTCAGTTTGTTGACAGGGAGTAGGGCCCTAGTACATGCTAATCTCACATACAGAAATATACAACCCAAATGAATGAGTAAATCAAGAGACTATGATTAGACTATGAGACCAATTCATATGTTGTGGCTCCAACATCAAAGCAGAAAATGAAATTTGGAATTCTTAGCACGGGATGCGTTTTTTTATGGAATGATGACTAAAATAAAAATGCTCCACATCATTAGGATCCAATCTGTGATCCGCCAGAAGCTTTCTTAGGCCAAGGAGGTAGCCTAGTGATGAGGGACTACCAACGTAACAACATAGCTCAAGAGGAACATTGCTGTTCCAAGCTGATGAGATTTAACCCAGACTGCAAGACTGACTGAAGGCTTTGATTGTAAGCCAGTATGTGTATGTACGTTCCTCTGCATAGAATTTGGCTGCTAAGGAATTAATTGTCATAAATGAGGACCTTCAGAGTAGTTTATTTCCTGATATTGTAAAACACTCTGAGACAGTGTATAACTGTATTGATTTAAAAGACCAGAAAACTAGGACAGAGTGTAGATAACATCTCACCGCTGATGTCTGGCTCCGATGTCTGTCTGTTTACTGGCATATAGTCTTTAGTGCATGTTTACATTTTAAATATTTGAAATGGGCTTCCAACCTGGACAAAAAACACCTTAATCTCCATATGCTTTACATCATATTACAATACATTTACTTTTATTTAGAAGTGAGGTAAATAGCAAACGTATGTGCGGTCACCGAGTCAGCTTGCACTGCTTGCACCTGAGCTATCAATGAATGCCCAGGTATGAGTGTAAAAAATATTGGAGCAAGACCAATTTACCAGTTAATTTTTAAGCAAATTATTTTTAAAAATTGTTTTGTTCACAGCAAATGTTGACACCAAGGTGAGTTACGTGTGGTATGTGTGTACCTGGATTCACTGAACGTCAACACAACATCTGGTATCCCTTCCCCTCAGTAATCCTTCAGCTGCCTCAGTCACCATGGGCTTTCTGGAATTTTCTCTCCGAGATATCAGTCCTCTGTGACACCTCTCCTCCAACAGCCAATCAAACAGGCCTCTGTCTGATGAGCTTCTGCTTATCATCTTCTCATCGGATGCCTAAATCAGGTGGATATGGCCACAGTTTGACAATAAAACTGACAACTCAATAAGCTCCTTTCGGAAATGTCTAATGAATCAGAAATCAAATGTATAAAAAATACAACTGTCTTAGCCAGGGAATCTTCTCCACAACAGTGTCGTTTATTCCCCTGTCCCTTTGTGAGATCTCTATCAGCAGATCGAGTTTAACGCTGTCAAATGTTTGTACCTTCCCAAATCGACGCCTATCTTCCATCTGCTGACAAACATCCTGTTCGGGAAGATGAACAGATTTCTCGCCTACACAATGTGGCTGTATAAAATCTATAGGGTTTTAGCCTGCCCAACTGTTGTCTCCGAACATCTTCTGCAAACAGTCGTTTGCGTCCGACCCTAGAAAAAAAAACAGCAGGTGAGCTTAAACACAGCCGTGCTGTCGTGCAGGTATTGTTGGCCCGTTTAGTGACAGGAAACTGACAATAATTTGCCCAGGAACAACATCGGCGAACCATTCAAAGTCGTACAATAAATACTGCGTTCATTACGGCAGCTTGGTGACTTGGTGACAGGGTACAACATGCTAAATGGGCTGTTTTACCGCTGAAGCGCTGCTTCACTGTTGTTTGTGTTTCTTCATTGTAATTAGAAAGGCAAACAAAACATATGTAAACGACGGCAAACAGCCACAAAGCATGGACGGCAGACCGCTGGATGTTCACACGTCCGCTTTACATTTCAGATCCCTAATTAAGTTGTTCGCTGTGGCCACCGACTGGGACCCATAGCTTGGGATTATTTCGTTTAGCCGTATCTGATACTTTCAGATGGAGCGGTGCTTCGACGAGCGAGTAACAGATTTATTGCAGCGCAGATTTATGACCGAAAACTGTTCGGCCTAAAAAGAATTTCAATGAAGTGCTGTTGTGTGTATGGATGCATTAACCTGTTTGATTACTGGCATGGGTTTCCTTCATTGTAATCGTGCCGTCTTTTCTTGTTTACTTATATAACTATATTATTTAATACTGACCAACTTTGCAGGGTGGTTTAGCGGGACACCGCACCACGGAACCGGACCGTTCCGGTTTTTTAGCATCAACCCCCACCCCCAAGGAGATGATACTTCCCACATCTGCTGCGTTATCTCTGTTTGCACCCTTAGGAACCAATAAAAAGGCACAGTGTGGTTAATGTCTCAGGGTGTTTTATGAGAAACGGGAAGAAGCCGTTAATGCACAGACGGAACCGGAGAGACGGGATGCAGGAGGATGAGTGTGGCCTTCAGCCACTTCAGCTGCCTATTCCTGGTCTCAGATTTTCATGCCTTAACAGTCAAATAATTCCGTAAGCTGATAAATGACAGACAATGTTTTCTTACAGTCTCTTTTTCTCTTATTTATGAATGATGCAGGTAGTACTCTGGCTTCTTGTATTGTGGCTCCGGCATCATCCACGTCATTTGTAAACAAAAGCTGGAAATTCACTGCGCTTGGAATTCTTGACGGGGTGCATTTTTTTATGGAATGACGACCAAGATAAAAACGCTCCACATCATTAGTATCCAATCTGTAGGCTTCCAGAAGCTTTCTTTGGGGCAGAACTACAAACACAGCCACAGGGCTCAAGAGGACCACTGCTGTTCCAAGCTAAATCTTAATGCTCTCTTTCTCCCTTATTTAATAAATGATGCTTTATTTGCCATATGCACAACCAAGCTGGAATGTTTTCGTTTTCGAATCTGCCATTTAGCTTCCTTTGAGGCGATAGTGAATCTTGCGGTATGAGCACAGGGTCATCCAGGGTTATCGGGCAACTCCGGACCATTTTGGGAGGGCTAAGAACCTTGCTCTAAGGGCCCAAAGGAGACTATTCTACCAAGGATGGGATTCAAACCTACAACCATCTCAGGCACATAGACCTAACCCAGTAAGCCATATAAAAGGCTCTGACTTGCAATAAGGAGCCACAGGATAATAGATTGGAAGGCTACCTTGCACTCATCACCACCTGCTAAGCAATCCAGAGTAGCTATGATACAGCGAGTAGAATGAACAGCTCAGCATCTGTCAGCATGACTGATGTGCTGTTATTTATCCTTGCTAATTTTCTGATCTGCATTGGCCTCCCCGGTTAGGCCGCGGTGCTCGCCTGACAGCCAGCATGCTCCGGATCCGAGCCGCAGCCACAGAGCGCCGGCGAGGGGTTCCCCTGGCTGCCGGCCCGGAGCCGCGCGGCGAGCAGACGGCCCGTGGACGTCGTCCTTGCGGCAGGCCGTCGCTCCGTGTGGGGGAGTGAACTCCGCGTCAAGCTGCTCGGTGCCACAAAAGATTAGCGAGTGCTCCAACGCCTTTAGCAAAGTTCTGTGAGCTGCATTCCTCTCAACGTCGGAGAGCCATGAGAATTATAATGTGACCCCCGAACACGGACACCGAATCGAATTTTGGCCGTATTATGGATTCATCTTTATCCTATTTGACAGAGAGATTTCGGAATCATTGAGATGAGCTGGATATACTGGACAATGTAAGAATGCTAGTCAACAATCTTCTTCAAAGGCACGTCAGCATGACTGCTCATGAGAAACAAACCAACAGAGTAGAAGGCG
>JABFEB020000079.1:5808850-5827113 GCA_019775895.2 Stomatorhinus ivindoensis
CGCTTGCTCCACTGCAGAGCTGACACCCGCCTGCTCCGCTGCCACGGCTGCATCGCCGGCAGCCAGGCCCGCTGCCACGGCCGCCCCAGAGACTCCTGCCCCGGCCCCAGAATCTCCCGTGACTGTTGCCCCTGTGACTGTTGCCTATCTGTGTCCCGTAAGGGGCGAGGGCACAGGCGTAGGGTCCAAGTCCCACCTGCCCTGCCCCCCGGCTCGCCCTCGGTTGCCCTGGTGAGGGCTCTGGGGCCACCTCCGTTGCCAGGGGCTCCGGCCCTTCGGTCACCTGTGGGTCCTCCGGCGGTGTCCTGTTGCCCGTCCTTGGGCTGGCCGCCCTCGGCTCTACGGTCGCCTTCGGGTGCCCCGAGGTCGGCTCCTCACGCCCCTGTGGTCCCTGCTCCTCCGAGGCGTTGGTTGGCTGCGCCTTTGCCGGCTCAGTCTTCGGCCTTGCCTGCCGTGGCTTCCCCTCCCTCCTCCCTCCGTCCCTGTTCCCTTGGTTTCCCTCGTCTCCTCCCCTGGTTCCCCCTTCGGCTCCCTTTGTTCCTCCGTTGTTTGTCCCTCATCCCGTCTCCGTGTCCCCCTTGTGGTCCCCTCCTGCTCCCTGTGTCCCTCCGCCCGCGGCTCCTCCAGCCACCGCCCGTCGCCCGCCTTGGGTCCCTTGGGCTTCCCCTGTTCCTCCGCCCTTTCCTGTGTGGCCCCCTGTCTTTGCTCCTGGCCCTGTTCCTCCCGTCTCTGCTCCTAGCCCCCCAGTGGTTCCTCCGTTCACCCCTGGCCCTTCTGTCTCGCCTCTTGTTCCCCCTCTGTCTCCCTTCTTGGTCTGCCTGTCCGCGTTCCCCATCCTGTGTAGTCTGTTGTCCTGGTTGATGCCCCTCTATCAGTTTTGTCTTTCGGTCCTTTTCCCAGTCCCTCGTTAACCTTGTTTTGCTTTTGTTTTCCAGGTCCAGTCTGCCCAGAGTACGCACCTTAGGGGGGTGGTTCTGTCATGATCAGTCCGTCCGAGCCTCCTGTGTGCCACGCCCCCCTCGTTACCCTGTCTTCTACCCTAATGGAAACCACCTGTTGTCAATCGTGCTCATCTGTTTCGGTTTTGGTCTTGCCAGTCTCACGTATTTAGTCCGCGTCTCAGTGAATGTTGTCAGATCCGTCATTGTGGTGTCTCGTGGTGTCTACCCTGATGTGCTCCGCAATAAACCCTTGTTCACTGGAATTACCCGTCTTCCTCGCTTTGACTGCCTCCCCACCGCCGACACCCTGCAACGCTTTACCCAGAGCGTGACATAATGCACTTCAGGAAATGTATTACACATTTTGAAACACAGCTACGGAGGCAATGAAATGTAAAATATGTACTGAGCATCAAAAGAAAATTATTAAACTTTTTACAGCGCATATCAAGCTAAAAAACTATAAATATTGTAACCGTTCATTAATTGACAACATAGGGGACAGACAAGTAGTCGTAAAACAGGCATCAGTGCTGCACGGCTGCCAACATCAGTCAGATGACGGGCGTGAGGTTTTCAATTCGAGACGAGTCTGCACCCGGATTAACACACATGTAACAGTTTTATTACATTGTAAATAGTCTGTAGGGTTTGTAGACTATCCCAATGCTTTTGGTGTAGCTAATTTAATTTTTTAATGGAATAATGTAGATTTACTGTAAGACTTTTTGCACGTGAGAATCTGAAAGCGTGAGCTTCACGCCAGACACATGAGAGCTGGCAGCCCTGCTTCTGTCCTCCGTATTTGGTATGACCTCCATGCGCAGCTATGCCAGCAGTGCATCTTGATCTGAAACTGTGTAAGGTTACCTAGGACAGCATGGGGCATCCTGTCCCACTCTTCTACTAGTGCGTGTACCAATATCTGTCTGCTAGGGGGACATGGTACCGTGGAGGATGTGGGTCGGCCTAGAACATCCCCAACATCCCAGTAGGATTCAGGCCCGGTGAGAATGGTACCCAAGTCATCGTTTGGACGTTCTGTCTCTGCAGACGCTCTTGTGTGAGCTGAGCTGTATGAGCAAGGGTTATGGTGCTGAAATAGGGTGACGTCCTAGTGTTGCTGCAGGAAGGGGGAAATGATCCCTATAAATGATTTGTTTTTTACTTTACATCAATAATTAAAGATTAAGATTGATTTACTAGTGTGGTTCACCTGGTCAACACTACATGTGCGGTTAAAGAAAATGAATCGTCACCCTTCAGATGCGAGAATTCAACAGTGATGTTGTGAAACAGGAAGCAAAATATGAAAAACAGTTCCAGTCATCGGCCCTGGCGTTCATGCCCAGCTGGGCCACATTCCACCACACCTGCAGAGGAATCACACCTGTTGCAATTTCCTTGATTTACCTAAGAGGATATGAGGGACGTCCCTGAATGACGATCTTTGTGAAATACATTATACGGACAAAAGTATTGGGACCCCTGGCCATTACACCTACAGGAACTTTTATGACGTCCCATTCTAAATCCATAGGCATCAATGTGAACTTGGTCCCTTCTCTGCAGCTATAATAGCTGCCACACTTCTGGGAAGGCTTTCCACAAGATTTTATATCAGTGGCAATTTTTGCCCATGCATTCACAGTAGCATATGTGACGTCAGGCCCTGATGTTAGATGTGAAGGTCTGAGTTGCAATCTCCAGTGTAGTTCATTCCAAACGTTTTCAATGGGATTGAGATCAGGGCTCTGTGAGAGCCAATCAAGTTCTTCCACACCAAACTCAACCAATCATGTCTTCATGGACCTTGCTTTGTGCACTGGGGCACAGTCAGGTGGGGACAGAATAGTCCGAAATGTCTCAGTATGCTGAAGCATTAAGCTTTCCTTTCACTGGACCAAATGGGGCCCAGCCCAACCCCTGAAAAACCACCCCATACCATTATCCCTCCTCCGCCAAATTTTACACTTGGCACAATGCAGTCAGGCAGGTTCTCCTGGCATCTGGCAAACCCAGACTCATCCATCAGACTGCCAGACAGAGAAGCGTAATTCAACACACCACAGAACGTGTTCCCACTGCTCGAGAGCCCAGGGGCAGCGTGCTTTACACCACTCCGTCCTACATTTGGCGCTGCACTTGGTGATGTGAGGCTTGCATGCAGCTGCTCGGCCATGGAAGTCCATTCCATGAAGCTCCTGACACAGTTTGTGTGCTGGGGCTAATGCCAGAGATAGTTTGGAACTCTGTAGTTACTGAATAATCAGAGTGTTGGTGACTTTTATGCACTATGCACTCAGCAACCCCACTCTGTTGCTTTGTGGGGTCTCCCACTTTGTGGCTGAATTTCTGTTGTTCCTAAACACTTCCACTTTGCAATAAGACCACTTATACTTATTTCAGTTTCAATTCCTATGACAATGGGTTTGAAAGAAAGACCTGAATCCAGTGGTAAAGAGGTGCATTCTGACACTTCTAACATGCAGTGCATGTGGCCTGATTCCTTTCTTTTGTGGTTCAGTTCTTGTTTGCAAACTGGCTGTTTGATCTGTGTTTTTGTCTTTTTTCCCAGGTGGGTTTGCTTTTCGGCCCTGAAAGCTGCATTGGGCTGGATGCTTGTCCTTATCAGAATAATTAAACATGGAACTCTTACCTTACATGCAGGAATGTCAAAACAGACCTCGAGTCATGCATGAAATGCAAACTGCAGAAGATGCAGACTTTACATGGGGCGGGGGCTGTGTTCCAGTTTGCTAAATGAAAAGAACTTCAGCTTGGTTTGTATTTCTGGACCTCATTTGCATGGTACAATATGCTGTGAAACCGCACTGGGAGAACCAGAATAATTCGGTCTGATATTTTCCTACTTTTTAGCAGAAGCAATGCTTGTAGAAAATATGCCCCCTACTTCCCATTTTAAGAATACCAGAGTGAACCAGCCCCCTGTGAGTGTTGTTTAGCACAGTTTTTCCTACCAATGAACCCAGTTACGTTAGAAAGGCCACATTCCCTGTCCAGCGTGCCGGTGTCTGGACCGGATTAAAGATAGTTGTAGATGACAGGAACTTGAGTGTATTGTCTCCTCACCCAGAGCATCCTACTGTAACATCACACTGTTAAAGCTGATGCTGAACTGCAGGCAGTCTGGCTCTGGTTTTTGAAAACATTACATGGGCTTTGGCTAAGATTGATAGTAGCAGAGAAATGAGGCGCATGTGAAGAGCAGTTTGGGATATTGTGAATGGTTCAAAGGTACCGTCATGCATCGATCGCGGTGATCTTCTTGTGTGCCATGCCCCCTCTCTACCTCATGTGGAATCCCCATTTTCCCAGCTGTTTTGAGTCAAGTTGATTACTGTGGTGTGTATTTAAATGAATCTTCCCAAGTCCGGTTATTGATGTAGTTTTGTGTTCCTAAGTGTATCTCTTCAGAATATGTTCACGTGATTCCCCCTGGCTCCTGTACCTGCTTCGTGACAAGATGGCTATGGATTTTACATCATATTTCATTCATTTTTTTCACTCAGTCATTGATACTGGGCACAGACTGAAGCTTGATTTTAATAGTACACGGGTCTGCCATATATACATACATAGTAACCAAACATGGAAACGTATCAGTCTTTACAAATGATTTAACAGATGATTCACTGGTTACACAATCTCTGTGCAAGTCCAGGAGGAATTTTTTCATATCATCATTTCCCACTAGCAGATGTGCAATTCAATGAAAGTTGATTTAACGTGTTTAAAAACTGTATTTGGCACGTTATTTTCATATTTACATTTGCATGTTCACCGAGCCGCAAATCTCACTTTGAGATCAAAGGCACCTTGAATTTTAAACTTTTACACAGTGACAGGAAACCAAAATTCAACCGTATACAGCTACATATTAACGGTAATATACAAACTTGTCCAAAGCAGTCTTTATAAGGCCTTAATAGAATATATTAAGCAAAACAAGCAAGGTTTTAAGCAAAAATAATACTTTTTGGGCAAATGCAGGAAAAAGACATAGCTATTAACCTGTTACTGATTGCATGTATGAAAGCATGCAAAACTACAGACCAAACTCAAATTTCTTCAGAGATGACATCATTAACAATGACAAGGAGGCAAATACAAAACAGGTAACATGTCTCAGATGAACAGATGAATAGGCAGGATGTAGCACGAAGCAGAGAGAGTCACCATGTCGTGCCTTAACCCGTCCTGATCTGGAGAGGCCGTCCTTCAGAAACCAGCATTTTTATGCTGTATTCTATCATTTTAAATTGCATTTTATTTTGTATTGATTTATCCTGGATTAGGTTATGGGAGGGGGCACAAGGAAAATGGCACAGCGTGGACGTGAACTCCACACATGCAGGTCATTGTAAGATTTGGTTTATATAATACAGGTGTTGCAGATAAAATGTAAAACAGGAATTTATTACCCCATGAGCAATATAGGAAATCTGCATTATTAACAGATTTACATTTTTCCACATCGGTTTTCGCTCATGGACTAATAAAAATGTACTTTAGTACAGTGTTTCTCAATCTTGCTCCTGGAGCAGCACCTGCCAAAAAGTTTCCGCTGAATCCCACCCTGCCTATGACCTACCGCTTTCATTATTAGGCCGTCAAGAAGCACCTGACCTGCTTAGTAAGGTCAGGCTGGACTGGAAGCTTCCTAGCAGATGGCACTTCAGGAGCAGGACTGAGAACCGCTGCTCTAGTACAGAGACAGTTCCTCGGCGTTGGAATGTACAGCCCTGCTGCTGCGGTGCTGGATGTCTAAAGAACCGGCCTGGCAGAACGAAAGCTTTTTCAGTAGCTTCTTCAGGTGGCTCCTGAACTTCACTCCCACAAAGACGTAAAAGACGGGATTTAAGCAGCAGTGGGAGAAGGCAATGAGCCGGCAAACGTAGAAGGCAAAATCGATGCCTTTACTGACCACGCACTCCCTGAAAGGCCAAATGTCCCCAATTTCCTCGAGCGATTTCAGAAAAATTAGAACGTTGTAGGGAGCCCACCCTAGAAAAAACACAACTGCAATCACAAAGATGAGTTTCACCGTTCTGTACCTCGTATGCGATCTTGACCGAAGTAATGTCCTGAGTATTTTAACATAACAGAAGGTAATCACGCACAATGCAATTAGGAAGAGAATATTTTGTTGGTATGTTCCACCTATTTTCCATTGTTTATCAGCATAGTCACAATACTTTACTTCATGAAGTATTAGCACTTCATGCTTCACAAGAGCTGGGACTGCAGCTGAGCAACTCACAATCCAGACAGCGGAAGAAGTGACAGAACCGTAACAAAGCCGCTTTGACCCCAGGTCCGACAGCGGGTGGACCACGGCCAGGTAACGATGGATAGTCATTATGGTCAGGAAAATGATGCTGCTGTAGAACCCAACATAGAAAAGAAAATTTACAGCCTTGCAGGCTTCTTCTCCAAAGGTCCAGCCGTAGATGTGGTATGAAGCCCAGAAGGGCAGTCCAAACGTGAACAGTAAGTCAGACAGAGCCAGGTTTAGGATGAAGATGTTGGTCAGCGATTTCAGGTTCTCATATTTTATCAGAATGACCAAAACAAGACTGTTCCCAAAAAGGCTCAGTAATGAGACAATCCACAAAAAAGCCGGTGTTATGACTGCTCCGAACTTGATAACGTCTGTCTTGTTGCACAGTTGATCTTCTTCATCAAGATAATCATACGTGTAATTAAAGGTAAGGTTTTCAGTATATGGGACAGAGGATGCAGAATCCATTCCTGTAAACTGATTGACAACCATTGACAATGACCATCACTGAACCTTCAATGCATTGGGAAAATGCAAACTTTTCAGTAATATCGCTCTTATATAAATATGCTTATGAAAAGAAAAAAATGAAATTTACATAGTAGTAGCCTACTAGTAAATCTCAGAGAAGATTGTGTGCCATTCATTCGCATAATTAGAAATTAAATTGCTTCCTACCTTTCCCTAAGTTGAATGGGACAGAATTGTTTTTGCCTTGCGGAACATACATGTATTATGCGAGATTAATAGGAACCAGGTATTGAAAACAGGAAGAGTCGCTGAATAACAATTGATTGCATTGTAGTTTACCTGTAAGCTGGTGGGATGCATCAGGCACGGGGGGCTGGTACAGTAATGAGCCCATTTATTAGTTCGATTTCTGTTATTACTTTCACGTCCACTTGGTTCTTCTCATGCTGAAATGATTTTCTCTCTTCCCTGCTGTTTTGTTAATCTTGAATTCATTTATGTTTATTTATCAGACAAAGTGAGGAAAGTATGGGTTCAGAGGGCAGATCGACTCGCTGTCCGGCATTCCTGGATCAGCCAGGGATAAGGGACTCGCTCGGCAGCCCAGCAGCATCATGACTACTGTGTCAGCCATAGGATTGGAACCCACACCCTCTAGGCCAGAGGCTCACACTGTCCCATTGTTCATTCGGTAACACGTTACCTGATGGTGCATTAATACTTAGAAATAACTACTTAAGTACAGATCATGAACAAATATAGTCACTATTAGAGATAAAAGATGTGTCAGAGGTTTAGAGAATTAACCGATATTGTAACAAATATAGTAAATGCTTGAGATAAAACATGCGTCATTTATGATTAACACGAGATCAGTGTGTAACGAAGACTTAGTTTGTGGTTAATGCAAATGCAATGGCATAATATATTATTTCTGCCCCATCAAGTGTTACTGTTAATTCTTGCCATTCCCTTTGTCACATGGCTCTGTTCACCCACATTCCTAATGCAAGTCTAACAAATAAGTACATACACAGCTGATCAAAAGTTTAAGACCACACCTCCAAAAAAACCTGTAAACCCTCCCAAAACAGAAATCAAACTTCCAAACATGAACTGAGTAGCTCCACCGTTATTGTTGATCACTTCAAAAAATTGTTGCGGCATGTTTGATGCAAGCATTTCCATGGGGTGAGTGGGAACATTTCTCCAAGTGGTGAAGACAGCCGCACGAAGGGCATCTACAATCTGGAACTGTTGTCCATTTTCGTAAACTTCCCTTGCCATCCATCCCCAAAGGGTCTCAACTGGATTTAGATCAGGGGAACATGCAGGATGGGCCAAATGAGTGATGTTATTCTCCTGGAAGAAGTCCCTTGTTCTGAGGGCAATGTGTACTGTAGCGTTGTCTTGTTGAAAAACTGTTGCCACACAGACGAGGGTCCTCAGTCATGAGGGATGCAACATCTGGACATAGCCAGTGGCCATTTGACACCCCTGCACCTCCTGAAGCTCCATTGTTCCACTGAAGGAAAAAGCATTATTATAGACCACTATGGCGCCCCCTCCAGTGGTGTGTAGAAAACATCTCAGGTGGGATCTGCTTGTCATGCCAGTAACGTTGGAAACCATCAGGGTTACATTTTTTCTCATCAGAGAATAAAACTTTCTTCCACCTTTGAATGTCCCATGTTTGGTGCTCTCTTGCAAAGTCCAAATGGGCAGTTCTGTGGCCATTGAAGATGTTTTTTGTTTTTGAAGTCCTTCAGCCTCAGATGCCATCTGATAATTATGGGGCTGCAGTCGGCACCAATAACAGCCTTAATTTGGGTCGAGGATCATGTGTATGCGTGCATACTGTATGAGCAGGGCAGTAGATCAGTCGCATTTATAGATCCCAGTTGTGTCTCCCATAATGAGGCTGCAATCCTTTGGGTTGCATATTGCATGGCTGAAATGTGACACAGACAGAACTACGTATGCAGTTTTTTTGTTTGGAAGTGAACCTGTCAAGACAAGCTTGATAGTTCTGCATCCTTTTAAAGAAAGTTGTGTATATAAACTTAGCCGCTAAGTAACTTTATTCATAATATTTTAATTAGCCTTATTTTATATAATAAATCGCTATTTTTCTACAAACCTGTTAAAGTATATTTTTGTTTATACAGCACTTACTAAATAAACAGGCCTCTTATTCTTCATAATGTAGTCTGACCTATACCACAAAAAAAAAGAAAGTGAAAGCAGAAATGAGGTATGAATCTAAGTTTCAAACTATGTACTGTACTAGAATTCCTCATGAAAATATTCTCAGCAGTACTTATATGGAGTAAATTACGGCACTCACTTATCTAATTAAATTAAGTCTATTTCATTTTTCTTTGAAGTACTTTAACATTAAAAAGAGAAACTTGGATAAATAACTTCAATCCAATCTATGTTCACTGCAAATGTCATTTGTGAATCTAAATCACATGCATGAATGTCACACCATATGATAGACGATAATCAATTTTCACAGGCTGAATTTCTTTCAGACTTATCCAATTATCAGTCTTGGCTGACTAGCAGCACAACCACAGAACGCACGCTTTCCTGCCCAATTCAGCGTCAACAAGCAAAACTTTGCATAGAACTTCAGATATTAAAATTTGCTTGGGCCGACATTACCTAATCATACACTGTAAACTTAAGAAATTGTTGGTATGCGGTAATGGTCTCCGGGTTATCTGTTATTTTGAGTAATCATTACTACTGAGTACTCGACAGTCCAGTATTCGTTACTTAATACTCGTTACTACAATGAACTGAAGACATACGTGTATCTTTTGTCCTTAGAACAGCGATGGGCGACTAATAACCCCGGCCAGCCATTCGGTGCAGTGACCCAGCCCATCAGACTCGCTTGTGGGCCATACAACGAGCAGGCTTCACATAATGGAATCCAACTGCATGCCAGGCAGAACTGCTGCAAACAACAGTGCACGGCGAGTGCCGACTGGGCAGTTTGATCAGTCATTTTGTTAGTCAGCAACGAATCCTTGAACGGCTGAATACGAGTAACGATTCTTTACAGCCTGGTATTCGTTACTTACTTACTCATTAGTACTCAAATCTACATCACTAACACAGAATCAAGGTGTAAAACACCTTGTGTTTTAAGTGCATTCCCCTACACGCACCAAACAGAAACATTCCCAGCTTCCCTTCTAACCCCGCCCTCCTGCTCATAACCATAATCCGCGGATATAAGTCATACATCCATCCACCCACACTCACATTCATCCCGAAAATACAATGCTAAAAGCAGCTAGTTCTCTGAAGAAAAGCATGCCGGCTCCCCCGCGTTCCCTACAGAAGGGGAGAATCAAAGTTCCTCAACCGACGGAGCTTCCATCGGCCCTCCGGTCCTCGGTGCCAGCCTGTAAAACAAACACAATTCCTATCCTGCTCTAAACACTTATTACCCCCCCCCCGTAACTATCTTCGTTGTTTTCAACAACATATCACACATTAACTCTATCTTACATAACTTAGTTAATTAAGCACTTCGTTAATAATGCTCATTCTTTTGAGGTAGGCCTATGGATATCTATGCACCCGTGTTGACAAGCAGTGCAATAACACCACCCGTGTTTGCTATAGGAGTAGATTCCTCATATATTCTGTGACAGAATTGCTGGCAACGACAGTAAAATTATACATTACTTGTGGCAACCCTAACCAAAGGCGCTAATTGCACACATAACCCCAGCCATCACACGGCTGCGGACGGTCGCTTTAACAGGAGGCCGTCCTCCACCTACTTCACTAACCCCCTGCAGCACGCTGCAGCCTCACGTGCCGCGCCGCGGTCACCTCTTCCGCGACTCCCATTCGCCCAGGCAGCTGTCAATCACATCGTCTCGCCCGCCTCTCGGACCCGGTATCGCGCCGCGTATCGAGACTTTCAACTCAAGCGGAGCGCCTGCCTTCTTAAGTATGTCGGAGTTTTGTTATCCCATCTTCTTGTCGTCTTTTTGCTTAAATTACGAGTATGAACAGATGGCGTCCGCGGAAAGCCGCTTTGGGTTTCACTTTGACGGGTTTTTTGACGCACAAGCGCGTGCGGGCTAAGCGGCTAATATGCTAACCCCCCCTCCGCAATTCGGACCCGTCACTCCTGCAGAATTACCCAGATCACTTACAAAGCCCGGACTTTAACACTTTAAACCTTCGCGATCATGTTCACTTTAATGCGTCCGCATATCGGACCCACTACACTTAGATTTAGTTAGATCGCTTACGGAGCCGACAGTTCTAATGTCTCCGCATAAAGACGTCGCCCTACTTTGAAATATAACTTTTTGCTCATGACAGTTCTCATATTTGTAATATTTTATCTTCGTTTGTTTCGTAGTATCCGTTTTCCTTCTGAGTTGTGTCAGTACTTTAAAACACGTTAAAATGCACGAATCTGACACCGTGAGATGGGTTAGGGTCGGTAAACCCTGGACCTCCTATTTAGAGGAATACAGTATTTTCTGACATGCGTCATTAATGCATACATCCATATGAGTCTGAGGAAAATCAGAAGTGGGTAAGATTTCCGGTATCAAGCAGTCTAATGCCAGTGGGGCGGGCATTATACCGTCCTGGATATGGGTTAAATAAGGCGGATTTGCACGGTGCAGTTACTTATATTTAAAGAATAAGCAAGTGAGCTATTGTCCCCTAGGCAGTTCTCTTTTACAAATGTATATGGTACAATATACCCTTACACATTTCTGCATCATCATCATCATCAAGCTGCAGAGTCTAGTGCTGGTAGACCATCAATAACAGAGTGGTTTCCATGAACATCAGTCACACGGATTGGTCTGGACTTAGATTTTCTGTTATTGTTTTTGCGGTTGAGTGTGCCGGATAGTGACTTTTAGGGCTTAGGTTGTTATAGAGCTGGGATAGGTTTGTTGTAGTGCACCTGACATACTGTTAAGCGGAGATTATTCTCAAAATGTCTCTTTCTGGAATCGGTAGTAGGGATCAAGTCAAACCTCTTTGAAACTTTTGGTAGCAGCCTAAACGTATGTACTGCTCGACTGTGAGCTTTGGCGTTCAGTATTTGTTCAAATCCTGTCCGGTGCATGGAACCAGCATCTAAAATGGTGTGATTTAGCAAATATATCTAGTTATAAATCTGTTTCCAGTGTGGCCCTGCTGCTGAAGTCTGTTAGGTGTCCTGTTTCACGTTTGGACGGGGTCATACTGGCGCTGACCTTTAAGTGTTGACAGCACAGGCTATCAGCTTTTAGCCTCCTTCAGTAACAGTGTGCTGTATTTGGCACTTGAATTAAATCAGTATGGAAATGGTGTGGGGCAAAAATGAATAGTATAAAAAGTAATTTTAAAGGTTAATAAAAAAGTAAGAGAGCAGGGCAGATGCAGATGTTTGCAAATACTGTCCTTAAATGGTTTCTGACTCTTCTGCTGTTGAGCTAGACTGTGCTGCGTCGCATTGGTAGCTCCATTGCAGCTCCTGCGAAGTTCCGACAGTACAGGCTGCTCACCTTCATGGCATGTTGCTCCGTAATCCTCCACGGGCTTCAGACGTTGCGGAGAATTCCTGTATTTTGCATTAAGTGGTTTTTGTGTATGTGATTATAGTCAACATTTTCTCTTTAGTCGTTTTTCGGGTACCTTCCTCCGGTTGAGGTTTCACAAATGGCCCGCATCCTGATTGCACCAGCTGGGTTTAGTCGCATGTCACATTTCATCACATCAGTGCAGATACTCAGTCCTGCCACTGCTGTGTGCTTGGATGCAAGTGTTTATGTGTGCAAGTGTGTGCTTAATTCCAAATGTGCATGTTATCCTGATTCAGCACGCTGACGCCTGCCCCAACCCCCAGGCAGGGACATGGCCACTGTGACAGTCGGGGAGAACCAACTACAAAGGATTATCAGAGATCTGCAGGGTAAACCGTGTGTGTGTGTTTGTGTGGGTGTGTGTGTGTGTAAGAGACAAACCAAAAGTATTTCCTGCAGAGGCAGACTGTTTTCTGTTTGTGTGCTGTACGTGTTTGTGTGTGTGTGTGTGTGTGTGTTTGCTAGAGTGATGTTTCCTGGGGTGTATCCTGTTTGATAAAGACCCCACCCAGAGCATTTTTTTGCCACTGTTGCCCTGCAGAGCATGCATGAGGATGTCAGTTTACTGCATGGCTGCAGAACAGTTATTCGTAGGTGGTTGAGTTGTAGTTTAGTTAACCTTTTGAATGGGTTTTCTGTCCCTGTGAGCCAATTAAACCCTGGAAATGGTGCACTTTATGGCGTAGTAGAGACGCCTTGCAGTCAGAGTCTGGTGGCTCGTCCTGTCCCTGCACACTGACAGTCCCTCTCCCACCCCTGACCAAGATGCTGTAATAGAGCTGAAGCGGGAACACACGGAGCTTGGAGAACCGATCACTGATGACAGCGTGAGCCTCCACAAGTTCTCCTATAAGTTGGAGTACCTGCTGCAGGTGGGTCCCGCCACTTCCCATAAACGTCACAAAAACACTCCCATCCTCCATACCTGGACCAGAAACTGCATAGCAGGACTTTTGTACCCCAATGGGCGAGACCCCTGAAAGTAATCTACTTTGTTAGCGGCTTTCCGAAAACTAGCTAATGATAATCAGGTTTTGGATTCTAAATAAAGCTATGGCCTTGACACACTAATCCACAATGTAGAATAAAATGGGCTGTCATTCAATAAAATTTGTCGCTTTATTTCTTGTCACACGTATCAAAAAAAGCTAATTGCTAAATGTGACTCCCATCTTGGCCAATTGAGTCTTTAAAAAAACTGTTGTCTGATGTGTTCAGTTTGACCAGAAAGAGAAGAGAACTTTGCTGGGCACAAGGAAAGATTACTGGGATTATTTCAGTGACTGCCTTGGCAAGATTAAGGGAGCCAATGACGGGATCCGCTATGTCAAGTCCATCCCTGAGGTAAGCGAATGTTTCCTGGCTGAGTGTATCTGTTGAGGGTCCCTGGCCATTTGTATTGGTGAGGTTCTGTTTGTTCCCGGCGTACTAGAGGAGGTGAGTTCTGTAGGCTGTGTGTCATGGAGATTAGCTCAGCTTTAGTTACCTATTGGGTCAGGTAGATGGACCCGGGACTCGTGAATGAGCGTGTTGTCCTGACAGGCGCCTGTCAGAACGGTGTCATGGTTTATTCAGGGTACAGAAGTGCAGGTCGGCTCTTTTCAACTGGGGGAAATGAGCATGCTTTTTGTGCAGTTCATTCCACTCACTGTGAAGTTTAAAAAACAGATGTGTGTTTGTTTCTCTTTCTAGCTTACATTTCCCTGAAAGCCACACAATATTTGTAACTCGAAATAAGGGCACTGAGAGTAGAGTCTCTATCTCTCTCTCTCTCTCTCTCTCTCTATATCTATCTATCTATCTATCTAGACACACAAACACACTCTATAAAATATATTTATATGTATGTGTGTGTCATATAAAAATAAAGTTATACAGGTCTGTATATACACTACATGATTATATGAATATCTTTATTTGCCTATGTATATAAGCACAAATCCCTGTGCTGCACATACGTTCTGTGTACTATAGGTCTTCATCAGTGGTATTACATTTCTTTTGACAGGGTCCCCCACAGGCTGATATATTTGTCCTGTTTTTCCACCCCCCTCCCCTAACCGCACACATGAAAAGGTATTATAGATATGCGTTGTTATTTTTTCTGATTCTAATCATGTTAGGTTTTGCCTTGCTATCACGTTTTCTTTTAACACTTCTAGTAGCTAGATATTTCTCTATGGTTCCTCCAAGTAGGTATGCATTAACTCAGCATTTCTCCTGTTGTAAACGTTTAGCAAACAGTCCGTTGTATTCATTATATGGTGCCTGTTTTCCACATTTTGGTTAGTTAAATTTGTTGGCATCATAAAACGTGTACAGACATACGATGTGTTCACATTATTTTAAATATTTTTGAAGGTTGCAGTTTTAAAGTAGATCTCCCCATAGCTCAACTCCCTCACCTACAGCTCTGTTTTTTCACGCCCCCACCTGTGCCCCCCCCCCCGCAATTCCTTTGCACCCCGCCAGAGGGATGCACCCCCTGATCGATGGTCTGAAGGACATTTGGTTACTTATTAAGTTTGTCTGACCTAAAGGGCCTGCTGTAATAGATGGGGAACCCTGGGTTTCAAGTAACAAACGTATGTAATTAAATTACATCATTTACAGCAAATCTACGAGGCACGCACCTGATTTCTGTCAAACATGAGTGATAATACGCTTCCTTCTCCTCTATGCCCCCCATCAGAGATTGCTGCTGTACAATTCAGTTATTGATGACCATTTTTCCCCACTCTTATCCCATGTGCTAATCGGGCAGTTGATTAGTATTTTGTTTTTGGTCACCATTGTTAAGCTGTTTGAGTCAGTTGTAGCTCACTATCGAGGCACGTCCCTCGCTCCCAGGAGCTCGCTTTGCTGACAGTGAGCTCTCCGTTATCCTGCCGCTTTACGTCATTTATGTCGCCAGGATCCCCATCAGTAAATGTTCCTCAAGAAGTCGCCGTAGTTTTTGGCGGTTTCTAGCCAGAGGGGGGATTTCAGTAAGCTGCCCCGCGCCATCCATACTCATGTCAGCTGCGCGACTGTAATCCTCAATTCTCTTGTCGTCTCGCTTCTGGAAATCTTTTGCATCTGGAGTTTTCTGCCCTCCAGAAATGTAGACCTGCCTTGCATCCTGTAGTTACTATGCTTTTGTGATGGTTATAAAGGTTGGAGTAACACAAGCTGCTTGTTCATATGTAAAACAGAGCTAATTTAAAAAATTATTTTGTTTTTGGCGTTCAGCTAATCAGTCAGTCAATCGCTTGGTTAATTATATATATGAATAATATTTCATGTATTTTTTTGTAAGTAAATGTCTATGTCTTGTACTCTATTTATCCAAAGGTACTTTTTACTTTAACTGGAGTTTCTCTTATCCATATACAAATCCACATAAAATCAGCCCTGTCTAATGAAGAATGCACACATCATACTTGAATGGAGATATTGCATGAAGGTAGTATGGCCCAGTTGATGGTAATATTCTTTATGATCTTCACACAAACCAGAAACTTCTGTCCTTGACTGTGAATTTGCCTAAATTAAACCAGTTGTTTAAACTGGTGTGATTTCAGTTTGTCACCAATGGCTTAAGTTGAGAATGCAGGCTGACTCAACTTGATGTTCTTACAGCTTGTTGTAGAGCCTTTACCTAGAGTTGTGTATATAATTTTGGCTCCAGGGGCCTTGAAGCTTCAGCCCCCTGGTTCCCATCCCACCCTGGAGCTGAGATAACCTGCAGCATCTCGCCGTTTCAGCTGAAGACTTCCCTGGGGAAAGGCAGGGCCTTCATCCGCTACTCCTTGTTCCACCAGCGACTGGCCGATACCCTGCAGCAGTGCCTGATGAACCAGCGGGTCACCAGGTAGCCATTACAAGTCACTCTGCGTGTCACTTTTTAGGTGCTCTGGTTACCACAGTGCTGGCTTCTTTCATTGGAGCAGAAACCACTTCATAGGTGGTGATGGACAGGTGTGTGTGTATATATATATATATATATATTTGACTAGCTGAGTGAAATGGAAATGCCGCATTTATTGTAGAATCAGTTTGCTGTGTACAAATACAGCACACCAGTTTCACCAGTACATTTGATAGCGAGTACAGAGTAATCTTCCATAATGTAGGCTGGTTGATAACATAACACATAGAAGATGAATCCTGAATTCATTCTTTAAAGCAGTGTTTCCCAACCAAATCCTCAGGCACCCACAGATGGCCCACATTTTTGCACCCTCCCAGTATACATTTTTGCTCCCTACCTGGAAAAACATGGACTCTCTGGGTATCTCCAAGGACAGGATTGGGAACCATTGCTTTAGACAAACCAACACAATTTACAGGATTTTTGTATGTCAGTATTTCATATTCCTCATGAAATATTTGACTATGTAGGAGCTTTGTCAGAGAAGAGTTATCAGATTTTTCAGATTCAGTTTTTTCATACATTATAGTCTGACCATATTTCCATGTAAGGGATATTAATAAAAAAATATTTTTCAGCAGAAACTTGTCCCATATCCCCTTCCTTTATTCAGACTTGCTTCTCCATTAACTGCTGATCGTCTGTATCATTTCCCTGTTCCTGTCAGCAGGGGCTTCAAAACATGCTTCTGTCCACGCAGAAGCTCTTTACGGTGTTTTATCATCTGCCCTTAAGGAGAAATGCAAACATAAGGTTAAACGCCTGGCTGATTAAATGTGGCATGCATGCAATCCTCTTCGGGCTTCTTCCACACGGTCCTGACGTTTGTCATCCTCTCTCCACTCAGCGACTGGTTTTATGCTCGCAGCCCGTTCCTGAAGTCCCACCTTGCCGCGGATATCATCAATCACCTGTATGAGCTAAACGAGATCCAGTTTGACGTTGCTTCCAGGGGCTTCGACCTGGACTCGTCCTGGCCCACTTTTGCCAGGTACAATGGGGGGGGGAGGGGTGAAAAACACTTTCATGTTGAGGAGTCATTGTTATTAACGTAAGTGTTACCGAGTTTTTGGAAGGTTTTGGCCGAACCCATATACATTCTGTGGAATAGCTCAGTGTGCCTGGGGTTTGGCTATATCTGCGCTTCGGGGTCAAGCGGGAGTCGTGGCACATGGTGAAACGGGCAGGATGGGTAAAGGCAGACTGGAAAGAGGAATGAGTGACATTGAAGTTTGACACATGGTGTGCTAACGTCAGAGTTAACAGTAAGGAAACTGCCCACTTCCCCTGGAGACGAAGTTCTTGAACTTCTGTTTTTGTAATGATCACTTCCCCTTGTGGTCTATAAGCTGGGTCTTTGAAATGGTCAGTGATGCTAGGACGGTTCTATGGGTACGATCAGCGTTGTGTAATAATCACCAAATTGGTCCAGTGTGGTCAGTGATGTGGAACAAACGCCTAACTGACTCTTTGGGGTAGTAGGTGTCCGTGCTACAAAAAAACACTCCTTCCAGCTCTACAGTGCATAACCACAGGAAGTATCACTTTGAAGTTCATTCCCACCTATATTGGGTCAGACCTCACCAATACCATGGTGCGTACATATCGCCCC
Organism: Stomatorhinus ivindoensis; assembly: GCA_019775895.2. Taxonomy (NCBI): domain Eukaryota; kingdom Metazoa; phylum Chordata; class Actinopteri; order Osteoglossiformes; family Mormyridae; genus Stomatorhinus; species Stomatorhinus ivindoensis. Next base: position 5,826,720 of record JABFEB020000079.1, read on the forward strand.
CTGCAGGAGGACACTGGGATCACCAGCCCACACGTGGAGGCCCCCAAGCCGCAGCTCCAGCATCAGCAGCCTGGTTAGCAGCTACTCACAGGTGAGTGCCGATCCCCTAATACTGAGGACTAGGACTGCACCGTATCACACTGTGTATCACATTATGTATCACATTATGTAGTCAGCAGGGCTTCAGATGACAGGCGTAGACATTTGTCTGGACGCTGACTTTTCAGAGATATACTGACATCTTGTTATGCACACAATTTGTCTAAGAAGATTAGCAGTACACCTAAAGTATCGATGAGAGCCATATTGTGACGTCCAAAAGTTGGTAATCTGTATAAATTTGGCCCATCCTTATGTTTAATAAACGTGTCAAACTGTAAACTGCAAAAAGTGC
>JABFEB020000079.1:5833806-5845093 GCA_019775895.2 Stomatorhinus ivindoensis
AAATATAATTTCTACCAAAAACAGTGATTGATCAGGTTAGTGATGTCGGACTGCTATTATTTTGAACACAACTGTATCTACGCTACTGCATGCGAACTGGGATGCAGGACCTCTGATATCTTTGCTACAGAACCCAGGCTGTAATCAACACTGATCACGTGCATAAACAAAAATGACGGTACATCTGTAGGTGTGTTGGTTACAGCATTCACATTAAAGGATTATTTAATATGATATGAATGGGCTGCATCACCGTGCCGCTTCATCACCACTTTTTGAGCAAGATTAACAGTGACATTAAGTCGGATACCTTGTTCTCTCCTGTCCGTAAGGCAACGGTGATGTTCCCAGAAACCACTGTCGTTGCTTGCTTAATTTCTGCTGACAGAATGCTTGTGTGTCAGACATCCCTTTCGCGACTGTGTGTCTCCGGGGTCCATTTTGTTAAGGGACGTCTGTGGGCTACACTGGTTTCGTTCCAGCTGAGCTTTTTAATTAATTAGGCTTCATTGAGGATTAATCTCCCATGGGAGAACTTCTCATGAATACTTCCTGTCTGCTAAATGCTCAACGAAACATCAGGCGTATTTGGTCCTGCAGGAATCATTCATCCAAGTGGATAGGGGGCGCTGCAATTTTCTGAGCGACTGCATTTTGCTGGTGTTGATTTCAGAAGTAATAGTGTGGGAGACATGACCCTTGACGATACTGATGAGTCGACTCCTGTTGTCCAGGATGCTGAAATATACCTGCTAAAGTCTGGAGAACTCACGTGAGTTTGTTTTCCTGTTTTTCGATGCTATATGCCATAACGGCCTAGCTATATGATATTCTTGTGTTATCCAGGTGACAAGCTGCCTCCATTCATAAGTGTTCAATCAATTTGTAGTGATAAAATTATATTTCTGTATTTATTTCTGTTTTTTACATTGACCAAATTCCAGAAGTTTCCGGGACCAGTACCTATGAGTTGATGTGTTCCATAACAGTTTAACTGACTACCCATGCTTGTTTGAAACCTTGACGTCTTCTTTCACATGGCTGTGTGTACAGTATTCTATGGTCATGTACTTGATGGGAGCAGAGATCCAAATCAGGAGTGGTCACAAGGGAATGTACATGCCTCTGATTGGAGCCCTTCCCCCAGGCTCCTGGTCCCCCTCAGCTTGGAGGACGTGGCATGTTTTGGGGAGACCTCCCGAGAGCTCTTCATTAAGTCCAGCTGCTACAGCTCCATCGCTATCACGGCACCTGAGGCTGGTCCTACCATTGCCTGGGTCTTCTCCTCCGAGCCCAAGAGCATCTCCTTTAGCGTGGTGCACAGACCAGCTGCTGACTCCCCCCTCGAGCAATCCAAGGTGAAGAAGTAGTCTGTGATCTAACAAGCTGCCTGATGTCATAGATAGTAGTGGTGGTCAAATGAAGCTTGATGAACCAATTTGCTGTATTTTTGACCCCACGACATTGTGCTTTTGGTTTGCTTTGGTGCATATGCTTTGAGCCCCTTTTTGGGCAGAAAGCGCCATCTAGTGGGGTTAGGAAGTACAACAAATGGTTCATAAAGCTTCATTTGGCCATCACATTTGCCCTTTTCCTCGTCGTGTTTTAAGGTTCTCATCCCGCTGACGCGCTGTGACTCACACAAGGAAACCATCCACGGACAGCTGAAAGTCAGGAACCCAGGAATTTACACGTTCATTTTTGACAATTCTTTTTCCAGGTGAGCTGCCCGTGTTGTCGTTTTTACGGCATTGTTTTTAGCACAGTATCACGCTTTGTGTTCATATTTCTCTTTTCTTTGTTTTTGGCAGGTTCGTCTCAAAAAAGGTCCTATATCACTTGACTGTTGAGAAGACCGTAAAACACAATGGGAGTGAGCCTTCTTAATCACAAGCTGTTACCTCCTGCTTCTTATTTATTGAACCTTGTGTGTGTGCCAAGCTACTGGTGTTCTATTCTTAGCCACCCCCCTCCCAAAAAAAAAAATTATATGAAAACCTGCTTAAAACACTGTCAGAGTTAAAATGACACTGGAATTGTGCACGTGGCATTAACACACTAGTCCAGTGCTTACAAGAGTGTCAGGAAAATGGTGACATATGGCTTTAATAGGTTAAATGCGGCAATGTTAGGGTTTAATTATCATAAATCTAGCCCCGAATGTAAGGAACACTATGTCTTTGTTTGATAACCGTGACTTTGAACTATATTATGATATGTCAGCAGGTATTTAACCAATATCAAGTCACCCTATGTGGCTTTCAATAACGGATGTCAACAAATGATGCTTTTACTTTCGATTTAAACTCTGTTTATTGCTGGTGCAGCTCTCTCCATCACAAACAAACTGAAACAAGGTATCGGAGTTGAGAAAACGAATAGTTTGTGTCAAAATGCCACTAAAATATGCAGCTGTGATTTTAAGAAAGCATTGCTGTGCTTACAGATAAATACATTTAAATGTCATGTTGATGTTTGCTATAAGCCTATGCAGAACACAGAATATGCAAGGAAAGTGATCTGCTTATTTTTCCAAAGAATTACATTTAGTTTTGTTTTCTTTAAAGCGAAACATCAGACACTAAAAAGCTGATTAGTGTTTACTAATGACGCTTGTCTTTATCAGTGACCTCACCTGATTATTCCTGCTGAATGCTGCTTTGAAGAGATGATTATGTAGTTTTATATTTCATAAGGCAAATGCACTTTTTCATAGAATGAAGGATATTTTTAACCTAAATAATAAAAATTAAAATCTCTCGTCCGATGGGAGAATTTCGAAAAGGCATTTAAGGCAGGGTTATGATGAGTCCCAGCCAGTCACAGTCGTGGAGAGTCATGCCCTCTGTAGGCTGGTACACGGATGTTTCTGTGAGATATACAGGTCATTCATCTCGGTAATTTCAGTGGACGTAGTAGCTATTAAGATCACAGGTACCTCTGTGCCACATCAATCAAAGCTCTCGTAGGTGTGAGCGCTCCATGACAGAAATTCGACACTCCAAGGTGACAGCCTCTCAGAGATAAGAGGAATGTTTGTATCAGGAGAAAGTGTGACCAGTTTTGTCGGTATTCTCAAACATGTATATTTGGTACTGAAATAAAATGTCAAAATGCGGTTTAGTTTGTCATGATGTCCCTTTCCTTTGTGTGTCACTCTTCAGGAACATGTTTACCTGTTACCTGGTGGGTGGGTACCCTACAGATCACTCTCAAAAGCCCTGATGGCTCAAGTAAACAGCAGCTGTTGAGGGAGAATGATTCATTTTAAAGAGGAAATAGCTTGATTAACAAGTACTGAGTCAGTGGTTGTGTCTGAATTCAGGAGCTACATCCTTTGAAGGCTGCCGTTTCTGAAAGTGTAGGCTCTGTTCTTTGAAGGTCAAACAGAAAGTGTTGAGGAATGGAACTGTCTGGCCTATGGATAATTTTTATTTGTAACACCAACTATTCCTACCCTTAGCCTTGAGTCATAAAGCGCTGCTCCTTGCTCCTGTTGTCTAGCTGGGACACACTCAATTTACCTCTGCGCAGTGAATCTTGGGATATGTTGGGCTGCAAATGATTCATCAGGTGAATTCTTCGCAACTTGGCAAACTCCAACATTGATAGACTGCGTTTGAAGGGGTTTACGAAATGGGACAGCCTTGTCGCACTGCTGTGACTCATTCAGTCTTACAATGTAACCATAGAAGGGTGCAGTCCCTAAATTTGAACTCAGCCAACGAATAAAAATAAACTGTAACGACTTCTCTCCTGATAACCTGTAATGAAATTGAGAAGCATGGAAGGAAAATGCAATCGTTATACGTGTCAGGCAGCTGAGGCCCTTCGATTAAAGACCAGTTAGGGTGCAACACTTTTCTACCCATGGGGTTTACCCAGAACCCCTCCTAGATGAGTGGTTTCAGTGCCACGGTGAGTGATCAGGACTAGTCCCTTGATGACATCCTGGTGACCTGGATGATGAGACTCCGCAGGCTTTTATGCTAACAATGATCAGCTGAAGATGTGGTTTGACAAACCCCTGCCACTAAACAATCTAACTGGCAATTGGAGTAGCAGTGAATGTTAAGACAGGATGGGCAATTACTGGTTAAAAGGGGTCAGTCTTCTGGTTCTGTGGCTGTATTCCCTTTTTATTGTTAAGTCAGTTCTACTGTTTTTTTTTTCTTTTTTTAACCTTAAAGTGGCCCTGTTGTTTCTTGTTGAGCTCTTGCTGAATGGAGCCTTTGTATTGGTATTAATTCTGCCATCTTGGCATTTAATCCTATCTGCTCTCTGTACTCTGCCCTGTAAGTTGCATCCCAAGCAATATTCAGGCTCATAGAGAAAATGAGTTCAAAGCTCCATGATAATTGTGTTGGTGAATGTGTTTGCAAACAAAGCACCTACCTGTTTACCATCTAAACAGTAAGGTGACTATGTGTTGGAGCATGTTGCTCTCATTCTTTTCCCGTCTTATTCTTAACAGGCCTTGCTATGTGGATTTATCTTCGGTGTAGATGATGCTGTAGCTCTTGGGCACAGATGCTGCTCCCCCCCCTCGCGCTGGCTGCGGAGGAGGGGGGATGGTTGGCGCAATGTAAAGGAGCTGAGTATACAGTCAAGACGGCTACTAGCATGAAAGGAGGTTGGGGGCAGCCCGTTTGCGAAGGTTAATGAGCTCATTGAGAAACACGACGCATTCCCCCACGGGGGCTCTGCTCGCTCTGGCTGCAGCCCTGGACGTGTGAGTTGAATGATAATGCGCCTCTGTAAGCTTGACACCCCCCTGAAAAGCGTCCTTTGCCACCAAATCTAAACCTAAATCTGTAACTTTTGGTCCCTCTTGATAATTAAACTGCCAGTCGACACGAAACACACCCCTCCCAAATGCAATTATACTCGGATGCCTTGGAGGAGCAGTAGGAGGAAATCAAGGTGAGTGTGTTTTTTAATGGTTTAACATGAGATCTCAACTGAGCCTGCTTATTAAGATGAGTGGAAGTAGGCTGCATTACTACAGTCAAACAGCTGTTATCTTAACAGGTTTCTCTACAGCTGACTTAGGAGAGAAACCATATTATATTATTTTACATGATCAGGAACTGAAGGCTGTCTTCCCAAAGCATACATCTCTATATAGCATTTATTTTGCTTTTTCTTGTAGATATCACACGCTTCCAGTAGAGGGCAGTCACACATGTATATTCTGTGTGCTGGCCTGCATTTTTGCATGTCTGCTTCATAGCATTGGTTTCGCACAGAAAAATCCAATTGAATGATCAGTCTAATGAATCATCAGTCCATTGTATGATCAGTCTATTACCTTAACTCCTTAAATGTTTATGTATAGGAGACCTGAGGGAAAGGTCTATGTGTGGTCTTCACCTTTGTAAGGAGGAGCTGTTTTGTGGTTCTCAGTTGGTGACTTATCTCCATTGCAGGTATGTTGAGTCCGTCCTCTACTGGCTATATGTGCCACTTGCATGGTCTCTCAATGTCACGCACGAGTTTCCTTCAGGTACTGTAGTTTCCCCTTGTAGTGCAAAGACTAGCTGGTGTCTCTAAATTGCTTGTAGTATGTGATTACATGTGTGAACCCCCCCCACAGCAGGTAGATGACGTGGTGGCATTGTGTGAATACCCTTGTATCTTATATTTAAAAATATATTATTGTCAAAAGCTTAAAATACAGGATTGCCATTTACTTGCACTTTGGGAATATGTGTTTCTTTATATATGTCTTGTGTTTCACTCTGGCGTTAATGTGATTTACTGGCTAACACCGCAATCACATCCTCTAGTCACCGGCCCAGCCGAATTCAGCATGCAGGGCATTGCGTCCAAAATGTTTGTGTCCCAGGACCTCTGACATGGAAAGCCTGGTTAAGTGCACCTGGCAAGCGACGCCCCGCTGGGCTTGGCTGAGGCTGCAGCCAGGTCCCTGTGCTTTTCTCATTAACAGTACAATGGGTGAGGAAACAGTAACACGGTACCGGTCAAGGTGAGTTACGCCTACAGTCTCTCCTGCAGCCTCCTTGTGCAGTTTTCTGCCGGACCTAGGCTATGACTGTCTTAATGCTTGGATTGTTAATGCAATTAACTATTTATAATAGACCAAAATTAATCACGCCATCATTGAGCTTCCAGAGACTTAACTGTTACTTACTGCTGCCCTGTTGTGTGGGACATGCAGGTGAGGTAAGGATGACGCTGCCTGTGTTTGCTGTAGATCCTAAACATTATCGCATCTTCCACTGGATCCTACCCAGCTTTTCACTGATAAATCACTTCAGAACCCACAATCCCCCACCCACAATCAAAGTAGTAGAGAAATTTGGACAAAATACATTCTTACCATCTGCTGCTATTCGTTTAATGCCCACGTGACACTTGACTTCACCAGTCCACTGCAGTGTGCAGTTGTAGTGTCCCCTTAACTAGCCTCTTCAGCCTCTTGATTGGGTAATATTCGGATCATCTTTATAAGATTTTACTATTTCTTTGGAAATGTTCTCATCCTCCAGTTCACCTCTTACTACATTAAACGTTGCTTTTATTTAGGCGATAATTCGGCGTTATTAACCCCGGGGCATAGTGGCTTGAGCTTTGGCATGCCGCCTGGCTCTCCGCTTCCTCTGGCGGCATGGGAATATTACGATCATTTTAGTTTAAGACAACGATCGATTAAGATATGTGTACGACAGAAACGGTAATTGGAAAAGATGTTTCGGTTACTTTTTTCATTGCAACGCCTCAAACAGCTGTTCTTAACCGCGTACAAAACAATTGCCGTTTGATGGAGTGGTTGGTTTAAGACACAAATTACCTCAGAATCAGTTTAACTTTACAAAAACACTCTTATACTGTAATATCAGTGTATTCATACCTAATAAATGTGAAAATAAATTGTAGTAACTCATTCGCAAGTTTCACTAAAATTAACTAAGTCAGCTATACACTACGTTTCTTGCCATCGATTCAGTGTAGAACGTAAAATTATTCTAATAATTACCTTTTGTCAAATTCGATTTGCCTCTGAACCGCTTTCCCCCCTTATCATTACTGGTATTAAAGCTATTCTTAATCATTTAGTAATTAATCCATGTAATTGTCTTGGCAAGTTTAAAGAGTGGCAAGTTTAAAACATAATTTTCCCAGAGGCCAAATTCTGCCTTATATCTAAGTAGGAGAACTTTGAAGTCAGTCTTGAATCTGACAGAAAGTCAGTGCAAGGAACTATGAGTAGGGGGTTATGTGGTCGTACTAGATAACACTGCATTACAAAAGTCTAAACTACTTGTATACAAAAGCATGCGTGCACCATCCAAAAAAGTGAATTTGGTTGGTTCAAGCTCTGGGTAGTGAAGCTATGGGCTTTGATACATTTTTTTTTAACACTTTACATGTAAAATTACGTGGGAAAGGAAAACATCAATGGATTCCAATATGGTAGGTGTTTTTTTTCAAATCATCTTATATAATCAGCAGATATGCATTAAAATAAATCGTATGATAGGTGGAATACATTTACAGATGCCATAACTTCAGACTAAACGTAAGTTGTGCTTTTTGTTTTAATCCATTTTAACGTGTAGCTCATGGAATATACCAAATTATCTCATTTCCTCTAAGTGTTTTAAATGAATAAATTAAGTATGATTTCAAATGCCGTGTGCTTCCTGTTTGGTGTCCACTAATATTAAATATAGGTCTATATGTTTATCTCGGATCAGAATAAGCAAAAATAATTATACCAATAGGAATATGGAGGAAAGTAGAGGGAATGGTTCGGCAAGCACAAATAAAAAAATTTAAAAAAATCAAGACTAAAACGAAAAATGTAACTGATATTTAAAAATTATGATCAAAATTAGATTTACTCATCTGACAATTCAGAAAGTTCTACTGCAGCTTAGACGGACACTGTGCAAATTCCGTTACAGTTCATGCCATTTTGGTTCCTTGTCTGCAGGTTATTTAAGTTCCCTCAACACACTAATAAAATCTTGGCCTAAAACCTTATTGCCTTTTTCACTTTAATTCCACCGCTGCCCCTGAATTCTGAATGATGAAAATCCGGTTCGGGCAGAGGTATGCTTGTAAGTAATACTCGATGAACATCCTCATATAATGACACTATCTCTGGATCGGTCTCTCTGTCAAAATGATTGATTTCTTTCAGTGCTTTGTTTAATTATGCAGCCCCCCCCCCAACGACCAGCCTCTTCAATTCATCATCAGCATGTTTTCATGATTCTTTAACACAATGTGTGTGGGATGCCATATTCCGATGTACAGCTAATTTTTTGAAGAGAAGCAAGTCTGGATTAATGGAGGGCCAAGGCGTGAGGTGAAATGGGCAATTCATCACCAGATTTGTCCCCTGTGTACCTGAAGGGAGGTTGTTTAGGAACTGCACTCCCGGGTACAACACACAAATGTCCCAGGTGAACTGTCCAATCCCGAGCTTAGGTCGTTAACCACCGTGCGGCATGCTTCTGTTGCCTGATGAGCTGGATTTGAAAACGGACGCTAAATGTCCAGGATGCACCTTGATAGTTAAATGTTTTTTATCACGCTTTTTATGTGGTTTATGGTGTAAATTTGCCCAGTTTTCTTCTATTCTGTGTCCCCTGTTCCCCTGCCAAGCAAAAAAGCGTTTTATGCTGGCCTCGCTTGTCACATCACCACACTCTGTTTGGAGGACACGAATACAGCATTTTTCAGGGTTTATCCCATGAGACCTCGGTAAGAATAGCTCAATGCTGCCCCCTCCAGGGTCAATGCTGTAGTACACCCTTGGCTGTTCAGGTTGGCCAAGACGTTTTAACTTCATTTCACTATTGATGCTCTCAAACTTCACTGCAGATTTAGCACAGGTACGAATGATCTTGCTTGTGGAAATATTATCTAAATTGATGGAATGGGCATTGTCTTTACTGATGATTGGAGAGATTGATTGGAGGAATGGGAATGAGATTAACTTTATTCAAGGAAATGGGATGAACCTTACTCCTTATTGGTTGAATAGGAATGGCCTTTACTGTTTACTAGAGTAATTGGTATGACTCTTGTTTCTGATGATATTGGCATTGCTCTATATTGTAACTGAAAGTAAATATAAAGGCTACCCGGGCATAACTGAATCTGAAAGAGGCAGCAGAAGCGGGACTGTGTAGTCTCTGCCCCCAGCGCAGGGCTCATGTAGCATGTTGCTGAGAGCCGACAGCAGCCCTCCACTCAGCTACTGCCCCCCTGGGCCCGGCAGGTGCAGCGAGACACTCGTTTGTATTCAGAGTCTCTCTCCGGCTCCCCGTGCATCTGCATTTTCAATAGCCCTGTCGCAGTAATGAAATCAGCTTTGACCCCTCAAAGTATTTGTTCATGTCAAATCTAGTTTATTACAGTGGGTCTCCTGGGTCTTACTTATGAGCTACGGTACAGTGACCTCGCACAGAGATGCAGTTTTTCACTCATTTGAGGTTCACACAAGAGTAGCCTCTGTAGAATCTATACTGTATGTAACAAAGGTACCTTCCTGCATGGGTCAGATTTGAAGGATAACCATATTCTGGTTAAAAAATAACCGGATTTCTCACCCCTTTAGCCTTGCGTGGTGTATAAGATTAAGCTCCAGGTTTTAGCAGTCACCTTCGCACATGTTTTTAAAATGCACACTCGAAGGGTCTACATTTCCTGGTCCACTATCGAAGGCCACTTCCTCCCCTACTTCACCTCACCTGTGCATTTCGTTGTTTCCATGGCGATGCACAGCTAACCCGGAGCCTGACAGACAGCACGCCAATCCATACAGGCCAATCAGGGGAGGGGAAGGAGTGTTTTGAGTGAACTGACAAAAGCGTCACACAGCTGGAGAGTGTACTGGGGAGCATGAATACGCATCGCTGACCCCCCCCCCCCCCACTGCCGGGCAGGCATGTCGCCCTCTGGAGAACTGTCGTATCGTTCCTCAGTGCGCATGTCGGAGATGGTACTGGGGCAATTATGCAGGTGGATTCTGCAGCTGTAATTGAACGATTCACTGCAGCGGTCGGGGGGCGGCTCACTGACTGACAGTTCTTCTGATCCATGCTTGGATTCTGTGCCATGGAAAGCATTATTTACAGAGGCTGGAAGCCCCCCCCCGTAAGCTAATTGCCCCGGGTGTGCAGGCTGGCACCCTCAGGGCCCCCCATCAAATGCATCTCGGGGCCAGTGATCCGGCAGGTTCTTCATGCGAAGCCTGATCTTTTTCGTAAATCTTTCCCAGTGAGGCTGTAATGTGCATCGCTCACGTGCGATCAGACCCGGGCTTTGGGTCGTGCTTCAGGAATATGTGCAACAATCAAGGCGGCGGCCATTTTCAGCAGCTAATGCCTCTGGAGAAAAGGCAGCGGGGGGGCTCGATCAGCGGAAAGACCCCCATCCCCTGATGAGTGGCAGAGTCTGAATTCAGCGCTGGTATTTAAGCAACTGAGTGGTCTTAGCAGGGAGAGCAGGGACGTGCCCCCCCCCAACCCCCCCAACCAGGAACTCGAACGGTTAACATCTCAGACGTCATTCCACATTATGAGCTCAGATTCTTTTTTTAGTTTAATGACCATTATGACACCCCATAAGACTACTGTTTCTCAGCCATTGGGTCATGACCCAAAAAGTAGTTTGCAGGGCTATTTTCATTGGGTTGCGAAGTATGTGGTTAAAAAAAATGTTTTTTTTGAAAATATCTTGTAACGTTGGACTTGTGCAGTTGTTTAACGGTGCATGAAAGCACTGTGCCACTGTCACTGCATTTTATGTCACAATTTTTTTGTGAAATTTATTTGGTTCAAAATAAAAAAAAAGTTTGGACCGCGACTTTATGCCCTGGAGTGAGGATCCTGAGGATGAAATAGGGTTATAGGCTCCAGACCCGGCCTAAATCTCCCCAGCAGGTTCAACTGAACGCGGGGGGGGCTTCTCAGTCCTTTTCACTTACTTGCAGTTGTCAAGGTGCTTCTAACGACGTCAGCACGTCTCAGCCCCCCCCCATTCCATCACATCCTGAAAATAAAGAGGTTGCTGCTCCCTTCAAGACGATGACATAACATGGCAAGCACCCCCCCCCCCCCCCCAACCCCCCCACTGCCGAGTGAGAATGTGCCAGCACCAGCTGTCTCATGTCAAAGGGGCTGGCTGGGCTTAGACAGGGGCACCCCCCCCCCACACCTACCCTGTCCCCAACTGGAGAGAAGGACCATGATAGGGAGGTGTATAACCTCACATTGAGACGGGGGGGGGGGGGGGGGGCCGGGGGGGG
>JABFEB020000079.1:5853799-5871122 GCA_019775895.2 Stomatorhinus ivindoensis
CAGGGTTGTTCCCTGCCTCGTGCCCATTGCTTCCGTGTAGGCTCCGGACCCCCCGCGACCCAGTAGGATAAGCGGGTTTAAAAGATGGATGGATGTTCGTGATGGTTTAAAACAACCCAAAGAGGGACATATCGACACAGATCCAGAGCTGTGTGCTGTGGGTGGGATGGCGGGAATATCAGCGCCCCCTTTTGGTGGCTGTGGGTTATTTCTATTTGAACGCCGGCAGCTGTTTTCAGTTTTGAGCCAGTCGAAAGGAGACGGCCACGCGGCGTCTGTCTGGAGACGTGCCCTCTTCTGACAGCATCCCGCCCACTTCCGACAACCTGTCTCGGGAGAAGGTGGAGCAGAGTGTGAAGATCTGCAGATCAGGGGGTTGCCCGTGAACAAGCAGTCGCAGGCAGTCTTCGGGACACCATGTGGATCCCTCATTATTTTCGATCATTAAAGCTGTCATTGTAAACCGTTTGTCAACAGTATGTGTCATACGTAACGGTGAGTATTTAAGGCATATTAAGAAAACTGGGCTGACAGCTTAAACTGCATCTTTGATTGGGGGAAAAACGGACATCTTGAAAACAGGATAAATCTCTTATCGTCCCCCTGTTTCCATAGCAACCAGGCGCCTTCTTTTCAATTGCCTTCGCATTCCGGGCTAATTAACAGACGCAGTCTAACGAATAATGAGACAGCAGATAGGAAAGACAGCTGCGAGGGTGTCTCAGAGTGTCTTCGGAGGGGAAGCGCGTATGTGCAAACTTATAGCGCGGCGGGCCTCTGGGAGGCGCTGCCGTGGGCGTACAGTCAGTGATATGAGGCTATTTATCAGCTGAAGAGGAGATGGCGGAGATGTTCGCAGAGACACCTCTGAGATACAACTCTCTGACATACAAACATATCCATCCGCACACAGCATCACTCTGTCTCTCCATTATGTCACCCCGTAAACACTCCAAAACAAAGAAATGGATCCTCCTCGTGATACTTTAGCTGTGGAGATGATCTCGACCAATAGGGGGCAGCATCACAAAGGATGCACCAGGTAATGAGTGGTTCCCACTTCATCCATACTTCATCAAACTTTCTGTCTTCTTAGTGTAATTTGTTATTGGGGTCTTATTTTAGGACGCTCTTCTCAGGACGCGTTCATTTTCTACATTTATCACCATAAACTTAAGCTATTTTCCTTACTTTGATTGTTGGGGTCTTTTGCGCAAACGTTAATGGACATTTAAGGTATTCCCTAAGTATATGACCACGATAAGGAGAGAAACTTAAATACTTATAGGTGAACATTTTAAGGAAACCTTAAGGAATAGACTTAAGCATGTTTTGTGCAACCAGTTTTATTTTAAGGGCACCTTAACTCGGACTTTAAGGAAAATCTTCACTTCATACGAAAGACCCCTGGCTGTTTTTAAAAGGATATACACAGGATCACAACCTAGAATCTTCTTGTCATTGTGGTTGATCATTAGGAGATAACGATGGAAAGATTATCATCCACTGTTTAGTCTGTATCCGGGCAATTAGGTGTAAAGGACGTCTCTAGCATGTAGTCTTGGCTGATTTCTGTGGTAATTTAAATGTGTACAGCTGCAAGGGTCTCGAAATAGAGACGACACAGCTGATCCCTCCAGAGCCTGGAATTAAAGATCAGAAGCCTGCGAACAAAGATTATACACTTTCATGGCCAGGGATCCAACTCATAACGAAAGCTTCCCTTTGGCCAGGTCCCTCTGTCACCCAGCATTTCCACACATGGCTGATCATTTTTTTCCTCCATAACAAGAGAGGGATGCAAAAAAAGAAGTTGAGATCACCCATCAGGCTTCGTATCAGCGAATCATCTCTGAGCTTCTGCAGGAATAACCGGCCAACAAGCGCCAGTTTTCATTGTTCTTAGTTATCCTGCTAGTATTTTTTAAGGTGTCTCCAGTCATTATATCTTATCTCCAGCCTTGTCATGCCATTTTTAGCCACCAGGTGGCGCAACATTTAAGAACGCGATGTAGCCGGGCATAACGCTAAAGGATTTAGACCCAAGATGGAACCGGTAATTAATAAATCTGAATAACCCTGGAAAATATCACTACAAAAGTGTAAAAAGTTCAATCGCTGGCACTGACCCAAGTTTCATCGTGTCACTTAGCAGGGATTCCCCCATTAAAACAGTCCAACGCATGCTAAGGGACTCACCCTGATGAGCTGCATGAGTCACACATTATAAGAAAAACACGGGAAATTAAGGAATAAGCACCGACCACTCAGGGAAATCAATTGATGTTAGAGAATTCCGGAAGGTTTAACTACAGATGAATGTAAAGGGCCATTTCCTTCCATCCCGCATTCCCAACACCTCTGCTATACACACAAACGTTTAAGGTTTCCGTGCAGAGAATCCATTCACACAATGTACAGAATTTATTACGAACATAGAACCTGGGACAGGTAAACATACGACACTCAAGCAGAGACTTTCCTTACGCTCCTGTCTTCCGAGGTACTTATGGAGCTGATAGGTGATGTTTCTGATAATCACAGACTTTAGGAAATGCCAGGATTGAATGGCATGGGCAAGCTACGGCGTCCTAAGATGTGATTTTGCAGCTGGAAGGGGGAGAGACCTATTTCTCTGACGTGAGTGTGACAGACACTGTAAAAAGTTTCTGGTCTCTTTGTGATTCTAAATTGCTTCCTTTTTTAGTTGCAAAATACAAAAATGGGCAATAATAATTCACTACATGCGTTTCTCTTTTCAAAAACAGGAGATGATCTCTGGTTTCTGCAATGAGCTTAATTTTCCCGCATGTGGCCCTGTGGTGTGCAGCACTCAGTGGGCTGATTGAGGGCTTGTTTCCTAACATTTTACTTCAAGTCTTATAGGGATTGGTTGTAAGGAGGCTTTGGAAACACCTGCTGGAAACTCCTTTGTCCCTTTTCTGTGACCCACCGCCAGACGTTTTTTTTTTCAGGGAATCGACACTTGTGCCCACAGTACAACAACCATGCCACTATGTCCCAGCGCGGTTGGGGGGAGGGGTAGGTCGCCATGGAGATATCAGAACTCAGGGGCCTGGTGCACACTGCCAAAAGATTGTTAGGAACCCTGCGGAGATGCACGTCGAGTCCGGACACGGGGGCCAGACAGAGGCTTGTGCTCCCTGATAAGTAGGGGAAAATATCAGTGAGCTTCACATCCTTAAATCACATGGATGAGTGTTTCGCCATTAAATCAAAACACGTGTCTTTCGAAGCCTGAGCATTAAGAATGACCTTGAACTGTTGTTTGACATGCAGCTAAATATACACGAGTCACAGTAATCCATAAGCGTAAAGAGCATGAATAAAACCATGAAAGAAATAAATAAATACATCCTGCGCTTCCTCTTCACCATAGCATCTAAGAGGCCTATCATCACAGGGCATCTAAGAGGCCTATCATCACAGGGATTCTGTAAGCTGAAGTCTCCCATTGGTTCCTGCCCGAGGCTGCTGCAGCCTGCTCCCTGTTTGTTTAGGGTGATCAGTTACTGTCATTAGAAGCCACCTGAGAGGGACTTGTTTAGCTTATAGCTTGGCAGAGACCTTAATCTGCTGACATATGTTTACAGTGCGTGGAAATCACTGATTTTCATGCTTAGAGACTCACCAGGAATGACTGCAGGAAAACACACTGCTCTCACATGAAACAAGAGCAGCGTTTTATTAATTGCCTATTCATTTGTGGTTTTTTTTCCTGGTATTTATTTTCCCCATTTTTTTAAAAATAATTTTATTATGCCTATTAATTATTTTTTGACTGAATGCAATTAAATGACTTCATCAGTGCACGAGAGGATTGTTTTTGCTATGAAATTCAGCCATGTGACAAAAACTACATTGAACAGCACAGGATTAAAGAGAGAGAGAGAGAGAAAAAAAAGTGTATTTTTCCTGAAGTGGAGCCAGTGAAGGAAATAAAGACTTAAGCTGAATGACTGAAAAGTTAACAGAAAGCAGGGAAAATGAGCAGCACTTCTTAAAGCGTGCCGTTTGAAACGCTGCTCACAGGCAGGAAACCAGTGAATCACTGGTGTGTGCAGTGGCCTCCTCGCCCGTGTAGGCAGTTTCCATGGCGACTGGCTTCTCTCCCTCATTGATGTTACCAGGAAGTGGATGGGATGTTTATGACAAACTCAGCACATGTCCTCATGTATTCATCTCAGTGACCAGCAGGGTGTCTATTCATTCCCAGAAAAATAGCTAATTTCTCAATGAATGGAATAAAAATCAACAGTAGAAGTTTGTGGAGAAATGCACATTTGTTCTTATGTATATGGTATGGAGTGTTCTAGTCATTATTGTATGTAAGACCATAACTCTAATATATATCGGGGGTAAATGTCTCCCCCCAGTATATATTATAATGTTGACTCCATGGCTACAGCCCTGACTACATGGTACAAACTTGTGGTAGATTTCATTAAAGACACCAGCTGCAATATCCCATTAAGACATGGAACCTCTTTAGGTGAGCAAATCCTTCCTGGAAACTGGTGGATTTGTACCTTTTTCCTACTACATCTATAATATTCCACTAGGGACTGGTGGGAAAAGGACTGTTGGATTAAATGCTGCAAACGGTGCAGAGTGGAGAATCCGGCCGCTCACTGGAGTAGAGATTCGTGGAAAGCTTTAAGAAATTCATTAATCCCAACGAACCGTTTTGGTCTTGAGATATGGCGTTCCACGTCCCGCCCGTCCCCGCCTCAGATTCCCAGGCTATGGTGTCCCAATTTATGCCCGCATCAGCAGCCAGGCCCTGCCCCCCTCCCCACCCCCGCCGGTATCATTCCCAGAACCAAAAATAAAGAATTGCCGCTTGCACAAATCCCCCAGCCTACAGGCAAACGCAGCCTGTCTCTGATACAAAACACAGGAATCCCAGATTGATGCCTCATCAGATTGGGCACATCAACCATTGCACCATCTAGAAGAAGATTCCAGTGCTGCAGTGGCATAGCCAAACACAGTGAGTAAGGTGCGTACGCACCCCCACCACACAAATATAAAATATTTTGTATGTGAAATTCACATACACATGTTTAAGACACGTGTGCTCCCTATGATCCTGTGATGTCGTTAAAATGCATCATGCGCTCATGATTAGGAGTCTGCATACTTATTTATACATCTTGCGACAGTAACGTTTCGTTGCCGTTTCGCGCACGCTGGTAACAACTAATTGTTCCCCTGTACTGTAAGGAATTAAAAATCACACAGCAAATTCCACAGTGAATTACCTAATAACCTACACAATCACAATGAATTACAAAAAATGTCTGCGGTTATCACTTAAAATATATAGTTTATTGCCATAAACCGGTTCTTAAGAATCACGGAAATGGGTCGGGCCCCCCCCCGTCGAAGATTCCTGCCTTCGCCACTGCAGAGGCACTTATCTTGGCCCATAGCCCCCCATCCCCTCTATGACACACTTCACACATCCTAACAAAGGAAGGCAGGAAGACGAAAGCACCTTTACTCCACACTTATCTTTTCTAGGCCCTTGGGCTCAGTGCGACTGACCAATGGCTGCCTCAAGATGATATTACTTTTGTGAGAAAAAGTCCTCAGACGTCTTATTTTAGGAATCTCTACGGTGCTCGGCTCTACTTGATTAAAGTGACAAAGTTTTTTGGTCCGGATGAGCCTTTTTAACGCCTGCTCTGTGGACACTGTGATTGATTATGTGTCATATATCTACTGACCGAGGAATCCGGGCAGAGGAAGGTGAGCTGTCACCTCTGTTATTAAGGCCGCAATGTTGTTGTTCCTTATTGTTGTTCACGGTGGTTGTGCACTTACAATAACACCCCCCTCCCCCCCCATATCACACTCACATAGCCCCCAGGGGATTGAGCTGTTGGAATCCAACAGTGGACCAGGTCTACTCCCCACCAGCTGGGTATGCTCTTGTTTCAGGGAAGTGTACAGTCCTCGTTGCCAATCTGTGCTAAAATGCCAGCGGGATTTAAAGGGGACCTATTATGCTCATTTTCACTGTTCATAATTTTATTTTTGGGGTCTACTAGAATAGATTTACATGTGTCAGTGTTCCAAAAACACAGTACTTTTGTTATACCCCAATAAGACCAGTACACTCTGATTGGTCAGCTTGCTTGACTGGTCAGTTTGCTTTACACATTCCATCCCTGTCTTGCAGTCTGAATCAGACCCTTGCAGGTAGGCGGCCAATAAGAATTGTGTTGCGAGGTGACCTCACCATGTCAAGAAAGTAAGAGCTGGAAATCCAGTGAAGCATTTCAGGCAGATTGGAGGGCCACTGGTGGTGAGTGGTGAGTCCCACTGTGAAAGCAATTAAAAAGCAGAGAATACCAAAAGTCTTATAGTTTATTTGGCTACTTATGGGTAAGGATAGGGCTAGGTAGGGGTTATGGTCGATATCCTGGGATTAGTTTTAGTGTTTTCCCCATAGAAATGAATTAGATGCAGCTAACGACGTATTTCAGACGGATTTTATACGTCGTTTGAAGTCACGTGCAAACGGGAATTATTGGGATAGGTGTGGCTGCAACATTGCTATTTCAACCCCATCCACATGCATGTGAGCGGTCTCCAAGGTGGACACGTCATGCTCGCCCCCATCGTAAATTGATCCCCGCGTTCTACTCCCGGTATGTAGTAACCGGAGTGATGAAAGCAGCACCATACAGTGTCCTGACATCACATTTGAATTTTAAATGCTGCCAGAGGTGACTCACTGCTATCTGCTGTGTAGGAGTGTTGGACGAAGAAAAAAACGAGAGGAATGGGAGAAAATGGGTTATATAAAATCCGACAAACTGTCAAAAGTGTTTATTCCTTTTCCTTTCCAACTCCCCATGTAAGTAGCAAAACATATATTGAGATGATAAATTTGTCATCATCCAACTTTGTCACAGATAAAATTTGTATCTGAGCCGTGCAAATACACAACACCAGACGGTATATTTCAAGGCGGGTTGTCCCGAAATGTATCATTGTCAAATAATGTAATACAGGGTTAAAGCGTAAAAGCGCATGTAAATATGCGACGATTATCAAAGGCGCTATATCACGCGTGGCGCCGGCGTTCGTGTACATGAGCTTGTATGATTATATTATATCGCTCTCTTTGTCTTATCATAGCAGAAACACTATTATCGCCTCCAATGGTTATTTACAGTGCTCGGTTCAGGTCGTTAAAATGTTATTAAATAAACACCGAGTTAGACTGCAGTCATCTCTATGAAGTCACATAGTGGATTTATAAAGCTTTACGATTGATACAATTATTGCTTATCTGTGCAGTGTATGACTAAAATGGAAAGTGTGGAGCTGGTTTCACTGTTAACTAGCCCTGATCTGTGTGTGGTGGTCCTCAGAAGGTTTAGTGCGGGGTTGCTTACACTGTCAGTATATTAGGGTATTTTTAGAAGCGGTTTGTATAGAGTTGCTGCCCCCTTTCCTCTGTGTGCATCATGGGAGTTAACTTTCGTATGTTTATCCCGGCGTGCTCATGGGAGAGCGGCTTCTGGGATCCAATCTTGTACTATTTAAAATATTTTTCTCAAAGTCGTTGTTGCATACGCTAGTACTGTATCAGTGCTTGAAGATAGGTGGGTGGGTGGATTTCTCGAAACAAAACGCAAACAGAGAGCATTTTCCTTTTAGAGTATTTACCCGAAAACCTACGGCTAATGTATGAGTTTGAGTCTCTGAGCCGCAGTCTTGAACTTTAAATTCCGACAAGGTGAGAAAATTGCTCTCGTCGGACAGTTCCGCCCCCTGCCTGCTTCAGCATTAAAACACTTAGACAGATCAATATTTAAATTCTGACTTGCTTGCTTGTCGAAAGAAACTATGGAAATGATTTTATCAAAAATGGTGCGACGCAATAGAAATACCGTATTTTCTATTTTATCCAGTTAAATTAAGCCTTAAATACCCTCTAGATTGGAGCAGTCTGTGTTCGTAATGCGTGTTTTCTCAAAATAGCACTTGCTTAAAAAGACAAGAAACGGGTGAGCAGAGTTCATCTGCCTTCAAATTCCTCGCAATAATAGAAACTTATAAATTGTCTAATGTTAAACTTAAGGTCGGCAGGAACGTTTGCTTTGGCTGATGCTGCATCACACAAAAGATGGAGAGGAAGTGTCAGCATCGCAAAGCATCCAAAATCGGCGCAAAATAATTAAAAAGGCACAGCCTCGAAGCAGTTTACGGTAAACTGCGAACTGAGCGGATTTACTTTTGAAATCAGAGGAAATGAAGCCCCAAAACCGCAAAGGTCAAAGTATCTGCAACAGTATTAGCCGTAGCCTATGTATGTATATATACACACACATACACACATACACGGGGGGCTTTTACTATAACGGTGGATCTAAAGCATCCATGTGACCCGCTGAAATGGGCTGACTAAGTTTAAATATTGAATTGTTGCACCAAATTATCCATAGTACAGGAGTCCTAGATTCGCATGCTTGCAAGCAAACGATCACGATTACTTCAGGCGGAAAAACGGTGTCTTTACATCTACTGCGGCGGCAGAGGGGGCTCGGGTGGCCCTGGTGGTCCTGGTAACTCAGGCCCATGTCTGACAGGTATGTGTGTGCGTGGTTAGATCAATCAGTGTAAATGTGCTGTTGAGAGGCAACTATAGTTTCCATTCAATTTGTTCTTTTGGTCTTAGTAATGCCATGGGTCAAAATTGACTATATATATACAGAGGTCTCGTTGCGTCTGTAATGTGATTTTGTCGCCAAATCAATCGTTATGGGACTGACCCACCTGATTTTTTTTTGTTTTTTTTTTTTTACCGGCCCACCCACGCTATGATTTCTGGCTCCACTATTACTCTTTAGTGAAACAGTTTACCAGTACACAAAGGGATTAACAATGGCGCCTAAATGCGTAAAGGTTTCATCAAAAGTGCCATGGACCATCTTGCTAATTAATTTTTTTTAATGATCGTTACATCTTAAAATGTACACAATTGTACACAACAAATAATAATAATTTGTTTTTTTACAGCTGAGATGCAGAAGTTGAGCTTAGACCTCTCTTACTTCCAAACACACTCACATTGACTAGCGATTAAGTTACCTGTTTACCTGTTTGAAGAGAATGTGATGGCTTTTCGTCTTCCTTTTGAGCGGCGCAGATGACACTGCTTGCCGTATAAACGTAGTATCTACATTAAAATAAGTAAATTAATGGGTAAGGCGTCGGTATGGGACGGTGTTAACATCCTGGCTAGTCATTCCATTGGCTTGCAGCTCCATCGCTGGCAGTAGGCGTGTAGGTACGGGCTGCTGAGCTCTCAATCGCCAAGTGGCATCATATGGACGGAGACGGGTCCATCACTTCGTGCTCTAAGTCTACCGATGTCGGACTGGGGCTAAGTTTACAGGTTTTACCAGAGATATACTCAAATATAAGATCATATGCGGGAGCAGAGTAAATTATGTGAGTTTTTTCCGGCAGGGACGGAAACGCCGAGCGAGCGCTTCACATCCACCCGATCTGCGGACGGGCGGCTAAAGCCCCGTTTGAACGCCTTGGGCTCCGTGCAAACGGATTGAATTCCGGTGCAGGGAGATTACTGCCTTTGCAACTCGTTTGAAGAGAACCTCGATGGTAAGCTTTCCTGAAATCGGTGCCTAATGTCACGGGGGGATTGCAGTTACACGCGGTATGTGCGCGCTGTGCGAGCGGCACGCGCTGTACCTTGATGGGCTTCGGGCTGGGAGCCGGGTGTGCGTTAGTGTTTTAACACACTGCAGCAGAGTGTCACACATTAAAGCTTCACTCGACATCTCAGGACTAGCCTGGTATGCGCTTTTAAGTGCAAATGGGTTTAAAGTAGTGTATTGTATTGAATGACGTTTGCTGCAGCTGATGCATGTTTCGTAACTGCGGCGCGTCTGTTTCAATCCGTGCGCTTATTGCCTTAAGGAGGCTATGAAGTCTGAATCTGCGGGTTTCAAGACAAGTCGTTCGTCCTTTGACTATGGTCGGTGTAAAGACGATGCGACAGTGCCTGAAATGCTCCTTCGCCGTATAAACTAAACACAAGCAACCTATCCGATAAGAGTGTTCGTTTCAATGAACTTAATACCGAATTAATGTTAATAAAATACTCTCCATCAAATAATCATTAACTTCAGCTCTTCCTGTATGATATAATGCTTGAAAGTTAATTTAAACCGGTGTATAAGATAATTCTGTATTTTATTTATTTAAAATTACATTACTCAATCAAATGACCAAATAAAGATTTTCTGACACCACACCCCACTTACATTGGGGTTCCTCTGCTTATTACTTTTGTATGTTGGCATGACGTGACGTATCTGATGTAATTTGACATGTAGCATCTGTTTAGAAGGTGTAGCGTATGTAATATTTAAGAGTTGCGTGCCAATTAAGCACGATTTACAATAGTTGTTAAGTTTTTGCTTGACACCAGAATAATTTAATTGCGGTTTAAGAAAAAAAAAACACTATTTGCGGCTGGCACAGTAAATTTTAAGCGATCTAGATCTAAGATCTTATTCGTTCCTATTTTTTTCCCAGCTGTTTCACATTACTGCCCTTTATTCCCTATGCAGAAATGAAAGAGACGGCGAAAGGCGCTTTATAAATTATAAACATATCTTTTCTTCTGGCTTGGAAATATAAAATAAACACGGGAATCATATCAAATCGTTTTAAATTACTGACAGTTCAGCATTTCCACAGTACCAGTGATGATATCAGTGGCATCCGTGACCTTGGCACCTGTCACAGGAGTACTAGCGGCTGATGAAGGTCTTACATAGAAATTCGCCGTTAATGTTTTTTTATTATTATTTTTGTTTTTTTGTGAGATGGAAAATAATAGATGGAGGCGTCGCTTTGAATTTCAAACAATCGGACAAAAACTAATGCATCTTTCCTTATTCTCCGTTGCATCCTTGCGTCCATGCCGGAGTACGGAATCTCTTCCCGACTCCTCTGCTTCGACATAATGCTTGCCATCGGCGAACCGGTGACAGCGAATCGGTTATAGGCTAAATCAGCTGGGTGACTAACGGCGGTGCCGCGATGCCGTACCTCTGCGCACACGGACATATGAATATAAATGTCAGGCGGCCTTCCTAATGCTTCGCCAATACGGCTTTCTGTGGGAATTCAAGCGACTGTACAAATCAGATTCCATTGTGCTCAAAGGGGAGATTTATCTATCGAATAGGCAGCTGCAGCAGACAAACCGAAGAAACGGGCTGTATGGAGACAGATTTGTATGGGGTTTTTAAGAACAGGAACTGCATCATGTGTTATACAAACTCGCGTAAGCATATTTATATTGTAGAACAGATCATAGCTGTTTCTGATCATAGCTCAGTATCCAAATGCATGCTAAGTAGGTGAGATGCTATGTCGGGAAAGGCGTCACTATTGTCATGACATTGTTTTCCAGGCGCTGTGATGCGGCAGTAGGCCCAGTTCAGCATCCGTCGCATCTCTGCGAACCTACCCCAGGGGGTTGGGGGGGGGCCCTCCTGGAACCGTCCTGGACCTCGAGGACGAAAATGGCGGCCGGGATGAGACACCTGCTGCTCACCGCTCTAGTCACCCTCTCCCTGGTGAGCCGTCGTGCTTTCATAGCCAGTCAAGAAACAGACCCTACGCCCCCCCCCCCCCCCCCCATTTCAGAAATCCTCCAAGTGTCATAATTTTCTCCATGAAGCTGTAGGGGCAACTCTTCAAGCAGGGGGGGGGGGTCATTTTAGCGGAGGGGGTCATTTCCTTACTTCGTGCAACAGGGACATTTTCACAAATACTATGTAATACAAGCAATGTGCACAAGACCTGAGTCTCTCTTAGAACCTAGAATCTTCCTGGGTCTCAGCAAATACACTGCTTATCTGTTTAACAGCTTAATGGTCTCGGGTAAGTACATCAGAATAAGTGTGACACACACATAACCCTTTACTCAGCCAGTTGTGGGATTTGTGGATTGAAATAAAGTTAGAGTAATATGTGTTAGACTCCTTAAGACGCAGGTCCTGGGTGCCTGTTTTTGCCCTCTTTAAAAATAAAAGTGATGCATCTTGCCAGAGGTGGAAAGTTCAGTTCCAGAAAGCACAAATCCAGACCAAGATTTTGCTTCAACCAACCAACTGACTATAAATAGAGAACTCAACTGGTTGGTTGAAACAAAATCTTGGTTGGGATTGATACGTTTTGGACCTGAACTTTCTGCCTCTGCATGTTGCCTGCGAATTGGCTAGTAATGGCTTGATGTTTACGTTTTTATATTGACATTTGCAAATTGTTTGTGAGATCCGGTGACAGAGGTGGGTGGTATTGATAAAATTGTCAATTTTTTACTTAGGTGGTATTTGTGAATAGTATTTAAGTGCTTGACTATAGCCATTTTATTTTGTACGTTTTCATAATTTATCTCTTATCTCTGAATAGTGAAACAATTGATCAACCTTTAATTAAGGGACCCTCTGCATGAAAGTGAGTTTAAGTTTGAAAGATTCATAAGGAGTTTTTCTTGCATGGCCTCTGAACTGTAAATAGACATGAGTGAGATGAATAATCGGTGAATTCCCATTGCATTTTCTCAGCGTGCCTCTGTGTCCAGCACCGCGTACTTGACTGGTGAATTTTCCTCCATCTGCTTGTTCTTTCTGGAGTCTGTTTTGTCGCCGGAGACTCTCTTTTCAATCTTTGCTTTGAAATCCTGGCTTTTCATCTGTTATCGCACTGAATAGAGCTCAGCATTTTGTTTGGATTTCCAGCGCATTTTAAATCTTGCTCCATCGAAACTCGACACAGTCTTAGTTCATAATGACTCATCCCATTTTTAATAAAAAAAAAAAACTAGTTATACTCAGATGCGATATTTAACGGCATATTATAAGCTAATGGGTCCGTGCCGTTGAAGGCCGCGGAGTGGACACAAAGCGTAGCCCCTTCCGTGAAACGGTGGGAGTTTGTTGTTATGGTGATTTGCTGCCGTTCGCTTAGGAATCTGTGCTGCAGGCTCCCTGTAATATCGATTAAAACAGAAAAAAGAGGAGAATTCTCGCTAAAAGCTGAAATGGTGTGTTTGTTTTCCATTGCGAAAGGATTTAGATTGTTCCGGACATCTGATTTAACCTCATCGGACTTGCTGGAGTTTAAAGCTTCGCATAGTTAAATCGCTCATCAGAAATTGGGACCCCTGTTTGAACCTTACATCTGCAACTTATTTATCTCCTTACGTCACTCACGGTAGCACAGAGGAGTACTGTGTGGCTGTATGTGGTCCACTAAAGTTAGCTATTCCTTCTGTGCTTGATGTGGTGGTTGTTTATACAGACGCAGTGCATGAATGAATGTTTATCCAGGTAAAAATGCATGTTTCTGGGTGAAATGAAATGATGCTTTATCGTGCTGTTTGAGTACAGGTACGTTTACTTCAAGACATACAATCCTAACGTGCTTGGGGGGGGGGGGGGGGTGGGGTGGGAGAGGGTGCTTTTTTAGTGACATTGTGCAGACATCGTCCTGTAGCAGTCTGTGCACAGGAAGGGGGTCCTGGGGGAGGGGCACACAGATTGATTCTGAATGCACAGTGGAATGGACCGGAATCAAGGAGGAAATGCTGATTTCCTTGGAATATAAATTTGCTACTTTCCCCTCTAAGCTAATCTGCAGAAATCTTTGGAGTCAGCTGGCATAGGTCCTGACTCTTATACACCAATCAGAGATCAGCACTGAAGTCAGCTGGCATAGGTCCTGACTCTTATACACCAATCAGAGATCAGCACTGAAGTCAGCTGGCATAGATCCTGACAACTATACACCAATCAGAGATCAGCACTGAAGTCAGCTGGCATAGATCCTGACAACTATACACCAATCAGAGATCAGCACTGAAGTCAGCTGGCATAGATCCTGACAACTATACACCAATCTGAGATCAGCACTGAAGTCAGCTGGCATAGGTCCTAACTCAGGGGTGGCCAATCTTATCCGCAAAGGGCCGGTGTGTGCGGGTTTTTGCTGCAACTCCCTAATTAAATTACTAATTAAAGGACTGATTGGCTGAAGACTCCTCACACCTGGCTTTGAACAGCTGACCTACAGGTTATCCCAAAAACCTACATACGCACCGGCCCTTTGTGAATAAGATTGGCCACCCCTGTCCTAACTCCTGTTCACCAATCAGAGATCAGCACTGAAGTCAGCTGGCATAGGTCCAAACTCCTTTTCACCAATCAGAGATCGCCACTGGAGTCAGTTGGCTTGTATCCAGTATGCCAATCAAGGGTCAGCTCTGGAGTCAACCTGCATGGGTTCAGACTCCTGTACACCAATCAGAAATCAGCACTAGAGTCACCCGGCATATGTCCAGACGCTTTTTCACCAATGAGAGATCACCACTGTAGTCAGCTGGCATTGGTCCTGACTCCTGTATGCCAGTGAGCCAGCATCACTGGAGTCAGCTGGAGTGGGTCCAAGTTGTTGCAACTAAACCAGGACACAGAGTTAAAGGCGATTGGCACGTGCCCAAGTGGTCCGTGTTTTGCTGTCGCTGCTGAGTTCTGTGGTGAAACAGACATACATTTTAAATGTACCTGTGCTTACCAGGCATGGGGGGGTCGTGTCCTTTGGATGTTGCTGGGCAACCATTAGAAAAGGTGGGCAACCACAGTGGGCAACCACAGCGCAGGTTTGCGCTGTGGTGGCAGGGGGGGCAAACGAGGCAGAAGGATGGTCAGCTTATCCTGTTAAGTCAGACCCTTAGTGACTGTACTCTGCAATGCTAACCCCTCTCACCCAGAGGAGTCAGAGCAGAGGGAGATGCTGTAAACACATACTTCAAGATATAAACATACACCCTCTTTATTATTATTAATTTAGCAAATACTTTTATCTAAATTTGCAAACGTTTGTGAGAATGTAGAGTCAGACAGTCCCTGGAGCAATTGGGTTTAAGGGCCTTGCTCAAGGGCCCAATGGGGAAATCGCTCTGGCCGTTGCTGGACCTGACGCAGCATCCATTTGACCATAGGCACAGTGTGCACACCTAGCTGAGCATATAATCAGCGTGTTTCTAGACAGAGTCCACAAGTGAAGGAGAAAAGCGAGCCGACGGTAGAAATGGCCGCTCCCCGGCCGACGTACACTCACTGGTTTCTGTCCCCTGCCAGCCAGCGCTCTCCAGGACCACCTCTTCAGTCAGAGAAATTCACACGCTAGCGAGGAACGCCGTTTAGTTGGTGAGGTGCGGAAAATAAAGGGAGCGAGAGACGGGGTCACTGCAGAAATGCAGCGAGGAACTGAGCGACGCGATTCGAGTCCAACGGCCATCTGTCAAAATCAAATATTTACATCCAGCCAGTACACACATCAAAATCACACAAACCGGCTGTTTATGGGGCAGAGAGATGATGGACAGAGTAGAGTTTATTTATTTTATTTTTAGGTTAGATTTCTCTGCATAAAAGTTACTCAATCTGCACTAAGAAACTACAAAAATGTTACTTACAGGAAGCATTTTCCCCCATTAAACAAATTCTTTCTTTTCTGCTTAAATTTCATGGCAGCACAAACAGATATAAATGTATATATTTCTGTTTTTTTAATATGACAGTGTAGTTGTCAGGTGATACAATATTAGAATTTAGTGATCAGTGATCCCTGTTAACACACAACAACAAAATGTGTCCTCTGCATTTAACCCATATGTGACATCGTGACATAGCAGGGGGCGGCTAATTCAGCGCCCAGGGGGCAGTGCTTGGGGGTGGTACCTTGCTGGTCAGGGGTTCGAATTTTTATTTACAAGTGCACTTCCCTAACCATTAGGTCACCACTGCCCCTTACACACATACATACATACAGACATAATATACATAATATATGTCTGTGTGTGTGTGTGTGAGAGAGAGAGAGAATTATGTTTATGTTACATCGTGAGGACTAAATGTTCCCCACCTTGACATCTCTATTGTCATCTCTAAGTGTCCCAATTTGAAGGCAGGAAGTGAACGAGATGCTAGGCCTGCGGAGGGGGGGAGGTCTGCGGCTTCCTTATCTTTGTTCTAATTAAACTTCTGTCCTGAAACGAACATCTGTCAAAACCAAATACACTTACTTTCACCTGTTCCAGGCATATTTCACATCTGCAAAATGCATGGTTGGCCTGAGAGATGGCCTTGGACCCACAGATGTTAAGGTTTCAAATGTGTTTACAATGGTCATGGTTTCAGATGCCAGGGAGTGAGCATAAAGTGTAACTCTTTCCTCTGCTCTAAGTCGCTTTGGATAAATGCTTTAGGTGCACGTCGCCATTCTGTGCTGCTTTCCATTTTTCTGAAATGCTTTTTGATAATTGTGTTGCAAATGTGCTGTGCCTGCAACTCTGTCCGCTACCTTCTGTGACTGTATCCCAGTCCTGTGGGACTGTGTATGCAATCCTCTGTCCAGTGTCACTGGGTCCCTGCCCTCTGTGCCTGCAACTCTGTCCTTGTGACTGTGTCCTTGCCTGGTGTATCCTGTTCCCTGCCTTGTGGATCCTGTCCCCTGCCCTGTATATCCTGTCCCCTGCCCTGTATATCCTGTCCCCTGCCCTGTGTAACTATGTCCCCTCGCTGCAGGGTTCTGTGGTACGTTCTGATCACTCTGACTGCGTGATTAAAAGGGAACATGAGAAGTGCATGGAGAAGATGGCAAGAGAAGAGACTTCTGAAGACCTCAGGCTGGGTAGGATCTACTCACCCGTCATGTGTGTGTCTGTGCGCAGGGATGTGTGTGTGTGTGTGTGGGGGGGGGGGGTCCAGTTATACCGTACCTTGTGATAAATACCCATTTATTTAACTTTACAGGGGACCAGTTTCACATATGCTATTCTGTGTTCCCCTACTTGCAGCAGAATTTGTAGGTAATTTCCATGTTTACTGACGTGACATCAGTGGTCCCTCGTTTTCTCTCTGTTGGCATGTGAGCTTCCAAGCCACATTAAGAAGTGCACCTTGGCGTCCAGCGCATCGCCCACGTGCGCCCTACACCGTCTGCTGACACAGCCTGAAAATTTCCACAGCAGCATTTCCAGAGAGAAACTCTCCGCAGAAACCGATTTCTCCCTGCAGCCCTTTCACCAAGTGAATTTAATAGTGAAAATGCAGACAGTCCCTAAGCTTTCACACGTGGTTATGAAGCGCCTTAACACCCACGATCGCTGCATCCCTCTGTCACATCTCTGCCTTTTTCCTGTTCAAGCACTGAGATTCTGCAACCTGCCCAAAAG